>JXTC01000062.1:772210-816636 GCA_002914845.1 Trema orientale
AAAAAGATGTGACTTTTCAGAAAAGATGTGACTTTTCTGAAAAGATGTGACTTTTCTGATATAGCAGCAATAAAATAACAACTGTTTGTATCAAGAGTTGTATCTGTTGATGAATGGATGCCATTGAGTCTATATTAAGGGAAATCAGAAAACGTTTATGAATGAATTTTCCTTTTGTCTCAGTTTTTTCTCTATTCTTTCTTTACCAGATATTCAACTAAGTTCTTATATTCTTTATGTAAAATTTCTAGTTTTGCTTACTGGAAATTTACGTGAGGCTTGTCATATCCTGAAAGCTATTTGCTATTGAAACCCAAAGCAATCTCTACGGAGAGGGGGCAAATATCGCTTTAAAGAAAGCGTACTTCTTTACGTGTTTCAAGTCTCCAACTTTTTCCTAACATATATATGTGTGTGTGTGTTTTTTCTTTAATGAAGGGGAACTTCGTTCTGTTAACAAAATTGAACTAGTCAAATTTTTACCTTTATTGCATTTACTCCCATATGTACAATATTTTTATGACATTGTGTGGAGAATCATCCTTGATCATATAAATATAAGTGAGTGTAATGTAGTATGTAGAAATATGTTAGATAAGTAAATTGTAACAATTATCATTTTCAATCACGATTAAATTGGTAAACGCAAGTTTTATGTTTTTAAATTGTAACAATGGTTTACTATTGTGTTTAAATGAATGTAAATGTATACCACTAGATGGTAAAATACTTTACTCATACGAAACAAATAGCTAAGTATAAGAAAATCCCGTTAACAATTTATTTCCCTCCTCTACGTACTAATTTCAGGTTGTGTGGCTAAGTACTTCGGTAGTAGTGAAGACATTACCGGAATTAAGAAAAAATCCGACAAAAACTTGTTAGGCTACAAATGTGTGATGAGTTAAAAAAAGCAACAGAAGAAACAATGTTATATACATAAGCACTAAGCAGCCTTTACTTACAAAAGTACATTTGTAATGACTTGATCGATCTAAAACTTAGATGGAACGTGGGAATTTTCTTGTGTAGGCCAATTTTGCTAGATGGGAACCAGTACATGGTCGCTTCGACTTTCAACGTCCGTGGAACCAATACTTGAAAATCAGGAGAGCAATGCGAAACTGCGCTTATTGCATTGAGGTTCTCAATGGCTGCATAAATTCTGAAAATAAGGTAAACCAAAAGTGCTGAAATCTTGTAGTCTAAAAGTCCTCAGTACTTGTTACGTGATACTCAAAATTCAATGGAAAAGATGCCCCAGAGCACCTAAAGAAGAGAATCGGCAACATTTGTACACAAGTAAGCTCCAACTCTTCAAGTGTCATAAAAGAGCTAGCTACAGTTATCAAGACAGTGAAAAAATCATCAAGTATAGATTTCCCAGTTAGACAAATGAACAATGCAGTTTAGGAGCTCCAAAATGACTTAACATCTCTTCCTAGTTAATTCATTCCATAGAGCTGGAACTCCTCAAGAGAAGAAAATCAAGGCAAATTTGACTGGAGCTGTAGCAGCTGCAATCACAATCCTGTCAAAGAAACTAGCAGACTTGGCTCAGTTCTAGCCTATGGCTGATGAAAAGATAAAAATAAGATAATAAGCTGATAACTGAGTAACACTTGAGGAATAAGCTCAGTAGTATAATCACACAATTTAATCTCTTTATAAGGCTTAGTTTGGTTAAGCTTTTAAACAAGCTCAAAGAACATTCTTAACAATTTATAGATCAAAAGATGTTGGGTAAAACCCAAAAAGATGGATTATTCAAGTATCTAGACTACAGCCATAGTAGAAAGCTGAAGTTGACCCAACCTAGTTTGATTTTTAGATTATGCAGGGGAATCACCTGCACGCATTTAATGAGAATTTTGACACACCTAAAATAACCATTGACAATTAAAGAAATTCCAAGAAAAATATCCTCCAAAAAACGCGAGGATGGAATTTGCAAGAGACGGCCCCGTGCTTCTGTCATTGAGCAAGATGGAGACCAAAGAAGGTTACATTGTTCGTGAACATAGAACGTAATATTCCAATCTGGCTGATTTTTCTCTTTTCATTTTATTTAATAGCTTCGATTTGGAAAAAATTTGTTTTCTGAATTACAAAATTAGCTTAGATATGTGTATTCGGTTATTTACTTAAATTAATTAGTTTTTCTGAAGTTCTCCTATTGATAATTGACAGAAATTGTTTATAATCCTGCTCATCCATTCAATTTAACTGGAAGCTTCACCCTTGTTCACATCATACCCACATGTTATCAAAAATAGTCTTCATTACAACTTACTTTTAGTCAAGAACCAAAAATTTCTCTTTCACGAGTTTTTGGTCGCAGAGTATATAAACTAATGGGTCTCCCACATTGCATCAAGGTGGGTTCTCAAAAAAGATTAGAAATTTATGTTAGTGTTGAATCTATTTCTATCATCAAATATACTAAACCCGTCATAGGTGATGTTTTTACAGCACAGTTCGTCAATTTGATAAAATCAAGTTCTATTGAAAAAAAATAACTTGAATTATCATGGAATATATCGTCATTAACTCAATTTGGTCCTCGCACTAATCTATGTGAACTGGAGACTCAGAAAAGTATACATTTGTAAAATGTTGCAAATCAACTACTAAGTGCATTCACTTATGCGAAAGAGAATGACTATGTCACATATACCAATTATAAATAATGCAACACAGATTGATGTCCCTATCGGACAATTCTTGGGCATAAAAGCAAATGAATCTAAGGCATACCTGAAGCATGGCAGACCCATTGAATCAAATGATAAATTACACCGGAAAAAAGTAAAAGACATATTAGAGAAAGTGGCAATTCTGAAGATGATGGTATCTCAGAAGAGATAACTACATTGCCAAAGCAAGCAGTTGATATAACTGAATGAACAATCGCAAACAAGGTTCGAGTACTTGAAGATATTGAAAAGAAGTTATTTCGATAAATTATGCCAGCTCTGGAAAAAAATAGAGTCGTGATGAAATTATTGTCGAGAGTATATATGCGGTAGCAACTAATATAATAAATAAAAACGAAAATCTTGAATCAAAATTTTCCAAAGAATATCGATGAGTAATGCTTGACTAAAATGGAAAGACGCAATTCATGAATTGAATATTCTTAGATATAGTCATGTCAAAATTATTTAATAAGCTTCTCCAGTATTTATGCGCTTATTAGCAATCATTGGAATATAATTAACAATCATCCCTATTGATTAACTATTCTGTGAATAAAACCAAGAAAATCTAGGAAGGATGTTTGTTTTGTATTTACGAAATGAAACAACAAATAAATTAAGGTAAATAAGAGAAACGTGATAAAATAACTTTTATAATTCTGTTACTAGAAAACTTGTGAATTACTAGATGACTTGTTGAATTCTATCATTTCATTCAAAAACAATTGCATAATTACAAAAAACAATAAATAAATAAAGATTCGTGAATTGTTATTTTTTTTGTTATTGAAAGTTTAAAAGTATTGAAGCGAAAATTTAATTTTTTAATAATTTTTTCGTAATATAAAGAATTGTTTTTTTACCTAAATTTTAACACATTTATGTAAATAGGTAGTATAACAAAGTATATAAACTTTTTCTTTTTTTGGAATATTAATTTAAGAATTTTCAAGTACAAATGAGATACTTCCTAAATAATTAGTTAATTAATTATCTATTTAAGACAATCTTGTGAAAAACATATTTTTATATAAAACAGAATTAAGACAAAACTATTAATTTATTATCTACAATATATGAGTATTTCATTTGAATTTATGGGACTTTTTAATCTTTTTTTAAAACAAATTATGAGTATAAATTAAAATTAGTTAATTACTAAAATATTATCATGCATAAATTACTTTTAATGAGTGTTTGACGTTGTTCTTTTTCCGATGAAAATTAATGCTATATTTAAAAAGTTATGAAAGACATACAAGTACCATATTAATTCTTCCAAAAAAAATATCGACCCAATTCAAATGCGAAAGACTAAATAATTTACTATATTATCGGCAAAAAACAAAAATCAATCCATTTAGGAAGGAGTAAAATATGGAAACAACAAACAAGCTAAACTAACTATTAAACACAAAATTTGAGCCAAGAAATTAAGATATTAAAAAAAGGTTAAATGTCTGGCTCAATCTTTCTCTTTTTGGCCTCCATCCTATTTCTTACTTTTCGTAATAACCTCAAAACTGGAAAATGGGAAGTTTCACACTTCAAAAGTAATAACATAAAAAAGAATTTTTTTATTTGGAAGAAGACTATGGTTTGGGCATTTGTACGTACTTGTGTTTAGCTAACACATTAGAAGAATTGATCTCAAATATGAAAAACAAATCTTTAAAAACGCTATTGGACATAAAGGCAAGATCGAAGAGATTATAACTTAAACAAGTCGGCTTCATCCGTTACATACAAAAACTGTAATTGATTAGCAAAATGCCATTGAACAACTTCTTTTTGATCTTATAGGACTTGATGATTCTTCTTTGACCAGTTACACATGGTCTCAAAAATGACATTCTCACAACCAACAACGATTTTGTTGCTCAATAGTAATGACTTGACAACAAGAAAAGGAGATCAGGTAATACGATCTAAAAATAGGAAAAATCAAATATTTTAGAAAATTTCACTAAAAATTGATTTAAAATATGGCAATTCAAAACTTTAGTACTAAGGAGTTTCTTACTTATATGAATCACCATATTCTTCAACAAGAAACTGCTCTGCTTTAGGCACTCATTGTCTCCATTGCTTTGGTCATCAACTCACTAGTTGGTAGCACAAAGTATGACTTAACGTGGTTCATAGTCAGCTCACACTTGTCCAATAAGAAAGCACAATTATTCATGCAAGAATGAACCTGATACTTATCAGCCATGATGAGAAAATCCAATATGGTAGGAACCTAATTTTCCTCCTCTATTATTAATAACTTATCCATACCATGCATAAATCTAGAAGTTTGTTGAATTTTTTTTTTCTGCATTTGTATAAAGAAACAAAATTAAAGTAGATAAGTTATGATAAAATAAGAAAAAATAAAATAAAATGCTTATGTAGTCTATTACTATATTTATGAATGGTGAACCTTACATTTTGCTCATTTAACTCTTTCATTTCATTTGTAAACATATGTTTTTGAACAAAACAAAGGGTGAACAAAGACAGGGAACAAAATGTCATCATACATCGAGAACAAGTAAGAGTTTTTACCTGCTTAAAAACTGGACACTTTTCTAGCGAAATTAGAGAATCAGTAATTCTTCTTTTCTCTCTAAGCAACACTTCATCACTCTAATTTCCTAACCGGAAAAAAAAAAAAAAAAAACATTGTCCTTTCCTATTCCACGAAAAAAAAAACGCTCGATTCTTTTTAAGTAATGGAAAAATATTTGTTATCTCCCCAAATTTTGTTAATGTTAAGGATCATTTTTTCCTTAAAATTTATTTAAAATAGGTAGCAGATTAACAAAAATTTTAGGTACCAATGAGATACTTACTAAGTAATTAATTAGTTAGTTATTTAGGACATTCTTCTAATAGTTGATAAAAAATATTTTATCCAAAACAGAATTATTAATTTATTATCTAAAATGAATATTTCATTTAAATTTTTGGGACATTCTTGTTTATTTGCACCCTAATGTGCATACGTAGTCCATTTCTTTAATATATGTGCAAGGGGACCATTATTTTTGCCCTTTATGCATTATTATGAAAATTTTTATTCTTATAAGCATATGAACTATTTGGCTAATTTAATCTAAGTTTCAATCTAGCTGGTCGAACTCTGATTAACTCTTAATTATTTGGACCAAATATATAAATATGGTCCATTAAGGACATTATTGTATTCTTAAATTAAATAATATTATGGAAGCTCATTTATAATTAATATGTGGAAATATATTATTATAAAATATTAAAAACCAAGCTTAGGTTAAAATTATTGCTTCACTCATTTGATAATTTTCTTCCTTATTATCTTACATACATTTAATAGACAATTTGACTTTATTAAAAAAGTCGTAATTCAATAAATTTTTTTATTGAATACTTAAAAAAAATTAATTATTTTAGTACTTGTAGCTAAATAACGTGATATTAACTCTTAATAATAAAAGTAATGATTTTCATATTTGTAAATTTTATGTTCTCCATACCCATAAAAGTATTTTACCAAACTATCTAAGTCAACATAATAAATCATAAGGTTATACTTTGTAATAGTTCAAATAATATAGTTCATGAATATAAGTTCATAAGTTATTTCATGATTGAGATAGACATCATTAATTTTATTTTTTATGAATATATATTTTTAATAATGGTACTTATATAAAAACATGATTCACTTTCACTTATCTAATATACACTAGAGTACATGTACAAAGTCATACACTTTGATTATTTTAGACTCATCACTCTTAATTAAAACAAAAAGATCTTATAATCCTTGTAGTGGATAAAGTTTCCAGCTATCACCTACGGACTTGAATTATTGTTCAGACTAATCTGCAGACTTGAATTATTGTTTAAACTAAATATAGAATTATGTCTACCACATGACTCTTTATATGAATAATTCAATTATCACATTTTAGTCTTGGATTCTTGGGATATTTTACATTTGATATAAAAAATATTACATTAAGAATACTGCGTGAAATATATAAAACAAAAGTGTCTTGAACTTAAATGTTACTTCAAGAAATTAATACTTTTAAGGCATAAATACCAATAGAGAGTATGAAGATAAGAAAGAAAACAACAAACATTTGACAACTTCATTTCTGTATTTCTTAATTGAATTGCACCAAACTCCCAAATTACCTTATTTACAAACCCTAACTCAACCAAACTCCACTCCTAAAGACGTACCTAATTCAAACTTACCCAATACTCAAAATGGATTGAATCGAATATGGAGGGAGAAAGAGAAGGGCTGCTAGAAAGGGCTAGAAGAAGAAAGGGTGAATTTGAGGAAGAAAGTGGTGGTACTGGGGCTAGAGTCCACAAAGAGTTGAGTTCTTTTATTATTATTATTATTATTATTACTTGCAGCTTTTTTCCATTTTAAATCAAAACTTATATAAAATCCTAATGAAAAATCATTATCTAAATTTATTTCTGTTTGGAAACTCGGATGAGATAAATTCATATTTTTTTAAGCAATTATTTTGGGTATTCTGGTCTTTTTCTCGCTTTAATGACTTAATTAGTGAGTGAATGGTAGACATTTTAAATACTAAGGTTTGTTCGGGGTCGGAGTTGTGCTCTGGATTAATTAATGTGACCTGTACTTAATTAAAACAAAATAGAAGGTAATTGGGTTATACTATTAGAATGCACAACAGAAAAGGTCGTCACAACACTTCCACGTGTTGAAACAAGATAGGCGGTTGCAATAAGAACAACTCTTCCTTCGTATCTCGACAAGATTAGCGGTTGCAAGGATGACTCACTTAGTGTGCAGCAAAAATAAAATAATATTAAAAGTTGACGGAGGCGAATAAACCGACCATATTGTCAACTGAAGACTAGAAGTAATATAATAATACAATAAATAAATAGACAGGAATTTAAATATTACTAGTTGACTGAGGCGAATAAACCGACCATAGTGTCAACTAGAAGTTAGCAACAGAAATAAAGTGCAGAAGAATAAATAGTTAAAAACTGACGAAGGCGATACCGTCCATATGCCAGTTTTAGTTGCTTAGAGGAGTTAGAATTACGAGGCGGTAAGTCCAGCCATATTATCGTAAATAATAATAAATAACTGAAATAAAAGTACTAAAATTTAAATAAAGCGGTGTGACCGATTACAAGGAAAAAACAACACAGATCACTAAATAAATGCGCGTAATAATTAAAAAGGGAGTAAAGTAACTGATTGCACTTAAAGCAGCAATACAGATTACTTTACGGGGAAGAGGATGCGTAGTAATTGATTGCACTTAGAGCATCAATACGAATTACCTGCTAGATCACAAGGATATGTGATATATATATGTGTATATATATTAGTAGGGAGCACAATACCTCGAACTTGTGCTACAGGTCAAGCACAAAAATTGTGAAGAGTAGCTCGATACCCAAAGATCGCTTATAATGTGCAAGATACGACTCTAATAATAATGCAAACGTGTATATATATGTATATAGACGTGTATTTATATGTGTAGAAATCTATATATGCATGTAGGAATGGGAGATGTAATTTGGAGACCAAGTCTAGGACATACACATAAAAATGAGTAGCAAGACTATAAAATATACTAAATTAATAATGCAATTATAATGCTTAACGCAATAATGCAATCATATGCGTAAGTGGACATGTGTATTCATGCTAATGAGACGAAAATGGTGACAAAAATAAGGAGAATCGGCTTAAGGAGAAATGAAGAGATAAAGATAGTGGTAAGGACTTTTGAATGAGGAGAATAGTCAAAGACTAAATTTGGAGCTAGCTACTGCGAGGACAACATGAAACTATCAACCGAAAATATGAGATCAAGTGATAGTAGGGATAATAAATGAAGCTTAGGGTCAAAGAAAATGGTCTTAGTATTGATAAAAGAAAGATGGTATTAATTATATATAGTGGATGGGAGCAAGATGGTAGCTACGGATTGAAGAAAAGGAAAATAAGAAGAAGATGATGGTGGTGATACTAACGAGGTAGTGGGCGATGGTTAAAGATTAGTCAAGCTTCAAGGTTTTGGTATAAACACCAGAGAGAGAGAGAGAGAGAGAGAGGGGAGGTCTTGTCGAAGTAAAGAAAAATGAGCTGAATTCCTTCTTCATTTCAACATTACAATAGCCTATATATAGGTAAGCCTTAAACGGTGCATGCAAGTTTACAACCAACTTTCATAACTTCAAAGCGTTGACACGTTTGCAAGCTATGTGTCCTCTCCAAATGGAATAAAGTTTTGTGTATTGCCACTTCCTACTTGGTATGAGGTGTAATGAAGGCTTGACACGTGGCACCTATTTTATTGGCTGCTCCAATAACAGTTGCCTAATTGTTCTAATTCGGTGTTGACAAGTGGTCAAAAAATACCTCTAATTGGGTGTTGACATCTCATCATAAATGGGGTCTTCAAATGGTCTTTTGCATCTTATTGACACGGCATAAATTTGACAATTGACACGTCAAATTTTCTTAATTGACCCCATATTACATAATTATCACATTATTTGTGACTTAATATTTTTAGTTAGTGACTAATTATAAAAATTTGTCACACCCCAAAACAAGGTTTTAATTAATGAAAGCCATATGTTAGGTTAATTTCTGAAGAAAACCAAAATTTTAAGGTATTGTTCTTTGATTTACTTAAAAATAAATAAGAAAAAAATATTTTGCAAATTAAGGCACTCAATTGGTTCAGGGCGCATAAGGTATGTGTGAGTAAGTGAGAGGTATAGTTCGAGTCTTGGTAGAGTGAAAGAAATTATTCTAATTCTTAATCTAAAAAAATAAAAATGAAATTACCAAATATTTTGTACGCCATTACATTCTTTAAATCCAAACGTAGAAAAGCCTAAAATCTAATCCCCTTGCTCTAAGTACCCAAAGAAAAAAAAAAATTCTGAAAGGGCCAAAGCACAATATTGCAGGAATACAATGACTATATTGGCAAATAGTGAAAATTCCAAGCAGAGGACCGAGGACATATATGTAAATGTAATATGAAGCAGAAAAGGGACCAACAAGGCAAAACAGCAGAGTCCAGAGATAATGATGCTGGGTCACTGAGTCACTGACTAACCTTGATTGACTCACTGACAGACAACTCGCTGCCATTTTGGCAGCTTTTTCCACCGGTTCTCTCTCAAAATTACAAACCAGAGTTAAGGCTTAAAATATGGCCTTAGGAGAAAAACGACAATGATAGATTTTTGTAATTTGAACCGACTCCAATGTCGTTTTACCAAACGACTTCAAGTCTAACTTGTCGTCTTTTCTCATCCAAAAACCCCACCAAATTCCGACATAATTCATTTCAACCATTTCAGAGAGCTCATAGAAGTTGAGAACCCTAACACTTTCTCTCACTTTCTACCTCTTGTCTTTCTCTCTCCACGAGAGTCATCGGCTCCTACCCACCATGTCAAATTGGCCAGGTACATCAAAAGGTTCAGATTCTTTTTCTTTTGTTCATGAAAATTTTGTCATATATGGGACTTGTGTTACTTTCACTTATCTGGGGAAGTGATCAATCTAGACTGTTTAATTCATAACCATGTAAAAAGAGTTGAATTTTTTTCCTATTGAATAAAGGTGGGTTTCTGGGTTTATTCCATGTTTGTTAAAATTTAATGCCCAGATCCTTAACTTCTTTTTTTAATCTCTAAAACCATTTTCTATTCTGGGTTTTTCTTACTTTTTGCCCTTGATCTTGTCTGGTACTCTGGTTCATGAAATGGGGTGTTTTTGCTAATTTTTTATTGCTTATGATAACGATCCTGTCCTTGTCAATTGCCATTCCATATCTCTTTCTGTGTAATTAATATGCTTGTTCTGTCCACATTAATATTCTAACAAACTCAATTGAATGACCACTCCTGTACAGATTATTGGGCACAAGTTTAGTCGGTTGTAAATATCTTATTGTACATTATTTTGGCCAAAAAAAAAAAAGGTGAGCTTCTTGCTATTCTTTAGTCTATCGAATTATGGTTTATATGGTTTCCTCAATATTGATTATATGCTAAAATGATACTAGTCTCAAAAGGGTCTTGCTTATAGGTAGTTGTAAGCTGGTCTCAGCTGTGTTTATTTTAGTCCTCGAACACCGATGGCAGACTTGGTTGGGCCAAGGTTGTACAGTTGCTGCAATTGCCGAAATCATGTTGCCCTTCACGACGATGTCATTTCTAAAGCTTTTCAGGTGAACAACTTAATGCTGATTTTCCTTTGAGTTCATGTTCGTAGTGCTGAATTACTTGCTCATTCGAGTATTTGGACAATGGGGTGCTCTTGCTTGGGCTATTCGTTACAAGAAGCTGAATAGAAATTGTGTTCTTTGTAAATGAGAATGATCGCTTTAGTAAAGAGAAAAAGAGGAATAAAATTTTGCACTTTGTATGGAATTTTCTAAGAAAACACTAACCAAACTCATTTGACTGAGATACTGAGCCAAGTGGTTTGTATTGTGTTCAAGGAAAAGAGCTTATTTGATTAGTGGGTATGCGGATCATCTTGTTTTAGCTGTGGCTATTGAAAAATTGTTGATACGGTGATGTGTAGGGAAGAAATGGTCGAGCCTTTCTGTTCTCTCATGCGATGAATGTCATGGTCGGGCCTAAGGAGGACAGGCAACTCATGACTGGTCTCCACACTGTTGCTGATGTCTACTGCAGTGATTGCCGTGAAGTGCTGGGTTGGAAGTATGAGAGAGCATATGAGGAAACGCAGAAGTACAAGGAAGGAAAGTTCATACTCGAGAAATCAAAAATAGTCAAGGAGAACTGGTAGTAACAATGGAGGTTTCTGATTTACCTGTCAAGATATCAATCAGAGTGTAAAGGTCGCTTGTCCTTGGATTCTCATCAACTGAAAATATCTGAAACATTGTTCCTCATTGTGCATTGTTCTTGTGTATCTATTGTGGATATTGTATTTGGATGATTTGTTTTGTTAATAAGATGTGAATAAGTCCCTCGATTAAGCTTGTCAAGTTCATATCAGATTATCTTCTTGACTTGGCCCTGTGAATAGCTTCATGTTTTGACCAAATCTCTCGACTGAATTTTTCCGAGAGGGAGATTCTATGGCTAACTTTAACCACTCAATTCATGGAATTTGTATTTGGAAACCTCACTTGAGCTTTTATAGGAGGGAAGCACTCTTAACCAATAAATATTTGTGTGCTTTTGTCATTGTATTCAAGCTTCAGGCTCCACTTTGAGTAGTTTACGAGTCTAGTAGAAAAAAGCTTACGATCTGTGCATCATATAAGCTGCCTGCGGTTCTATGGTGTTTAATCTGTAAGCATTCTACATCATATGCCTCTTCCTAAATCTTTTCCATATTACTCGAGATTTTTTATAGGACTATTCCTGGGGAATGTGTTGGGCTATTATGCTTTTATCCAGTATTGGCTTAAACTGATGATCAGTCAAATGTACAGCTGGAAGCACTCATCAAATTGGTTACGAAGATGAAATATCAATGCAGAAAAAAGATGTAAAGACTGACAAAAAATATAAAAAGTAGACAGCACAATAGAACTGCCCGTTCGTAAAACGTAGTAGCTCCTCATCTGTGAAATCAATCGAATTTGAAGCTCTAATAAGTAAATTGGTTTAGACTGTAGTCTTTAAGAGACTCGAGAAAATGTAGGAAATTTCGTGTCATGGTTCAGGCGTTGACCACTTATGTCCCTAAATGAAACTACAGAAGAAATAATGTAAAAAAAAATAGAGATCATTTTTGGTATTGAATCACCGAATGCGCAAGAAACTGTAATAAGGACAAATGAATTAAAATACAATTATACCCGGAAAAAAAAAGGAATTAAAATAGAATTATGCCTGAGATAGCAATAGTTATCAACAAATAAATCTTTGATCAATACAAAAACCAATGAAATTCATCATGTTCCTAAAAAAATGCTTTGCTTCATTGTTGCAACAATCAAACGGGCAATCATATCAAAGAAAAATAAAAACGGCAAGAATTTAGCAAATCACGCAGCAGCTACTTTTTTCTTCGTTATCCACCTCCTCTTCGCATTTTCTATTGCTTGTTCCCTCATTCTCAAGAGTTCAAGACAACATTGTTGATACTGTGTGTCAATTGCATCAAGCTCCAGCTTTAGCTCATCATACCTATTGTTCTCTCCAAGAGACAAGGAATGGATGCTCGACAAGCTAAAATTTTTTGATAAACCAGAATAAGAATCAATGTAGGAGAGTGCGGAGCTCCTTGTGGTCTCATTGATCATCATATGTGATTCACCAAAATTACCTTCACAGCTATTCTCCTCATGCTCATGATAGAAAACCTTGAAGTCCGAATTGAAACAATAACCATCAGGACTCTTATTGCATCCATCAAGACTGTATGATCCCCAAGGTTTAAAATTATCAGCATCTGAAGCAATTCTTACACCATACTCCGCTGATATATCCGAAGTTGCTGAAACTTCGTTTCCTTGATCTTCCACATCTGCCATCTGTGCAATAACATGTTGCCTGTCAATAGCATTGGAAGTAGGCTTAACCAGTCCTGAATCCCAAGAGCACCTCAAAGAAATTTCGTCATTTAGAAGTATAGAAGAATCCCCAGTTGAGCTATTTGCTCCAGTTGACAAAGTTCCAGATGAAACATTCCAGCTGGGCACAAGCTTTACAATCAAGTTGTCAATCAACACAGCTATAGCAGTTGTATCTTCATTTGAGAGATCAAGTTGCTCAACCATCTCCCCAGCAATTGAGATTGCAGTGTCAGAATCAAGATAGAATGCAAAATGGATATTTCTTATCCGACCTATTAAAAAGAAAACAAAATTCACATCTACACTTTAGTAAAAAAAATACAAGAAACAAACTAAGGCACAAATAAATCTACTTTGTCACGGATATACCCACCGCTAGGATCAGCAATGCGCAAAGTTAATGAAATTGTATTATCACCATCTTTCTCCCCTCTTAACCTGAATTCATTGTTCCTAGTGTGCTGCCATAGTTCTGAACTGGAAAAGCTAGATGTTTCACTGGCGCTTTTAACAACAGAGCCAACAGAAAGCTTCTTGCTGTTAGAGTCAATGTCCATTGGAGATTCACAGTTCATTGGGCGACAGTCAGGATGTGGAGAGTCAACTAATTTGGGGATAAAGTTTGGTATCCGATTAGGTTCATGATTCTGATCCATAAGACTTTCAGTTGAAAGAAAAGGATCTTTCAATAGCTCCACTGCAGGCAATCTCATAGATGCAGGAACTAGACACTTCTCTATGAACTGCTTGACTTCAGGATTATCCACTTTACCGAGAGAAGCTGGCTTTATTCCCTGCAACAAAAGAAGTAAAAGAACGTTACATTGACCATTATGAATCAATTAAGTGGAAACTGAGTCTTCAATTTCTAGGGAATCAGTGACTTACAGAGGTAACCTTCTTAAAAATTTGAGCAGGATTTCTGCACTCACTATAAGGGTATTCACACGTAACCATTTCTAACATACACATGCCAAAAGAATATATGTCAACGAGTTCATTGTACTCCTCTTCATAAAGCTCCGGAGCCATAAATTCAGGAGTGCCTGCGCAAAAGAAAAGGATCACAACTTTAAGTAGAAATACTTTAACCAATATCATACACCTTCAAAAGAACGAAAATTGCTACCAATAACACTACGAGCAGTAGGCTGTTGCATGACAACCGCCAATCCAAGATCTCCAATTTTAACTTCTCCAGTATTTCCATTAACAAATATATTGTCACATTTCAGATCTCTATGAATAATGCGGGGATTGTGAGAATGCAGATGGTGTAATCCACGAAGAATCTGTCTAGCCCAGTTCTTGATAGCTTTCACATCCACCTGTTTATGCTTCTTACGGTACCTAGATAGTAGATCAAATGTAACAATAAATAAAACAAAATAACTGGTGAAGGCAAGGAAAAACGTGAAAAAAAAAATGTATGGGAAAAACCAAAAAAACTCACTTCCTCAAACTGCCAGAAGTAAACAACTCAGTTATCATATTGATAGTCTTGTTCGTATCATCCACCCAAGAGTAATAGAATTTCATAATATTTTCATGTTTCAATGACTTCAGTAGATGAACCTCGGAATATAATCTTTCCAGCTGGTCGGGTGACTGCATTAAATCCTCAACACTCACTTGGTTCCAAGCTACCTCTACTCCATCAACTTCGTCAAATGCCTTATATCTGACGGGGTATAGCCAAAAAAATTAGTTGACAGGTAAAGTTCTAACGAAAAAATATCTAAATTTCCAAAAGAAGGAAAGTATGATCCATACACAGTCTTGAATGCTCCCCTCCCCAAGACTTCTTCATACTGAATGCACGAACAGGGAGGAAAAAACAAACAAAAAAAGGATTATATCACAATCCGATAAAGCAATAAAATCAGCAAACAAATAAAAAATGACCATGAATGTATGTATTACGATTACAAAACCAAATAGAAGACAATAACTCTTGTAGAGAATCTACTAGTTCATAGCCAACAAAGACCAAACCAAAATGGTGCGAATCAAGATACTCAAATCAAATTGGTTCTGTTAATGGTCATGGGATTCAAATATCTAGAACGATATAGCAATTTTTCAACAGCAAAGATAACAAATCCTAAAATTACATAAAATGCACAAGAAATTCAGCCAACTGGATAATAATAAACATTCTTTCATTCATTATTGCTGATTCAAAGAGACACAGAATGTAATGACTGAATAAAAATAAATTATTTCCCTTCTCAACACATACTTTAGAATACCAAAACCAAAACGAAAAAAAACCCAACACAGAAAACCAATTCCATACCCGCAAATACCGTCCCGTTGGATCCTTCTCCACAATATCACCATACAAAGAATCAGAATTTCCACGCATCACACCTGTACACGAATCCATAGCGAAACCCACGAAGGGGGAGAAAGAAAAAATCTTCCGGAGGGGGCAAAGAGGGTTTTTTGGAAAAAAAAAAAAAATCAAACTAAAATCGCAAACACACTATTAGAGAAATTTTATTCTGACGCCAGCAGAAGCTGGAATTGAACGAAGACGAAGACGAAGACACTGTTCAGAGAATGCTTCACAAGCCACGGAATACGAATCGAACGCCGATTGGAACCGGAACCGGCAGCCGACGAAACAAACCCTAGAAGACCCAAATCCCATACTACCGAAATTTCTATCAGAAACAGAGCTTAAAATTCTCAGAACTAACCCAGACTCAGCCATATCTTTATCTGCATCTTTTTTTCAGACCAGAAAATCGAGAATGAAAACCGAAATTGAAGCCCTAATTGAATCGAATGACTCGAATCAAAACCCTAACAAGGAGGAGAACGAGAACGAGAGAGAAAAAAGATTTGGATCCCTAGAATTTAAAAAAAAAAAAATTATTTGAGGAAAAGGAATGATCAGAGAGGAGAGAGATATAGAAGCCTTCTGTGCCGTTTGATTGGAATACTTATTTGATTCAGATTGGGATTTTGGAGAGAGAGAGAGAGAGAGTCGTTAGCTTCTTCCGTGCGCGAATATCTGCTACGCCTAATTTAGCGCGTGGAATTGTCATTATACCTGTAACCTGGCCCTTCCAAAAAAAAAAAAAAGTACCTGTATTTATCCAAAAAAAAAAAAAAAAACAGATACTAAAAATAGAAGGTGCCGTTTGGTTCGCCCATTCCATTCCATTGGAATGGAAAATCCATTTGAATGGGTGTTTGTTTCAACAATTCTAAATTTTCCATTCAAATGGTCTTTTAGAATGAGTGTTTGTTTCAACAATTTAGTTTTTCCATTCAAATGGTTCATCAGTCACATCAACTATTTGAATGGATTTTTGTGTCTTGGATGAGAATGGAGGGGGAGAGGTGTTTTTGAATGGTCCATTTCAATACTCCCATTCTAATTATAACCCATTCCACTATTTTTTCCATTCAAATGTCTTCCATTCCAATTATAACCCATTCCACAATTTCCATTCAAATACACACATTCAAATAGGCGAACCAAACGGGGCCGAAGATTATTACAAAACAAAAGAAACTAAGCCGAACTGCCCAAAGCCTAAGAATACTTTTTTACCTAAAAATAAAAAGCAAAAATAAAGTGACACTTCTTGGTTGAGAACAGATGGAAAAATTTGAGGATGTTTAACTATTGGGTTTGATATGAGTTAAAAAATCTCCAAACTCCCAAGATACAATTTGGTGCGTGGTTTGGAGAAATTATCGCTATATACCTTAATAATTTTTTTAGCTTTTTTATGGATAATTTTAGAATTTTGTAGAATTTTTTATGTAAAGATAATGTTAAGAATTTCACCTTTCATCTTATTTTTTACACTATCTAAAATGACATGTGAATTGTTAGCATTTAATTGATAAATGTCATTAAATGTATTAGTGATAAATTTTCATCAACTTAGACATTGCAAATCACATGTTAAATCAAACAGTATTAAAAAACAATGGAATCCCTAACATTATTCTTTTCACAATTAGATATAAGATTATTCTTTGGTATTAAAATAAAAAAAAGGAAATAATAGATTAAAAAAAATATCGTTTGTCTAAAATTGTCAAGCTCAAATGTCCATACTTATCAAGTCTATTTCCGATGTATATTGTCCAAAATGTGAAAATCAAATTATATAGGTGGTTTACAATAAATCCTGTATAAATTAATACTATTGGGACTAGGAATAATTATTATTTATTTTATTAATTTATTAATAAATAAATATTTATAAATTTAAAAATGGTAGTATGATTATAATATATGTGCATGTATATTTTTCGTATATTTTTTCTTTTTTTTCTTTTTTTTTGTTTGGGCTAAGATACTTATAGTTTAAAAAAAATAGATATAGTCAAGAGTTAACGTGTCCAAGCGTAATATTGTATTAATTAAACATTATATTGTGTTTGGTTGTACTTTTATATTGTATTATTTAATACGACATCAAAATTTAATACAATATAAGAGTATTATCTAATACTGAATAAAAGGTCTATATTACACTATATTATATTATTTTAATTTTAACGTACTATTATACAATACCCATTATCCTCACTTTTTTCTGTTCTTAATTTCTTTCTCATCACTTTATCCCTTTCAAAAGTGGTATTTTTCTAAATAAATTTCAAAATTGGTATTTTTTAAATTTATATCTAAAAAGTGATTTTTCGTAAATAATTTTTAAAAAGTGGTAATTTTACAAGTGGCATTTGCCTAAATATTTTTTGAAAATGGTATTTTTCTAAGTAAATTTTTAAAAATAGTATTTTTCAAAATTAACTTTTTAACACAACATCTTAATACAAATGTAAAACCAAACATAGTATTGTAATAGAATAATACAATACAATATAGCCCAATACAATATATCACAATATAATACTGCGTACCAAACATAGCCTTTATGTTCACATGTATATTATATATATATATATAAGAGTTAATATATATTATTTATACGTAATAGAAAACTAAACAGAAAATTAATTTTTATTTAAATAAAAGAGTTAAATAGTAGATACACATACGATAATGTAGCTTTAAAATTTAATAGTCATTATTCATTAGTATTTAAAGATGCTTCACATAGATTGAACATAATCTATATAAATAGTCATTAGTTTTATTTTTAGAATCCAAATCATTACAAAAATATTTCAAATTATATATCAAATGTTGTATGCATTTGTAAAAAAATTAAGGACGAGGTTGGGTTCAATTTAGGTATAAACAAAAAGAAAACAACTTTATATGTATTTTGAAAAATAATAGAACTAAGAAAATATAAATTATTGAGAAAAAACTCCTTAATATTATACATGTGCATATATTACTTTTTTATGTATTTACTAAATTATTTATCTCTATATTCGTTGGTTCTTAAAGGATTTAAGAAATATATACTATCTTATGCATTTAACGTAATAAGATTTTATTGTTTAAGCAAGGTTATTAATTGATCAAACATTCATTTACTGAGATTATATTATAAGTCGAAATAGACATAAACACGATGTGCAGTTTGGCTCAATAAATTGGAGGTATAACAGCCAAATTGCTATGCGAACATGCCCAGAAAAATATATGATGTTTTTATCACTTATTTATGTTGTTCTTCTAATTTAAATACACAAGTATATTTTTATAAATAGATTATTGAAATTAAATAAAAAGTTTAATGAGCAAATGTCAAATTTAACTAATAGAGAGGGTGTTTTTATTATTAAATTTCAAACATCAAAACTTAATTTTTCATTTTTAACAGTTTTTCTAAAAACTGTATTACATTTATGATCTCTAATGTACGAGACAAAAATAAAAAGAAAATTATGTTTTATGGCTACTAAAAATGTTTAATCAGGGGCTAGCATCAGAGTCTGTTATTTAATCAATATTTAATAAAAAGTGCGAGTTTTAATAAACCAATCGAGCTTGTAAAGTGGACCAGGACTAATTCAATCTATATGAATAGAATAGTTAGAGAGTGATTGCAAAACCATTTTTCATGTGAATGAATTCGATTAAAGGTAGTCTCTTTACTATTCAACTCTCTTTTTTTCCTTATTTTAGTTTGTTTGAAGAGACATCTTTTTTACTGCTCTCTTTTTTCCGCCGAGATAATAGTGGTAATGACTCATGACTTCTGCCAGTATGAGACATAATTAATTGCATACATGTTTATATAATATAAAAAGAGCAAGCCTGTTTCCCTTTCGAAAAAAAAAAAAGCATGTTTATCGCCTAAAGTGAGTATCTGATCTTAATCATTATACTTTCGGCCTAAATTGAAAAGAAGGCATTAAAAAAAAAAAAAAAATTAATTGCTAGATAATAAAATCAACTAGTAAGAAATGTCACGGATTGTGACATTAGATCCACGGCCACCACGGCTGAGTGGTCAACACACAAGTCCTTTTGAACGCGTTGTTCAGTTTCAAAGGTCTTCCATTAGAAAACCATTCAAATACTCGCTACACATTTAAAGACTGCAAATGTTTTTGGCGGTGCTTCAAGATATGGTTAAATTGATAAAAATTCCATATCACTCATTGATAAATAAATAAATAAACCTAGATAACTCGTAATTAATGCGTCCGACATAGGATAGCAGCAAAGGGCGACGTTTGTGGCGTTCAACTATTGCATGCCTTTCCACTTTGGTTGAATTTATTAAAATAATTACTTCCTGCCAGGCATGGTTTCGTGGTGTAGTTGGTTATCACGTCAGTCTAACACACTGAAGGTCTCCGGTTCGAGTCCGGGCGAAGCCATTCTTTAGTCTTTCTTTTTTCTTTTTTCCTTTTTTTGGAATTTCCAACTTGTATCCGAAACAAAAGCTTTCCCCAACCTATTTTGTATCAATAATAAAATTATACTACTTTCCTTTTATGTATTGGGGGAAATATTAAACTAAGTGTTGTCTGTAATTTGTGCATAATTTTTCCTCTGAAAAGAAATAAGAATGATAAAGAGTCCATTCTTGAAAGTTGATAACTATTGCCATGGCCCATAACAGCGGTATTGCTAAAACGACCGCCCTTAATATTAGATTTTGGATTCATACTGGCATCGTGTTCAGAATTAACTAACTATAGCATTTGACCAAATAGAGGACATTTCGTTGCTTACAGTGAAAAAAAAAGAACAACTTGTACTCTTTATAGTCTTATTATACTTGTCAAAATAACACGTTTGTGAAATCAGTATTCATTATTTCAATTGCCATCTTCCATTGATGGGCCCACTCTACTAAATGAATTTGCACAAGTAAACGGTTGAAAAAAAAAAAAAAAAAAAGAGCATTCCATATAGTGATAGAGAGAGAACTTAGAACTACTTAACCCTCCTCATATACTTCTCCTGAACCAAGTTGAAATGGCAAGAACCATAGAAGTAAAAACAAGTATATTCCACAAGGGGATTTTGATTAAACTAATGTATGATCACAGTAACTTTAAATCACACACAGAAGCACTCTTAAGAGTTGGGCTCCACAAAGAGGCTGGCTTGAGGATGTAACCCTGCTTCTTTCAAAGATAGAGAGAGCTTCTCAGGGCCATAAACCAGTCGAGGAAAGTTAGAGACGAGGCTGTAATTCTCCGCATCTAAACAACCCAAAGAATCAACATAGTCATAGACAGACTGGATGGTTGCAGTACTGTGGAACCTCCTTTCCTTGCGTTCTCCGGTTGGGAACCGAACCAAAACCTGGTTTGACAAGTGGTATTTCACAAAGATGAATTAGGTTTGGGAAATTGAATCTCAACATACCAGGAAAAACTAAAATTTCAGGTCGATGAAGGCACTGCAGAATCCCAGTCTTGAGACATAAATACAATGAAAGTAATACTCTAATTCAAATTAAATTAAAAGTTAAAAGTTAAAACTACTCTATGATGTAGTATTGGCATTTGAGCACTCTGATTTTTAGAGAGAAGTATCAGAAGAGACAATTTGAAATCAGTTCTAAGCCATAAAGGAATTACCTGTGTTACATTAGGTCCTTTTTCAGGTTCAGCACCAACTGCCAAGGCTTTTTCTTGTCGCATTCTAGCAATGGCAGCGGCCTTCTCTTCAGCTTCACGTGCTGCTCTCTCACGAGCCTCTTCTTCCTCCTTGCGCTTCCTCTCAGCTTCAGCAGCTTCTCTTTCCAGACGTTCTTCCTCTTCTTTTCTCTGGCGTTCCCTAGCCTAATGAAAAACAAGAAAGGAAGAATAAAATCAAGGGAATGGATTATAGCAACATTGATCTTGAGAAAAGACATACTTTGGTAGGTGACAAGAGAAGAGCATTAGCATTAGCATCCAATCTCTCAACTGAAAGTGAGATATGACCTAAACCATATAGGGAGTAAGGGGAAAAAAAAAAAAGAGTAACAAAAGCAGCATACTTGGTCAGCTTCAAGCGCAGCTCTATAAGCAGCATCTTGCTCCTCCCTTAAACGCATGTTATTTCTCCTTTCTTCCGCATCAAGCCTTGCAGAAACAAGAACTGGAGCACTTTCTTCAAGCACTCTCTGCATTACTGTAAGCAATTCTTCGGGAGATTTTGGTCCTTCAACCTGAAAAGTATGAGAAAGAAACCTCAATAAGTGCAATATAAACAAGATCAAAAGGGTTATTTAGCATTAACCCATAAGTTACCACAATATATTAGGAAGATAAAACTAAGATCCTGTGCAAAAGAATTCCTTGGAAACTGCTTGGCGTAGCACTAACTGATCTAAAAATTTGAAAAGAACCAATTTCAGCCAGCATTCAGATCATCATTCAGAAATTACATCACGCTTGAATAAAAAAACTATCAGAGAGTGAAGCTAAGGACTGATACATGACATATGAATGTTAGTTGATCTCATTGTGCTGAATTTAACCTAATATCATAAGCAACGTATTAAAAATTGGGTCCACAACTAACCCGAGGACCCCTCTAATCCAAGTTATTATCTTGACATCCGAAGGAGTGAATTATTAAAGTGAACAGGTCATAGAGTTGAAAGCTTAGTTCAAACGTAACTCACTGCCAGCTTTGCACTTGAGCAAAAACACTGCTCTCTGTATCATCTCCTAATTTTTAACATAATGCAAAGACGCAATCGTGTGAAAACAATAGGATGGTTTCACAAAGACGTTTAAATACTCTGCTATGCCGTAACAGTAAGAGCGGAATCCCCTCAATCAATTGCAATTAGAATTAGTGGCTTCTATGTCTGCAACCCTTTCGTTCATTAGAAAGAATTTCTCTCTATGATGAAACTTATTGAGACTTTTTTTCTACAAAGCCACATTAAGATTCAATACTTGTCTAGTACATTGTAAGATAATAACCACGCCATTTCATCAAAACGCAATTCGATTTCCCATCTCCTGTAATTCAGCAAATCCTACATTGCCTTAAAGCCCTCACTTTCTAACACTACAAATTCGACCAAAAGAAATTTGAAGGTAAAGTGAATACCTGTTGAAGCAAAGCTATCCTCTGATTCGTGGCGGCCATGACCACAGCACAGAAAGGAAACCGTGAAGCCTTCAAGCTATTACTCATCTTGAACCCTTCACTGGCCCGAATATTTCCTCCCCAGGACACGAAATTCTCATTCACAAACGCCGCGACGACCTCCGAGCAGAGAGTTCTTTCGCAGAACAAAGGGGTGTCTTGATGATCCGGCGAATGCAAATACACAAACAACAGCTTAAACTCGTTCCTCGACCTCTGTAACGCATCCATAAACCCTTCGCTCACAAAATTCGGCCTCGTCGCCCCATAATCCCTGTCGAAACCCGCCACGAATTCCATGGCTTCGGACGCCGCGGCCGACACCGAAACCAACCGCGCCGACGAATCCCCGTCCCGCCCAGCGCCATGGCCCAATCCAACCACTCCCAGCGAGTACGACAGAACACCACCGGCTGCCCATAAACCGAGCCCAATTGCGCCGGAGATTAACCCTAGACTACCTGAAATAACCGAAATCGGCAACGTAACCAACTTCCAAGCCAGACCAGGAGGCCCGGCGGCGGCATTAGAAGCGGGGACGGGTCTCTGCGAAGACTCATGAAATTCCAAACCGGAGCTTACGGAGCCACCAGTGGCCGGCGTCGATGAGGTCGCGGCGGTCGGGACCTCCGGCGGGGAGACGGGGTTAGGGGAGGTGTAGTTGGAGATCGCGAGCTCGAGGTCCCAGCCATGGGCGGCGAGGATCTCGGTGCACAAATCGGGATCTTCTAAGCCCGTAATGGCTTGGAAATAGGCCACCTTGTTGGGTACATCAACCATATCTGTACGGTGAAAACAACAGTCGCAGGAGAAATGGCTAGGGCAAAAACTAGGGTTCTCCTCTGTTCCAATCACAAACGAAGAAGACAGAATCGAGGGAGAGCGAAGCGAAACGAAACCTTCGTTTGTTTGGTTCTTGAATGTTCGTTTTGGGGTGGGTCGACTGGGCTTAATAACCACTGTTGTTGTTTTCTGGTTCCGGGGTTTGGAGAGGATCATTAATATATGCGAAATTACACAACTGTCCTTTGGTTTGGTAAATAAAGAATTTTTTTCTTTTTTTTTTTTAAAAAAAAGAAATTAATTAATTATATAGGATAATATCATTTTTATGTCTTGTATTTTGACTCATTGTTCAAATTATACTTTATATTTTGGTTATTATCAACATTGACCTTTATATTTAAAATCTGTTACAAATTTATACACTGACACCAATTTAGAGCAGTTAATTTACTAAGATTCCGTTTAAAAAATTAAAAATAAAAGGTATAAAATCTGATTCGAGAATAAGTTTATTAAATCATTTTATCAAATTAACGACTCTAAATTAGTGACAGCGTATAAATTTGTAACAGATTTTAAATATAAGGATCAATGTTAATAATAACTAAAACATAAAATATAAATTGAGTAAATTGTCAAAATACAATATATAAAAATAATACTATCCCTAATTATATTTGCCCATGAACAATGCAGTATGTCCCAAAATTAAAGTTTTAACTTTGTGCCTTGAACTTGATCCACTAGAATTGTTGTTATGCACCGCAAATTGGCGAAATTTGGCAATTGCTATGCTTTAGACTTTAGTCCAAATACTCTTTGTGGATTAGCAACAAGCACCTTATACTTGTGACACTTGTTATTTTCCGTTTGTTTGCTTGATAAAATGATTATTTTAGCAATTTGAGACTTTAATACTTTAAGGGACATATTGGATATATTGAGATATTTTACATAATTCGGTGGCACACACAAGATAAACTCTAAGTAAAAGCTACAAACTATTTACTTTTCACTTGAAAATTATATACCACTTTAGACTAACAAATTAATACATTTTTATCAACTATCTAATTTAATCAAATTTGACATACAAGAAAATAAAATTATCTTTTTATTCACATCTTATACACAAATAAATATTCAACCAAAAACAAATAATATGAGTGAAAAAAGAAAAGTAATAGAAAAAAAAGTCCTATACATCTTTCTTCTCCTTCTTTGGCTATGTTTAGTGGGAGGAAAAGAGAGTAGGAAGGATGTGGAGCTTGGAAGGAGGAGGAATCTCAAGGAGAGAGAGGAGAATACCAATCTTTTTAATGACATGTTTACTTCGTCGTAATCGTAATCAGAATAAATAAAAGGAGAAATGAATGAGAATAAAATAGAAAGGTATGTGAATTATTATTTGTATTATATTATTTACTTAAAACTACTAGGAAAGGGAATCATATTCATTAAAATACTATTCATTTATTTACTTAACCCAGGAAAAGTAATAAAAATACGTTATATTTACTAAATTGTCCTTTTAAATATTTGTACGTTTTAAAATAGATAGATTTTTTGAGGTAAAATTGTATTTTATAATTTTAATAATTAAAAAAGAGAAAATGAGTGTCTACAGGTAATCACATTCCTTAAGATATTGGTGGGAAAAATATTCTCATTCTTTTTTCTAAATTTGTGTGGGTCCCACATAGTTCCCTATTTCCCATATTTTAGTAAACATTTAAATGGGAATCATTATCCCATATATTATTCCCATTATTCTTTAGTAAACATACCATAAATTGTTTGACAAGAATAATGGATGATAAGAAAGATAAAGTATATTTATTTATAAAATTACTATATTGTCTATTTCATCATTTCTTAAATAATTGTTTGTAAGGTAAATTTGTCAACTCACTTTTTTTTTCTTCTCACTTTTCTCTAACCCTTCCAACTTTGGAATGATGAGATTTGGTAGGCCCAGAGTGAGCCCTCCTATCATATTATTGTTCTCCCTCCACCCGTCTCCGGCTCTCTAAAAAAATCATCTCTAGTAAACATAGCTTACTGAATAATATTTAGGTAAGGATATCTTGGTCATTTAAACATAACTCTACTTAATTTTGACGAAAATGTCAAAAATTATGCTTGATGCTTAATACTATATACTAATTAAGATGAGAGGCCCATATATAAATTTTTGTAGTACATCTCACTCATCTATACTCCTCTATTTGTGAGTAGTGCTTAGAATTGAAATGTATCATAAAATTGTTTGTTTAAAGTTATTAATTCAGAAATATATCTTTTTGTTATTACGAAAACTAATAGGGTAAATTATACATTTCACGAGGGTTTTGTATTATTAGTATTTTCTCTAAATAAATATGGGCAATTTGGGATTGCCTTTACAGCTTTTGATTTCCATTATTAAATAATTCCAATACAACTGATGTAAACTTGTTTTAATCTGATTATATCACCGTATTCTACCTAAAAAGTAACTTTTGGAAACAAACCATTGGTAAAAGAGTTCTGATGTGATTGACACATAATCTTACTAGTTTTCACAACAGTTCTAAGACATTGAAAAATTTAACTTTCGGCTTCTCCTTGTAGTTTTATAGCATCAGAGATTTCTCTCTTATAACAATACAATAAGTCTAATCTGCTCCTTAAATGATAACTGCAAATTGGAGCCTAGTTGATTGGTGAATAACAAAAGTGACTATTTTGGAGGGAATAATAATGTCAGATTAAGACGTTCTTTCTCAGCCAAACAATCTACTAAAGTTGATTAACTTCCGGTTAATTCTTTTTCTCTTTTATATTAACAAAAATCTATTTTCTATACTGGTACTTCCTATTATTTAATTGGAATTTATTAGTTACTCATCTACTAGTTATATTTTAGTTTCTTATTTTCTTACTTTGCTGTTTATTATTTTCTAGGATGATCTATTAATTCAATTTAATATTTTATTTAATTTTTGATTCTATTAGTATCGTATTCTTACTTTTAAATTATCTATTTAAAGACTTGTTTTCATTATTTGTAATGAGTTTTATGCTTAAAATATCAATAATATTTCATAGTTCTTTATCTTCTTCGATCGAAAAATGCGATTTTAATCTTTAGTTACATATATTTTATAAAAATCCAATTATGTCCCCATATGCTCTAACTGCATTGTTATAATTTAAAAGAATAATTGCATTTTTATATATTATATTTTGATTGTTTGTTCAGTTCTTACGTTTTGATTATTATCAACATTGACCTTTATATTAGAACTTGTAACAAATTTATATCCTCCATGGGTCAAATACTAATTTTGACTATTGAGTTTTATCAAAATATCTCTTTACTGTAAGGATATATATTTTAATACTTAACTTAAATTTAAAACTAATTGAAATTAATATTTCAAAGAACATATGTTAAAAAATAATATAAAATATGTAAAATTAAAACCTATGAATATTAAATATTATTTATAAATATATTTATCAATTTTAGATAAGTTTCAAATTTTAACTCCTTTTAAAATATATATTTAAACTTTAAAGGCTATTTTGGTAAAAATAATAGTCAAAATTAGTGTTTGACCCAAAGAGGGTATAAATTTGTTACAAGTTTCAAATTCGAAGGTCAATGTTGATAATAACCAAAACACAAGGTATAAACTGAACAAACAGTCAAAATGTAAGGTATAAAAATGTAATTAACTCTAATTCAAAATTAAGGGATGTTTCATAATAAACATTTTATAGATCTATTCATTCACATTTTCTTACTTAGTCTATTATTAATTGGTTTATGCTTTTTTTTTAAAAGTTTATCAATAAATCCACTTTTTAAGAAGTTTTTTCTCATAAAAATAAAAGAGTGTATCATAAAGTATAAAATAATACTTGGATCTCATCTATTATCCTCTATTTTAATACCACTGATGTGGCAAGTGATTTGTCATCATTTGATTGATGAATATTAGTAAACTATCAATGATAATTTTGATGGATGAATATTAGTAAACTATCAATGATAACTTTAAATTCCCCAATAAACTACATGCCACATTAGTTGATGTTGATATAGAGAAAAAGTATGATTCCTAGCACTATCTTAAAGTATAATGTAATGGATTTATTAAAAAACTTTCCCAATAGTATAAATCAGTTAGTATAAAATTCAACTAGACAATCAGAGCAATAAATAGCTTGTTCAAGTTGTTATTATTACTTTTCTTTATTGTTTATTTTCACAATTATTTTTATATTTGTATTGAAACCCATATTATATTAGTTTAAAAATATCTCTTAATTAAACATGACAAATTTCCGGCTTCTTACCTTGACATACATAATTGTAATATGTGCTTTAACACAAGATCACATAGATATATCTATATATCTTGGCACACATATTGTTGAAATTTTCTATGGAGATGAGAAGAGAGAATGTGAGAAGAGAGGCATAGAAGAGGAGAAAAAGGAAGAGAGGAGAAGTTAGGTCTTAGAAGCATAGAAGTTAGTTAAAATTCTTTTGGGTAGTTAAGTTTTTTTAGATGGGCATAATATAGATTTGATATTCCCACAATATATATATATATAGTATTGATATCTTATTGATTGTAGCATATGGTTGTTATTAGGCGCATTATATGTTTGGTACACCATATTAAAGCACCGCATTGTATTATTTCTATACAATACTATTTTTGGTATTAATCTTATATTGTATAATTTAATACGATACTTTAAAGTAATACGATAAATGATGTATTAGCTAAGACATCCAAAATGAGTATATTATATTTTATCAGATTATATTATATTATTCTTACTTCGAGTTCTCAACTTTCTTTCTCTTATGACTTTTTCCCTCTATTCACTCTCTCATCATTTTCTTTCTCTTGATTTTTTACTTTCATTTTCTCTAATCACTTTCTCTGCCTTAATTCTCTTATTTTCTCTCATTATTTATAATCTATTCATTATTTATCAAACTTAATATAACTTATACATCATACAATAGGTTGCAGAACCAAACACAGGTTATACAATACTACAAGACAATGCAAATACAATATACTTTTATACAATATAATACGGTGTATTGAGGCATATTTCATAAAGTTTCTCCATTATCTTTAATATTTTCTGTAAGTGGAAAAAAAAAGGGTTCCCGCTGCTAAATTCCTGGATAAGAAATTTTCAAGTTGCGACTTCTGACAACCCATGCATGGAACGAATTAAAAAGTATCTTTCTTTTATATTTTTAATAATTGGCAGTTCCTATGAGATAATAGGAGGACCATTGGGAAATGGACCAATATTACTCAAACTGATGATGCCATTTTTTTAACAACGAAAAATATGATAACTGAGAGAGTGTTTTTGTTATGAGACAGTTCCCAAGCGATGACTTCAGTTTGCTCCATGACATATTATCACTATTTATCATTCTATTTTCAGTCCCTTTATCCCTCTTTTAAGGTCTTCAAAATCAATACTATTCATCCAAGTTTGGTATTTCTTTTGGTTTCACAATTCACAAACTTGAAGCTTTGACAGCAACAAGAGTCGAAAATTGCTGGGATTTGAGCACAAAATTAATGGCACGTTTGAGTATACAAGTTCTATGAACATTACTTGGTGAAACTCTCCTGCTCATTACAATTTGCAAAAAACATCGAGTAAAGGATGATTTGAATAAAATTTACAAGACAAGAACGTTTCACTTGATCTCTTCAATCAAAACCTTGCTCCTATTTTTAGCTTTCTTTTCTGATTTACTTGAAACAGTTGTGTATTCAATAGCAGCCTTCTCTGCCCTTACGATGGCTGCCAAGGAAGACCAAGCTTCATTAGGTTGCTCATGGACCCAACACATGATGAAGTAGATCTTCCTCTCAGCTAGCTTGAGCTTATTCCTGATCTCCAACTTTTTCGTTTTTCGTGATTTCTCTGATTTTAGCTCCCTTTCCCCGGCTTGAATGAGCCTAAGTAAGTCAGAAAGCAAGCACAACAGGGCATTACTCCCTAAAGTAAGCAGGCTAACTACATCATCAATAAGACCTAATCCAAATTGCGAGCCCCCCATGTGCCTGTAAGCCGGAGAGCATATTTGCTCCAAACAATAAGACAACACCTCCACTACTGTCTCTGGCTGCGCACATTGACCCAAGACAGAGGACACACTTAACACCACCAAGGCTGATCCTGCAGCATCTGATTGCCAGTCGCCGTTGTAGAGGCGGAGCGTGAAACAATAGCTGTATATGATGTCAACAAGATGAACACCTAAAAGTGGTGATGGCTGTGTGGAACTTAGCTTGCTAAGGGGAGGAAGAGGACTTTCAGGGCCAGGAGGAATCTCACCACTTTGGTTGCTTTCAAGATGAGATTGTGGTGATGTCAAGAACTCCTCTTTGGCAAGTGGTTGGACAAGTTGGGTGCCTTCACTGCTGAGAGATATTGTCCTTGCAGAAGGCCTCAACCACCATGGATCCCAAGGCTCAATCATCTTGCTAAGTTCTCCAGATGCAATAGCTCTTTGGAAGCGTTTCTTTTCTTCTGCAGATAAATCATCAAACCTGATTTGACCTCCTACAGACATGAACAAAAAGCTCACATTAGCTTCAGGCAAAAGCATGGACTTTTAGAATATAATTAAGTCTGATGTTGCATCATTAAATTTAAAACTTTCAAATTTGGATTGGCAAATACATAGTCTGATACCTAAAGACTTGAAACCGGAAAAGAACGTAGATTAACAATTCAAAGCTAGAAATTAGACCCACCAAAAAAATAGGACAGGAACATACCAGACAAAAACTTTTGAACAGTCTCCTCAGACAGAGTTGAATCTGACAAAGAAGAGAGTAATTATTTAGCGTGGCAACATGAAGCAGTATATATCATGTGCTAATATAATAAGTTTTAAAAAAAGGAACAAGATATTATGCAAAATTAGGACCTCAAGGCTTTTGGTGATTGTTAAGCTTAAGCATCTACAGACATTCACTCTTCCAATGATGAGTAACTATTAGTCATTTACCCTTAACTTCCAGCAGTAGGTTCTTCCACTTGTGCTTGTAATGAATAAGTTTTCACAAGGGACCAATAAGTCAACAAGCAGTACCCATGGCAACAATTAGTCCCAGCAATTCTACTAGCTGATTGCCAACAACAATTATTTATATTGAACTTTTAGATAAGACCAAGATAATATATATTAAAAAAAAAAAAGAACACATTCAACGGCATACGATAGATCTAATTAGACTGAGGCGTGCACACACACACACACACACACACACACACACAAGGAAATACCACAATAAGAAACTAACACTAAGCATTCTTAATGAGAAGCTCCTCTCTGCCCGTGCCTGAACCATATATGCCAGCAAAGCAGGTAGCACAAGTACAATCAATTATGAGCAAGAAATTTCTCATGTTACAATGTGTAACAAAGAAAATCCAAGGATTCTTCAAGAAATTCACAGTTATTGAAAAATGAGCATTGTGTCTATTCATAGCTAAGGAAAGAAGATATCAATTACACACCTTCCTCATCCATGTCTTCTGAGTGAAATCTTTTTAGTATGTCAAGCATTTTTTCTTTAGTCTCATCATCAGGTTGCAGGTGTCGAAGCTCCTCTACAACGTTCTCTCGCATAAAGGACTCAGTACAACGAAGACTATGTGACTGTCAATCAAAAAACAGTTATAATAATCAATCACAAGATCGTGCAGCAATCTTTGGCATTCCTTAAATAAAAATAAATAAATAAATAAATAAAAGTTTTCCAATTAATGTCAGTGCAAACAAAATAAATAATCAACCAAAGACTACACCAAAAATATGTCACTAAAAACTTTGACCTTTTTTTCTCCTTATCGGAAACGAAACTAAAGTTATTAAATTGACAACAATAAATAGAGAGGATAAGATATCCTTAATGACCCAAAAAAGAAAAAAGGAATAGAAATCAAGCAAAATTTGTATGATCAAGATAAAACAAGATGGTACACCACACTAGATTTGTATAGCATCCATTCTTGTCGACAAATTTTAAAACTGGTTAAATTTCTCAGGTACTTTTCTCTTACCAACAAATGGTTTGAATTGTTTGCCCTGAAAAGCAAGAAAATAATACCAAAAGATACAAAGACAGTCATCACAACTGTGAAAACTGAACTGCACTTATGATAAACAATCCCTTTTGCCATAATTGGTGGAAAGCAAATGATTTGCCTAGTTTCAAACAAACCCCACCTTCATAGCCCAAGTTTCTGTAAAACAAAGCAAAAACCAAGTTTCTTGATATCTTAGACACAAGCTTTAATGTAATTTTAATAAAACCTCAAATTGATGAGTTGGGTATGGTTACCAATTAGCCTACTAAGTCTGCGAACCGCCACATACTATTTTACAGTATTGGTTAGTTGATATAACATTCACACCATCCAAATACTCCAAAGAAGAACCTAAAATCAACAGTTACAGTTGATCCAGAGCTATAAAAGCCTTAAATCTTTTTTATGAGTGAATATTCACAAGCTCACCTTGTAGCAGTGCAGAGAACAATAGCGTGAATTGCAACGAGGACAAGTATATTGTGAAAACTGCTTCAGACATCTGAAATTTTAACAGAAAACATATATAAATAAAAAAAATGAATATACGTTGAGAAATATGAAACCAATAAAAATAAACAAAAAACAAGTTTTAGAGGGAGAACATACACGTGGCAAATTATCCGAGAAGGAGGGTCGAGCGCGGACGAAGATGTGGAGGGTTTATTAGAGCTAACTACAGTGTCCGCCATAGTCGAAAACCTCAAAACCTCTTGAAGGAGTTTTGTGCTCTGCTTAGCTAAAGCAGCTGTTCGATGTTTCTCCAGTGCCTTCTTAGTTGTACTTATTCTCTACTAAGATAGGTGGAATTCCATCTGGTAGGGACATAACCTTTGTACTCAATCTTTTCCTGTTCAACACATGATCTGAACTTTTAAAACCTAGATCGAGAAGACCTCACATATCTAACAGCCTTACAAATAGATGCAATTGAATTATGCATATCTTTTAAGCCCTCACTAACAATAAAATTAAATATGTGACAACAACACCTCAAATGCATGAATTCCCCCTCTAGGACAGTCCCTTTCCACCATTTTATCTTCCTTTTGAGGTATGCTACAGCTATATCACTGGACGAGGCATTGTCTACGGTAATGGTAAAGACTTTATCAATTCCCCAACTATGCAAACAAGACTCAATCACCCTACCACAAACCTAAAAGTTCAAGACTCTTTTTCACAATTTCCAGTCAAAATCAATGAAGTGGGCAGTAAGACACATGTAGTTTATGTTTTAGAGAGAAGTCCAACAATCAGTTGTAAGGCTTACCCTTTGTAAACTCCTAGTCAACTCACCCTTTAACTTTTTCCTCAGCTTGAAAAATTTGTAAGACATCTCTAGTAATTATAAACCTAGACGGAGGGTCAAATCTAGGCTGCAACCTAAGACAAAATTGTCTAAATCCTTCCCCTTCCACAAACCTAAAAAGTAGTTCATCTAAAATGACCATTTTTCCCAAAGGATTCCTACAAGCATCTTTGCTAAAGCGAACAGCCATTAAGTTGCTCCCACTCCCAGTTTCATTTTTAGGCTGAAAACACAACTACTTTTTCTTCTTATCTTCAACTCTAAAAGGGTATTTCTTACATTGATTTTGTAAATGCACTAGCATACTACTTGTGCCACATGTTTTTGTATCACAAGCATAGTCCTTTCCGCAATAGTTACAAGCACACCTAGTGTCATTTGGATCACCATTCTTAATACTAGGAAAGTGCTCCCAAACTATTGAGGCTGGCTTGTTTGGTTTTTTCTTGCGCTTTTTAACATCTGAAACTGATTCTGCTTGTTCTCTAGATTGTGGTATAGGATTATAACTTGGTGAGGGTGGAATGGTTGGTTTTGAAAATGGTTTTGAAGGTGTTGGGGTGGAATTAGTGTTGTTTTCCTAAGTTGGTTTCAAAGGGAACTCAGCCGTTTGGGTGTTCGATGGAGTAAGATATTTCTCCATATTTCAAATGCCAATCCTAATCAATTAAAATGCAAACCCAATTCAATATTCAGAAATCAGAATATCCTATACTGAACGATACTCATTGATCAAAATAAACAATACTCAGTACTGAAAAAAACACACAACACAGGCCAGATTACACGATTCCGACCAAAATAAACAATACCCAGTACTAAAAAAAACAGCACAGGCCAGATTATACCATTTGCAGCAAACAAACATACCCAGTACTAAAAAAAACAATACAACACCGGTCAGATTATACCATTTCAGCAAAATAAACAATACCAGTACTTGAAAAAAAAACACAACACAGGCCACATTATACGATTCTAAAGTTCTTACCAAGTAAGAAGGAGACCAACTTGACTCCGAGATTTCCAAGTGCCGATTGTACCTCTGAAATTAAAAAAAAAAAAAAAATAATGAAATTAAGAAAAAAAATTTAAACCAGATAAAAGTTAGCTGTAAAGTAATGTAAACTTATATACATACGAATAATAGCTTTTTGGTTCTCCAGAATTTTCCTCTGTTTTCAATATTTGACNAGAGAGAGAGAGAGAGAGAGAGAGGGTCTGGGTGAGGATGAGTGACCACGAGAGATATACGGTCTGGGTGAGTGTGAGTGAAGACGACACGCTTCTGGTCTGGGTGAGGCCGTGAGGGTGACTCGGTGGTGAGTGTGGGGCTGGGCGAATAGAGAGAGAGAGAGAGAGAGAGAGAGATAAGGTTTAGGTTTAGATTAGGGTCCGGGTTTCCTTAACTAAGTACATATATCCTCCTCAAAAATAAAAAAATAAATAAAACAAACAAAAAAAGAAACTAAGTATACATATTTTTTCTAATATATACATATTTAAATTAAAAAAAAAATTTTAGGAACCTAAGGAATTCGGCCGGGTCGGGGTGCAGAGAGAACAATAGCGTGAATCGCAATGAGGACAAGTATACCGCGAAAATTACTTCTGACATCTGAAACTTCAACAGAAAACATATAAATAAATAAATTAATTAAGAAAATGAATATACGTTGAGAGATACGAAAGTAACAATAACAAACAAACAAACAAACAAGGAACAAGTTTTAGAGGGAGAATGTACACGTGGCAGATTATCCGAGAAGGAGGGTCGAGCGGGGACGACGACGACGATGGCGAGGGTTTATCAGCGCTAATAATGGTGTCCGCCATAGTCGAAAACCTTTATGCCTCAAAATCTCGACTCTTTGATGTTTTGCTTAGCTAAAGCGGTTGTTTGATGTTTCTCCAGAGTCTTCTGTTTTTTTTCCTTTTTTTTTTTTTTTGAAAAATTCTCCAGATTCTTTCTTCTTACTTCTTACTTCTTACTAGTGCTAATTCCCTACTTGCAAAGCCCAAGCAAGCGGTCAAATTAAAACGACATGTCGTATCTTTTCAAGCCCACAAAACGACATGTCGCATCTTCATTTTTGCTCACTCCCCCCTATCAGTTGTATTAGTTTTTGGTTCTCTAGTCTATCCTTTAGTACAAATGAATTGAGTTAGAATTTGGGATTTTTCTTTCTGAGGTTTTTTTTTTTTTTTCAGGTCATTGTTGTTTTTAATATTTTGTTGGGCCCCTGGTGGGGAATAATGGATTCGAAAGAAGAGAGAGAAAGAGAGAGAGCGTTTTTTGCCATCGTATGAGGGATAGTGATTTGGGGCAAACAGTGGTGAGAATGGGAATAAGAGTAATGGTGAGACTGGGAGAGGGAGAGGGAGAGGGAGAGGGAGAGGGGGAATAAGTGGGATTAAGGTTAAAACCAATATTTTACTACACTATTGGAACTGAAAGGAAAATAGTTAAAAATTAGTTGCAATTAACAAAATAATCCTTAATATTTTTTTCTATTTCCTTTCCAAACTAATTAGTGTTAGTGAAAAATGCCAATATCTTTCACTTAAACAAGTTCAATTTCTGTTCTTTTTTTTTTAAAGAAAAAACATGTTTAATTTCATATGAATTTTAACATCAACAAACAAAAAATACTTAATTGTCAGGATTTTTAAAACTTAAAGGACCTAATTGTCAAAAAAAAAATTAGAGACTACTTTGCCAACCTGCAAATATCATGAGGGCCAAATATGTCAAAGGGTAAGTTTGTTGCCACCTCTTCGTCTTCTCCTCATGCACCTAATTCTAATAATTTTTTTAATCACTATAATAACCCTTGATGAAATTACTTTTAAGCACATAAAATTTTTTACTAAAAGAAGAAAGTTTTTTACGCACAGTTTTCTAAACAATTTTAAAAGAAAATTTCACACCCCCTTTTGTAAACACAATTCATGAAAGTTAGATCGCAATAAAAATTTAAAAACAAGATTTTGAACAAACTGTTGCCTATATTTGTTCTGTTGTATTTTTGTTTTACTTTATAGATGCTTTTCATGAAAATTGAAAGCAATTTTGTGATTATCAAGAGATCTAAATTCTCTAACTTCGTAAGTGTTTTGGGCATTTATATGCTTTAACTCCAATCTTTTGTGCAAATTTGTTGTTAATAAGAGACTTTTTCTTATAATTATTTCTACAATAAAATCTGCATTCTTTTTTTTTTAAATGCAGTCACGAATAAGCTCTCATTCTTAATGTGATAGCTTATCAAGCTCTAAGATTATGCAATAATTTAGAAAAAGAACAACGGCGAGTGGTGCAAAAATTTAGAAGAAATACTTTCAGGCAATAAAATAAAAAGAAAAACTCCATAGTTTATTAGTTTGAAGAAGAGTGATACACGAGAGAATAGAAAAAGAAGAGAGAAAAAGGGTGGGTATGGGCAAAAGAAAAGAGAAGAAGAGGTTAGAAAAGAATAGATAAAATTGAATTGAGGGATAATTTAGGAATAATAATGGGTATAGCAAGTAGTAATTAAATTTTATAACGTTTACATAGAGGATGGTCTTAGAAATAGTGGGGGAAAGGTAGACAGATGTGTAGTAATAGAGTCATTCTATGTGAAAAACTCTAAATCAAATTTTGTTTTTAACATTTATTATGAATACTAATGTTCTTACTAAATTACCCATGAATTTTAGGTGATTTGAAGTGCTTTTGTTACTAACCAAAAAAATCAACTTTATAGTTCAAGACTATTTATGTGTATTCATATTTTGAAGTACAAAGTAAGAGAATCCCCATAATTCGGGGGAAAGATAAAAAATAAAATCTTATTTTGTTCTCCTACTTGTTATCTTTAAAAAAAAAATAAAAAAAGAGGGAAAGATTTATCGTGTTTATAATAGTGTCACTTATATCGTGTTTATAATGGCGTCACTTATAAGTTACATTTTTCCTAATCATTATTGTTTTTCTAGTTGTCTTCATTTTTTTCTTAAATAAATAAAACCTTATTTTGTTCTCCTACTTGTTATCTTTAAAAAAAAATAAAAAAAAAGAGAAAGATTTATCGTGTTTATAATGGCGTCACTTATAAGTTACATTTTTCGTAGTCATTATTGTTTTTCTAGTTGTCTTCATTTTTTTCTTAAATCATGTCATTTATATATCATTATCAAAAATGCTAAGGATACAATAATAAAGGTTTGAGATCGAGATGTAAATTTTATGGTAAACCCCACACTTTATAATATATTATACTCAGCAAAATAGGTGCCGCAAAGCACTGTTTTTTTCATTAAATTGTATTGTAAGTATTAATCTCGTTCCAATGAAAATAATATACATTTACTAAATGCGTTGTTTCACTTATTTAACAAATAAGTGAGTTGAGCCGAACAAAAGCATTTGATCTAGAAAACTATTGCGAGTTTGATAGTATCCATATAAGACCTGAGATTCTCCTAAACTATAAACGATCCCTAAGACAAACAACTTAGTTGGTCTTTGCCTCTCACAAATCCTAGAGACAAAGCATTTGATTTTGATCTAGGAAAAGTGAAGTATTACCTTATACCTAATGTTATGAAATAACGATCGATAATAAGTGATAGAAAAACAAACAAGAACATAAATTTATCGTGGAAAACTCTTGACGAAAAAAAAAAAAAAAAATACCACGAATAGAAGAGAAGATATCATTACGTCAAAAATAGGATACAGAATCAAGCCCTCTGCTACCACCACAGATCCCCAAAACATTCTTAAAATTATAAAATCATCACATATATCGCATCACAAACTTTTCAAGTTAAGCCAAATAGAATTTGGGTCACTGAACTCTAACACCTAAATACCTTGAGATTAAAATAGGTTGGAACATATGAATTATATATACGTGAGAAAATTTGGACCAATCCTATTAATGACGCGGACCAATTGTTAGATACCTCAAACATGATGCTTAAAGTTAACTATGCTTAAAATAGGAGAGTTAGCTTCATTTTTAGGTTACCATCATTTTATCTTTAAATCCAGCGTACTATCATCGTTTATTATCTTAGGTATTGGAGAGTATTGCATGTCTCCCCCACACCATATTCCCTCACAAACTTCGGAACTTGAGTTAGAGACAACAAAAGTATATCATATGTTGGAATTGATTGATGTCATTTTATTACCATTATTGTTCCATCAGTCCGTTGTTTATTTATTAGGTTTAATTTTACTTTTGGCCCCAAATTATAAGATTATTTTCAATTTAGCACATGAATTTTTACTAGCAGCATTTTTTTTGTCGGATCTGGGGAGGAAGAGGAAGAACCCATTCTAATATAAAATTTATAAACTAGATGTAGATGACCAATTCTATCCACCTTCTAACAATAATAGCGGGTTGTGCAAAAGTGAGATAAAACTAAAGCTAGGGTAAATAAATACAAAATTTGAAAGTTTAGGCGCGCCATTAAGTAAGACTAACTCTATGATACAAGGGCCAAAAAATGAAAATTATCTACTATGTTATTCTTAGGCCATTGTCGTTTTCAAATTATCGTCTTAAAGAGATATTGTCGTGCTTCTAATTTGTCTTTTTAAAGTCACTCTTGTTTTCTAGAGAGTTTATTAGGTTTTGTCGTTACTTAGTACTGTCGTTGGCTAAAGATCTTGTCGTTTTTTACTTTTGTTTGAAAACATTGTCGTGTTAAGGATGTTACGGATGGCAATATAACATACGGTTACAAATACCAATTATCCAATCCGAACGGGGAGGATAAAAACTGCTAAAGCGAAAAAAATTACCGAGGCAGGGAATAATCACACCGTTAATATGCGGGTATGGTGCGGAGACGGTATTAGCATAATCCGCACCGTACCGCCCCTATATATATATTCACATAGAAAAATTATTATACATATAGATATCTATGTAATTTTACATTATCTATATTCTTATATCTTTGATAAAATAATGAATTTAGAGAGTTATATATACTTATATATTTACATATTAGAGTTTGAAAATTATTAGTTTATTGTTGTGTTTAATGTTTTGTTGCTTATGAAAAAGATTTAGTATTTTCATCTTAATTTTTTTTAATATTTTATTATTATTTGAGTAATAGGTAACTACAGCTTTCCTCGTTATTCGTTGGCTAATATTCGTACCATCCTCAGATCTAAAAAAATAATTAATGAGGCGCGCATAGTATTGTGATTAACTTTGGTAATTGAAAAAATGTTCCCAATCCACCCTGTTGTTATTCTTAATGGATCTTTTCTAGCTTCAAGGGTTATATTATCATTTTCCGACTTTTTTTGTCACTGTCTTAGAAGTTGTGTTTCTCTCTTTTATTTTTGAATTTTTTTTTTAAAAAAAATTGCTCCTTTTTTTTAAGGAAAATTTTCTCCCTTTTTAAAAACAATATTGTTTGCAGTAAACAATGCTGTTATGTAAGATTATTGTTGTAGTATGTATTCTCACTACGATTGGAGTTCTCATCTTCTAAATAAAGTAAAAGAAGGACAAAGACTAAAGAGATTAAATTGTACTGATATCCATGTTTCAACATATCCTACCTTGAGTTTGGTCATTCCTTCTAAGCGGGTCTTTACACATTCCTCTCTCATCTTTCTAATATGAGTTATTTATGGGTACGAAAATTAAGCTAGAATGTACTTGCTAAACTATAGATCATATCATACCAAGATTTGCAAAAAATTATCCTGTGAATACTATTGTGTTTATTATTGATAGAATGAGATGCTTATTATTCGAGTTTTACTTAGTACTATTAAATATTTTGACAAAAGCATTTGTCATAACAAAGTTGAAACTTTGTTTCGTGAATTTCAGTCTAATGTTTATAACTTGTACAACTTTAATAATATTATTGTCAACAAAGCATGCTAAGTAAATTTAGTGATAATTGTGCTACTCATGTTGACTGAACAGTAATAGATATTTTTACAGTAAATATTTTGTATTTAGAACTTTGAGAAGTAGAGATTTCTGCAAAGAGATACATATAATCTATATTCTAGACCCTTTGAAGTGTTCTCATGGGTTCATCTTCTTTACGTTGATCCTGCACAATCTTGTTATCCTTTTTTATCTTTTCATCAGCCACAGGCTGGAAATGAGCCAAATCTGCTAGTTTTTCGACAGCATCGACAATGCCTTCAATCCGTGTAGTGATTTCAATTAGCAAAGATGCTAAGGTTACCAAAGGAATTACTTCCATAAGAGGGACTGGGAGGATTGAGGCTGCTGCAGCTCCAGTCAAATTCGCCTCGGTCGTCTTCTCATGAGGAGTTCCAGCTTCTGGCAGTGTCTGTGGAATGAATAAACCAGGAAGAGATTTCAAATCGTTTTGGAGCTCCTGAACTGCACTGTTCATTTGTCCAACTAGGAAATCTACACTTGATGATTTCTTCATTGTCTTGATAACTGTGGCTAGCTCTTTTATGACACTTGAAGAGTTGGAGCTTACTTCTGTACAAATTTTGCTGATTCGCTTCTTTAGGTGCTCTGGGGCCTGTTTTCCATTAGATTTTTTAGTATCACATACTTATAAGCTGATCAAGTACTGAGAATCTGAGAATTTTTAGTATGATCAGCACTTTTGGTTTACCTTGTTTTCAGAATTTATGCAGCCATTGAGAGCTTCAATGCAATAAGCGCAGCTTCGCATTGCTGCCCCGATTTTCAGGTATTGGTTCCATGGATGTCGAAAGTTGAAGCGGCCATGTGCCGGTTCCCACCTAGCAAAATTGGCCTACACAAGAAAATTCCCACATTCAATCTAAGTTGAAGACTGATCAAGTAATTTACAAATGTAAGTTTGTAAGTTAGTGTTGCTTAAATTACCATAGTTTCTTCTGTTGCTTTTGAACTTAGCACACATTTGTAGCCCAACAAGTTTTTGTCGGCTTCTTTGTTGCTTCCAGTAGTGCCTTCGCTGCTACCGAAGTACTCAGCCACACAACCTGAAATCAGTAGAGTTGAGACATAAATTGTTAATGGGATTTTCATAAACTTAAGCCATCTGTATTGTATTTGAGAAAAGTATTTTACCATCTAGTGAATTGGCAAGCTTATCCATGTTCCGGGTTATGAGCATATAAAGCTCCTGGCCAGCCCAAATGGGGCAAATAATCATAATTATAACAATGCACAAGGAAGTGCCAATGATGATGGTGGATAGTCTTTGATGGGCCATATCGAACAATTTATCTACACGGTAACCAGAAACTGAAACCAAGCTGAAGGTGAGGATGAAGATCATAGTACCATAATCAAACCGGGCCTTTATTGATGGAATAAATCTAGAGAAGGTTGCTGCGGAAGCTGAAAGAAAACAAGCATACCTCGGTGAGTTTCTCATCACACCAGTCAGCCGAAAGAAACAAGAAAGATTGTGTGCCAAGGAAGATTTATACAAACCTAAAACAAAAACTGAAACTCCCACAATGAAGGGTTCAAATTTCTCTCCTGATTGACTAGCAATCCAGTGGACTCCAACTGCTATAAATCCAGCCAAAAAAGTTCCACAAACCCTGTTCAAACACTTGCAAAGTGTTGCACCTGCAATTAAATGAAACAGTCAATCTCATGAAAGTTGAATTTTTTACATTAAATGTTGCAAGTTTGACACAAGTTCTTTGATACATGAACAGCTTTAACCAACTTATGAATGAAATGGAATATTTACCTACTGTGTTTTCAAAAACTACCACAACTGTCATGACTGCCCACATAGCATTTCCTCCAACACCTTCATATAGTGGTCTCATATAGTAAAAGATAGAGACAGCAGTGAGAGCCATCCCAACTTTCAAACAATGGATCACTTTTCTTGGGTCATTGCAGCCTATATTCCAAGCATTCTGCAGGAACTTTGACAGTCTCAAAAATAGCCTTGTAAGTAGACCTTTTAGACCAAGAAACAGTCTGCAGGCCAGGCCTTCCTCTGGAACCAGAACTTTGGATGAGTCATCTGTGACCCTTATGCTCCACTCCCAAATACCAGCTGCTTCCTTCTTGAGAGCCATAGCTTCAAATGTTTACTAAAGAATTCCTCACTGTTTGTGTATACGAAGAGTGGAACACACCAAACAATGAGACTGAATGTTATGGACTGAGATGGTTAAGCTTTAAGTTGAGAAAATGATGGCTGACTATTGAAGTATATATACAAAGTGAGTATTTGTTATAGTGGTCTTCAATAAACAAATGAGACGAATCATAAGAAAAGAAATATGTCATGGGATTTTTTTATTTTTTTAGGTAGGTAAGGTTTATGACACGAGTGGCCTAAAACTTTTATCACCTTCTGCCTTAGATTTCATGCTTACATGCAACTTTAATGTGTTATGTCCATTCAGATGGCATATACCCTGCAACCTTAATCTTTTATTCCTGCAAAAAAAAACCCTCCTCTCTGTCATTTTGACTCTGAACAAGCACAAGGTTCAATTCCAAAAGCTTCGTTTTGTAAATCAAATGGCAACACCTGCTCCAACCGATGAAAGCAGTTAGACATCGAAAGTTATCCTGATGAGTGCTATGTCTCACTGCACAAACTTTTTAACATTTCAAACAGCCTCATTTGATTGTTTGTGGCTTTACCACTTAGATTATTTTAGGATATAGGAGCCAATGCCTTGCTAGATTTTGATTTAGTAACTTCATTTGAATATTGCCATAAAATAACTTTGGATACCCACATGTCACTGTTTCATTCTTCACTTCAAGGAAATGTTACAAAGACAACTTATCCTAAACTATTCATTACTTTCTTAGCCACCAATTCTCCCTCAGATGGTGACAGTGTTAGAGATAGAGGTTTTCTTTCGATGACCTAAAACCAAACTTTGGTAACAGGTGACATAATATGGCCTAAAATGAGAAAAGAAAAAACATCAGCAGCACTATGAATTAATCCTCTTACTACATTTTCCCTCATGTACGTGTACTGAACCGTTCATCTTTTTCTCTTAAGTGGGTCTTTGAGTAAGAATCCTCTCTCATTTGTTTCCCATGGATAAGATAATTAGGAACTAGCACAAATAAAATATAGCAAAACTGGTATTCTGCCACTGTGCCTTGTGATTCATGGACTTCCAATTATGTCAATTTCACACATTGCCACCCTTAGGCTCTTATTGGAGACACTCTTCTATTTAACAAAATCTCCTCTTTTCCTGTTATGATAAGCTAACCCCCACTTATTGCATAGTCCTCTATAAAATCAAAAGTTAAGAAAATCTCAGTCTTAATGAAAACCACATTAGTTATATTAGTTTTATAATCCACCCAATATAGAAGTGTTGGAGAAAGAAATGACTACCAGACAGAGAGCTAATATCAAACCCAATCTTATACAGAGCCATATTTAAGTCTTAAACTAAACCTCTAGTGGGTTTCAAAACTTTCAACCAAAGTGGAGAGCCCAACATGTCACTTAAAAATGTTAATATGTCACTTCTTAGAAAAGGGAATACACGGCAAATTAGGTCAGGAATAGGACCATCCAATTCAAGGCCCGTATATTATTTTTTTAATAATCCAAAAGCTGCTAATGCTTTGTGTGCTGATCTCACTTCAATGGGAAGAGCACTTATCAGTACACTGAAAAGTTTAGACAGCTGCATGCATCAATTGAAAGGCTAATTCAACTATCATAAAGTAGCATCTAATGGATTACCCCAGATTGCTCAAACAAATTATCTTTATATTTTGTTTTATAATGCTCAGTTAGGACGTACTAGTACACTTGTCCTAGCTAATTAATTTTGACCTTCAAAAGAGACCGTACATTTCTCTAGTAACTATCATATTGCTCTAGAATTCGCTCATATTAATTCACGACTAAAGCAATTTCTATCTATATCATAAAGCAATTTCTATTTTATATATAAGTGTATTTAAATGTTGCGTAATACAGACAATTTGGCCTAATTATACAATAGGGATAATCAATTACTAATCATGTTCGAGGTGCTGCTGCTATTAGAACTCTCGGCCACTTCACACCTCATATTGCGGAGTGCATGGCCATCTGCGAAGGCACCAAATTTGCGCTCCGGCACAACTTAGCGGTGTCCGAGCTTGAGAGTGATGCCAAGAACGTGATTTCAGCAATCCACTCTATCGCTCCTCTCTCTGTTGATGGACCTCTGATTTCAGATATTGTCTCTAATCTTTGTACGCTAGGAAATGTCGTTTGCAAATTTGTTCCTAGAGATAGGAATAAAATTGCTCATATCCTAGCTTCTTTTGTTTTGAATTCCCCTATTAGCTCTATTTGACTAGAGGAAACTCCTCAGTGTATTGCCCACGATGTAATACTGGAAGTTTCTTCCATTTTTTAATATAACCAGTTTTTCCTTTCCAAAAAAAAAAAAA
>JXTC01000062.1:817716-904252 GCA_002914845.1 Trema orientale
TATGTTTACTTATATAGCAAATAATTTTTTTTTTATTTGGTTAAATTAGAAAGGAATAACTTAAATCTTGATTCATTTTTGTTTCTCTTCAAATCATGTTTTTCTTTTACGATTTTCTTTATTATTGATTAGTTTGTATACGATGTAAGCTTTAAACAGACACAAAAGTTCTGGTAATAATAATTAGAGAATGGATCTTCAAATGGACTAAGTCCGGCAGTTTGTTGGCAGAGAGAGAGAGAGGGAGGGAGGAAGGGAGGGAGGTTGGGAGAGAGATAGAGATAATTACTAGTCAGTATATATTATATGAAACAGCAACAGAAACACCAAAAAACAAATGAGCTGTTGTTAGCCTATCACTAAGTGGTATATCATCACCTTCTGAATATCAACAGGTTAAGACAGAAGCACTCTAATGAGAAAGGAAACTAATACAAATCTTTCAACAGAAAACACAAAGAGAATTAGTTTCACAACTCTATGCTAGAATTCCCTCTTATGAGGGGTTCTTCTTTCTGTTGCTTGCATTGCTTTTCTCAATGGGAACTACTTGAAGGAGGAGCCAAAAAGATTATCTTCTTTTCTTTGAATGTCTTTTCTACTCTAATAATCTAATGCAACTGAACACTTCAGTCCCACTTGCAGGGTAGTGGATATGGAAGTGGAAGACCCCTTTGTTTTTCCTCTTTTGTTTTTAAGGCACTTCCATCCCAGAACACCCATCATGGCAGGCACTTTCAGCTAAATGCTCAAGGTATCCCTCAAACGCCTAAATCTATACACCTGACTGCTCGATCAATGGAGTGTTTCAGTCAAGCAGATCGGAGGAGGTAAGTTCGGTTTCTGGTAACTGTCCAGTAGAGGAATCCCAACATCCATAACAACATTACTTGGCTGATTAGTTGAATCAAGCCCGTCAGTACTTGTTTGCTGTAGAAGCCGGACAAGTGACAGGAAAACATCGATTCTTGTTACATGACTACTTGCCTGCAACAAAAGAATCAGGATCAATACAGGAAACTTGATATCAAACTTCTTTTAGGAAGAAATGTTGACATAAATATATTGCCTAGCTCAAAAGCTTTACCTCAACAATAAAATGAGCCCATATCAATACAGGAAACTTGATATCAAAATTCTTTAAGGAAGAAATGTGCACATAAATATATTGCCTAACTCAAAAGCATTACCTCAACAATAAAATGAGCCCATATCTTGTTCCCACGAACTTCCATCACTCCTTTCAATATACTTAGCCCAAAGCCCCGAATTACGTCTGCTATCTCAAGAAAGAATCCTTGTTCCTCACAAAGCATCTGCAAAACAGAAAATCAAAGAATTTAGGAGGTTCGAGTTAATTAAGATGGACAATTAACTTGGAGGAAGAACTTCTTCCTTTTTTTTTTTGGGGTCATAAACTTCATATACCTCAATAAGCATTTGGCCAGGTGGACTAAGGTCCTCAACTATGATGGGGCAAACCATCGATTGACCCCCAACTTCGAATGCCCACGTAACTCCACCAGCACCATTACTGATGCTGTTGTCTCTTAGAACCGCACCATTGTCCTTGCTGATTAGCTGAAGTTCATTCAAGTTTGTTTATTTTATTAGTAAGCATTAAACATCAAATGTAAGCAAACATAAGGTTTTGCGTAAACAAATAAGCAAACCAAAAAAGAGTACCTTAGGCTCATTGGACTGTTTTAGCTTGTCGGCATATTTCGTCACACCTTGCAAGAAAAGCATGTATTTGATTGTCCGGTCCAACAAAGAATCAATGCTACACTGTTACATCAAAGCAAACACACAGATGTCAAAAATTCTGGAGTAAGGTGAATCAGAATCAATATAAGTATCAAAATGCTGCATTTACTTGGGTAATGTTTTTTTGTTAAAGCAAAAACTAAGCAAAAGTACCTTGCCCCCACTAGGAATGATCCCTCTCAACTCTTTGATACGGTCTTGGATTAGCTGACGATCCTTTGGTCTTGGTCGAGTACTCTCCCCGGGCCTTGCCCTCTTCCTAGTAACCTTTTTATGTTCCTCAGGCTTCTGTGTTTGTGATAGAACTGCACTTGCACCAGTGATGCTGTAGCTATCATCAATCCATAAACCGACCTGTGACTTTGGGAGTTCTTTCTGTGTTACCAGATTGTTTGTTGTCTTCTCCAAGTTATACTGCAACAAGCTCATGTCCCCATTGGAGCCTGCAAACCTTGCAAAGTGAGCTTGATTGCTATTCACAGATGAGCTTTCAACTCTTCTCCTTTTCAATGGGGATGATTCATCCTCCAAATTGGATTTAGTTAAACAACTGGAATTATTTGAACCAACCAAAAGTTCGTCAAGTCCTAGTTCTGAGAATAACCCTTTCCGGGGACCAGGCATGGATGTAGGATTAAATCCTGAGACCCATTTTCCGGAGGCAGAACTTGTAGTTGGATGATCACCAGCCACTAATGGCATTATTATATCTTCCCATCTCTCTCCAGTTCGACTAAGATTCCGACCATCAATTGTATCATTTTCATCACTCTGAATGATAGCAGATTTCTGCTGTCCTTCAGCACTGAGTGTATGAGTAACATAGCTTTGCATGGATGTAGTTGGGTGTTCGTCAATTGCCATATCACCTCCAGCAAGACAAGAAGATGTAGAAGTAGTTTCAACCAATTGTGTCAAATCACCATTCAGGGTATTCACCATTTGGTTAATGCTATGCTCTGGTGTTGAAGCAAACCATTGGGAAAGATCATCCAATTGGCAGAAATTGAAGATATCTGCCGTAAAATCAGCTAGCTTAAATTCCTCAAATAACTCCTCAGGAAATCTGTCCAAGCTGTTAGCTTTTTCAGAAATTCCACTTTGGGTTTCAAAATTTGAGGGCAAAAGTTGCTGGTTGTCCATCAGATTTCCTGAGCCTGCTTGAAAGTACTTTTCTGTCTCGGTCGATGCTCCTGCATTGTATAACAAAGAGAATGTTGTGTCCTCCTGAATGTTATCTCCTGCATTTCTGCAAGAAACAAACGAATTCCCTCCTAAAAGAATCCCATCTGGAGAATCTTGAACCTTTGATTCGGACGCCAGCTCTTGGTTTAATGTGGGCAGAATAGGATATTCGCTACTCCATGAGCTAATGCAAGAAGTTATATCAGCGCAATCATTTTTAAAACCAATCACCTGCTCAAACTGCGCAATAGATCTATCAGAAAAGAAGACATCAGCTTCTGTTCCAGCAGCCTGTAGCTGCTTATCAAGATAAGCTGCATTTTTGTTTGAAAATCCCATCTTTCCACAATGAATATCGGATGTAGAAGGGGAGCATTGGTTAGAGTTCATTGCAGAACAATTGTTTCCCCTAGGCTCTTTATAGTTGTCACCATACACTTGAATGAACTCATTATTCGAATTTCGAGATGAAGTTAAGGAAGCAAACAACCCATTTATATCATAAGGTTCTCCTTTTTCACATGAATGAGTATTTTCCAGTGGTTTAAACACATCAAGTTTTTCAATTCCCCGAAAGAGCCTCATTGTCTGATCCACAAATTCCAACCTCTCAGATATCTGCAACAACAATTGTGGCATAAGTCAAACAGAAGTTCAACCAAAAAACATCAATCAAATGGTTAATCAGAGTTCGGACGTATATATAAGTGATCTAACCTTATCAGTAGATCCAAACTGTACCACTCCTCGTGGTTCAACCGGTATTACTGCAATTGTCTGCAAATTGGTTTTGATTGTTAATGATATGGAGTTAAAAGCTAAGATTAAAATTATGACTACGTATAAAAAGAAAACCATAATATTCATAAGACAGAAGTGTCAATCATGCTAATTTGAATTTGGCTACTTAAAAAGAAGAAGAAAATGGTACCTTTATTCCAGATGAAAACTGATAGCAAACCTCAGAATCATCCTGTAGAGTGAGAAAATTTTCGATGAGGAAACATAAACAAGAATTCTAAATTAGAGCAAATTCGACATCAATATGTGATTTCAACTTTAAAGTTAGTAAACTAGTAAGAAGAAATACCTGAAATGCGTCTTTATCTTTGGTAGATCTGAAGGAATTCCATTCTTCACTGGGTCCATCTGCTAGAATCCATTTGTGCTTCCCATTGAAAGCAGTTTGGCCAATAGTTCTACATGAGAGATTTACAACAACAAAATCAGCCCTCCATTTTCCTCTAATCCTTTCCATTTATTATTATTTATTTTTGTTGGATAAGAAACAAAAATTTCCTCTATTGCATTTGAGTTTACACATTCTTGTTTCGAGATACTCTTCTTGGTATATTATGATTATTTATTTTGTCATCTAAAAGAAAAAAACTTGTTTTGGGACATACCCTTCTCCAAGCATATGGACCTTTATAAGCATATTGTCAATTACTGTCTCAACTCGCTCCTCATAGTAGGCATCTTCAACAGACAACAACCTAAGACCATTCCAAAGAGCATAATTCACAGTTAGCTAAAGCAAGACCTCGTATGGTTTTAAGTTAGTGACAAACTATACAAGTTACAAAACCATTATCCGCTTAATCATGCTCAATTAATGCTTCAAATGAAATTTCACAACGCTTTATCTCACGGAGAAAAATGCAGATTAAGAGGCAGAAAAAGATGGGGTTTCTTCATAAACCACAATATCGATAGAATGCTTTAAAATGCCAATATAAAACAGTAAGTTTTTTTTTTCTTTTTTAAGAAACGAAAAAGAAAAAACAATTTTTCTTAAAAAAAAAAAATCAAAGTCAAAGACCTGTGCTTGCATTCAGAAAACTACATATACAAATCTGAAATGTGAAAATAAATAAATAAATAAATGATTCTAACTAATATGAAAAAACTAAGCTTGAGAAGCCAGTGATGTAAACATGAAAAAACAAAATAAAAAAAATAAATATAATTTTGGGGGGGGGGGGGGGAGGGGAGAGAAAAACTTACATGGGATTTCTCTGATCAAAACGCCAGAAAACGCCATAAGACCAACCATTACTAACACAAAGACTCTTGAGCGTTCTCTTAAGGAGCGAACCGTTCTCAGCTTCAGGCCCCATTTCACCAAAACCAACTCTTGTCAACTCAAAACGATCCCAAAAAGCTCACTACTCCAAAACCCATTAAACGACACTTGTTTAAGCCAAAAAAAAAAAACCAAGCTAGATAGAGCTCGAACTCCCTAACCCACCAACCAAAACGACACAAACTCAAAAATCCAACTCTGTTTTTTCTGTAAACTTCTGATTCCCCAATTAAAAAAAAAAGGCCTTTTCTCAAACCAAAAACCCAGAACAAGTCCAAGAAGAAGAAGAAAAAAGCACTTGTTTTTAGCTTCTTTATATCTGAATATATCTATATATTATATATGTAGCTTTATGAAGCTAAACAGAAGGTGACGGTTGGAAGAGTCTGAGCAACAAAAGCTGGGTTTTTATAAAAACTGGGTGTTTGTAAGAAATTAGGAACAGAAAGTGGTCGGTGTAAGAGAAAAAAGTGATAACTAAGGATTATAATACCATGTAACACACATATATATATATATATATATATATATATATATATCTATACAAGGTTTCATATATAATTGTCTTTACAGACCCAAAAATTTAACTTAGAAAAATAAATAAAAATTACGATAAGACTCCGAAGTTGAGGGGAACACTGAGATCTTAAGCATTTACTGTGTTAATATCTTTGTCTTTGGACTTACCAGGCCACTGGTCCCCATTGTGTTTTCCCTTTTTTTTTTTTTTGGATTTTCAGTTTGTTTTTACCGGCCGGTAAGTATGGTCGGGTTTTTATTTTAGTATTAATTACCTATTATATCGCGAGAACTTGAGTTGAAATCTCGGGAGATGTAAGCAAACTTAGGAAAAGTGAATATGGCTTTGAATTGCTAATTTACTTGGAAAATGGTTGTAGATTTGGAAATTAAATGGTAGGATATATTGTGTATTTATGATGATTAGTGATAGTTTTGATGGTTGAGATTTAGTTGGATATTAAAACTTGAGATAAAATCTATGATTATGGGTGTCTATATGTAGATAAGAGGTTACCTTTTCCAAACCCTTACCAAGAGTGGAAGATAGGCATTACCATATGGATAAAACCCTAGAACTAATTGGATATTCTTCATCATTAAATTTTATGTTTAAACAATCATCTTAGAATATCAACATAAAAATTCCATACCTTTAACAGAATATTTTAATAAGAAGAAATATTTTTTGCCCCTCAAGTTGTTAATAATAGACCATATTTGTGATCAAATACTCATTATGAAACATAAATGATAGCATATGATTTTATTCATTGTATCTTCAAATTAATGTCCTACACATTATTATATAATTTTTCTGTGATCCAAATGGAGCCAATCTGGTATATAATTGATATAAGCAAAGAACTGTAAACATGAAGGGTTTCCTCAATTTATTGAAAAAAAAAAAAAAAGAAAGAGTAAACAAGTGCTTTAAGTTGAGAAAGTGGGTTGGCTCAAGTGGTAAGAGCACCCACTATCTAAGATCTCGGTTCTAGGTTCGAGTCACATCAGGAGTAAGTATGATAGCCTATTATCCCTAATGGAGTGGAGTGGGGATTGGTTAATAGTAGATATTTTCCTTTAATTTGTAATAAAGTGGAGGTAATTAGTTAAGTTCTACTTTTTTTTAAAAAAAAAATAATTGAGAGATATACAAACCAAAAGTGAAAAACAGATTAAGGAAATGTAATTTTTAATTGAATTTTCTACTATTTTAACATAAGCCAAACAAAAAGTTATTCACTTTTACTGTCACTTAGATTAACAATAAAACATAACAAATGAAAAAGGATGATAAAATAGTGGTTGATATATACACTCATTGTTAAAGGTCTAGAATTTGAATATATTATAAATTCATAAATAAAAAGAGGACAAACAAAATCATGGCTAAAAAGTCCCACGCAGAAAGGAAAATATTAGTAAATCTCACGAGATAGTCAGCATCAAATTAAAAGCCAAAAATGAAGCACAAAACCTCATGTCCCTTTCGGAACTCTAAGCAGTACAGACTGCCAACACTCAATATAGTGCCAAAACAATATTATATATAAAAAATGTAACGCAATATCCCACTCCTTCATTATTACTTATAAAAAGAATACATATCTAATGTAAATTATGATATATACTATTTAATATGTAAATATACGTATATGTTTACATGTGCACATTGAATATGTAAAGATTCATGCTAAATTCCACCTAATTAAGTTTCAATGGCTGATGACTCGGGCCTAACTATCCAAATCTAGCACAAAGCTCGAGTCTTGGAAAAGGACCACACTCTAAGTAGTGTAACTTAGCAATGATTAATACATATTCGTGAGATCCTAATACTTCTTTTTTTTTTTTTTTTTTTTTTTTTTTTTTTTTTTTTTTTTTTTTTTTTAGATGTGGTTAAAGATGTGGCATTTAAATGATATATATAGATAAGAACTAATTTTACTANTTTTTTTTTTTTTTTTTTTTTTTTTTTTTTTTTTTTAAAGATGTGGTTAAAGATGTGGCAAACAAATGATATATATAGATAAGAACTAATTTTACTATACATCGATTTTCTTTCTCTATTTTGTCCTTCAAAAACAATTATATGAAAGAACAAATAGTGTTAATGTTTCATATAATTATCAGTTTAATAAATGGAATATACAATCACAAAGCTAGCTAATATCTACATATGACTATCTCCTAGTTGACAATATGTGGTTATGACCGTAGTATCGGAGTAGTGAAACATATAATCTACTTATACGTGTCTAGCTATTTCATAATTTAACTCTTTTTTACCCTTTTCAAGAAGCATAAAAGGATTTGATCCATGCACTTATATATATGAGTAGGTTAGTTTTGTCAAAATTAATTTACGTTTAGATAAACTTTGTCATGTCAGTGTCATTAATTAATTGTCCAAAAATACTAAAAACCACTGCTACTAGTTCTTACCTTTTAACACCACATTATGATTAAGATGTGAGCTAGTCTGAGTATCATACATTTGATATTGTTATAGCATTAATGTTAAGATTAACACATAATATCAATATAGATTCTTCAATAATCAGGCCATATGGAATTTGATTGTTGCCAAAGAATTCATACTATAATCGTTCTAACAAACAACTATTCAATCAAATCCTTAATAATAACATGTACAATCCATGATGTATATGTTTGACAAAATTCATGTGAGACTCATGTTACCCATGATACAATATATTACACAATGCAAGATAGTCAATCAAAATATGAAATGCAATATGTTATTTTTTCTATAATATTTTATATTACTACTTGACATGTTGTAGATTACAATGAGAAATGGGAGTGTAAAACGGAGTGTGATCAGTACTCATGTCACTTTGGAATTGAGTTACCGGTGGCTCAAAGGATTTCGGGTAAAGAATATTCCGGGTGGTAATGGGACCCGGAGAGACTGAGTGTACCTGTGGGGGTCCCGATCATTGAAAACTGCAAAAACCAATTAAAAAAGCCTACGTATTTGTGGGGGGAGCGGTACTATATGGCGGTGTGGGCCCTACCTTTGTGGGGTTTGTAGGGATCATTTTCTGGTTCCACCTTCTGCCAATTTTGCCTCCTCGCACGGACCCCCCTCTCGTTTCTAGCAAAGCAAGGCAAACATTAAACGTAATTGGCTATTACACTGTTGCCCTATTAATTATAGAGTATGGGCACCAATGGTGCCCAGCACCACAGTGACATGTATGTTTGTCACTGAATAATTTAATTAATAAACTGAGTCCTACATAAGCCCCACTTAAATTATAATTATGATTAGCCAGTGACAGACTGACACATCACTGTGGTGCTGGGCACTCAACATCTTAATGTAGATGTATACGTTCATTAACGTTAAACATTAAACACTAAATCAGACGGTTCATGGGCCATCATCCATGATCCATTAACTATATACCTAGCTTAGCTATATATGTATTAGCCATTAGGGGTGTGGGGACCCACTTCGGATTGTACCTTGGTATCTGATCTCATCGGTGACGGGAGCTTGAAATTGATAGTTCGTCTTGAAAATATCAAAGATTCAAGAGCCATATTTATATCCATAATAATGTGTTCCGATCCCACTTTTTTTTTTTTTAAAGACCCATTTTCAGGAAAAAAAAAAAAAAAAAAGGTTCATTGATTTTCATATATGAGTTTCATTTATTTTATTTCTTTTAATTTGGGTATGATAATAGAAGTCTGTGTAAACATCAAAGTGTTTAATTATTTGGTGTGATATGATTGTGATACACGGATACCTCCAGCACAATCTTTAAGCAGTACCACATATAGATATGAAATATATCTAGGGTTTTTTAGTTTTCACTGATTTCTATTGAATGTCACCCACTACAGCACCTAAGTACGTAGCTAACTAGATAAATTAACATTCCAATATTACCGTTCATATAGGGCAAAATTAAGTAATATTCCTGATGAACAATATTGTGATTGTCTATATTTGTATGCGTACGATTATCGTATACGTATGTATATATAGGACATGCATGTTTCTTTGTATTCGCACCCTTTTTGAGATGATATTGGCCTATGAATATATAGGTGAACCATCCCTAATTTGGATGTTGCCAAACACTGCCCTTATAGCTTGTTTTATACATGCAGTAATCCCCGTAGGGTTCAGTCCGATCCATAGTTTTATGCAGCTATATATACGTACCTATCTAGACGATATATACAGCTGATCAACCAAACCAAGCAACCAAAAGTACTCTTTCTCTCTCTATCTCTCTCTCTCTCACATTCATTTCATATGTAAATGGTATCCAAAGTCTAAGCGCTCTAGAAAAGCAAACTCAACCAAAAAAAGAAAAAAGGCAATAGAAAAGAGAAGGAGCTAGAGACATTCATTGTTCTTCATAAATCATAATAGAAGGAAAGAGAGGAATGTTAGTGCATCCAGTACTACTGCATGAGATTTAAAAAAAAAAAAAAAAAAAGAACGCATATGGGTCCCCATAGTGTGTCACACAATATAGTCTGAGAATCTTGACTTTGCACTAGCTAGCAAGTATTTCCACATACCACCAACATTACCATTATAATTAAATCCTTACTTTAATTAATTACTTATATTTATTACTGTCAACTCTTGACCTAGTTAGAAAATGAAAAGTAAAAGTATACAAGTGATATACTCTCATAATAATGATAATATATGACTATATATCCATATATCAAAGTAGACATGCATTTGAAAATGTAAATAATAACACGTCTTTAACTCATCTTTTGATTTTTCTCTACACACACTTGTGTTACTTCTAATTAGTACTATATACTTCAAAAGCTAGAGCGCTGCATGCTTGATCCTCAGCGTGTGTGTATATATATTCATATTTATATTTATATATCCAGCCAATCCCTACCCTCCATCTCTCCAAATCAATATGTATAAATATTGCTAATAATTAATTAAAGGACCATTGTCGTTTATGTTTCTTTTCCTTTCTTTTGAAAGGAAAATTTATTAATTCAGTGGTTAATATTTAGTTAGTAATTAAGAATAAAAGGACATGTAATAAATGATTGAGAGTTATTCAAATAAATGTTTATCTTTTTCCTTTTCTTGGAACATATTCATTTTGTTGTTCATTTGTTAGTCAACAATGTTAATTATAAGGTTTCTGGCTTTAAACTATCCTTATCAGCAGCTCATCTTTCTGGTTGTGGGTGGGTGTGTCAGAGGGAGAGGGAGAGAGAGAGACCCACAAGTGATTACAAAGATGCAAAGAGATACAAAGTTGGCATATCATCTTTTATTCTTATTTTTTAATTTATTTTTTTAAAAAGAAAAATTTCCATATTTATAGCATCATATACAAAATTCTTCATCTTTAGTTAGCAAAAGGCTATAATTTTGTCTCCTTGAGACAGCACACGCTTAATCATAGCCGTTGAGAGAATGAAGTCAACGGGATCAAAAAGTTTTGCTTGCATGCACCTCTTTCTTTTTTTTCTTTTCTTCTTTTTTTTTTTTTTCTTTCCTTTCCCATAATTTTAATTTTCTTTCTGCAAAAGTGGGAAATTAAATCCAATGGCAAAGATTTAGCTTGTTCATTGCATGCCTTTTGTGTTTTTTATCTTTCACTTTTCGGTCTTTTATATATAATATATATTTAAGAAATGAACTAACTAAACTCTGCTTAATTATTCATCAAACTGTTGAATTAATGGGTGGCATTAAAAAATATTTTTAATCAGTTAATTAGTGAAAAGGGTCTTACATATGATGATTGAATGACCAATTGAAATCCTACTTATAAGTGTTTAATAATTGTGTCATTTTTAAATATGCATAGACATTAAAGCTCTATTTCTTTTAGGCAAAACATGCTTTGCCTTAAGCATTTAAAAAGGGCAGGGGGGCCAATTTAAGGGATACAAAACAAAATATTAGTGATTAGTTATCATATTATGTCCTCTTTCAACTTAACAGTGGCACATGAGTTTGCCTTTCCAGTTTTTGACTCTCATTAATTCTAAAGGGATAAAATGCCAGGCAATGTTTAATCTCATGTCTCACCTCGGGAATTAAATATAATTGTAATTTTTTTTTTGAAATAGATATAATTGTAATATTTACAAAAGCAATAAAAGTATATTTCGAAGAAAATGCTTTTACTTTTTATATTAACTTTAATTTTACGGACAGTTAGTACAACTTAAGGGCAAGTTGAGTTATATGCTCTCTCACAGAAACGGTATGGGGGAAAAATACAAACAAACAAAACTTAGAACTAGCATAGTTAATTTAATTTTTGGTTTTTTTTAAGGACTTAATTCTCAAAAAAAAAAAAAAAAGTTTCTAAAACAGGCTAAAGTCTAAACCACAAGAGCAGTGACGGGGCCAGAAAAAATTTTCGGCGGGAGGAGGGAGGGGAGCAAAATCTAATGCTAAATTTAGTTTTTTTCACCCTTCCTTTTTGCTCTTTATATTATTTTTTCTTAAAATTCTTCAAATTTTAGGACAATCTAAAAATAGTATTTTTGAAATACACATAGTCAATATGGACCAACTTATATATGATTAAAAAATTTTAAAAGTGAGTTCTAATGAAAAACTATTAACAAAAGTGTGGGAAAAATTAAGTATCTAATATAATATAAGTAAAGTTTAAAAATCATAAAATTTAATGGGAACGAATTAGGGGTATTATTGAATTTTTAATGAGATATATGGGTGAATTTTAAATTATCAAAATTTAGACGAGACAAATTATGGATATAATTGAGTATTTTAATAAATATGAGGTAAAAATAGCAATTTTAAAAAGTTGAGGGGTATATGCCCCCTGGGCCCAAGGTGGCTCCGTCACTGCACAAGAGTGTGCGTATATATATATATATATATATATAAAGGTTTGGCATTATGACTGAGAATTTAACCACAAGTTAATATTAGCTTAGTGTGTTCTGGCTTCTGGCTAGCATTATGATACGTTTCATTGTTATTTTATAGGATATTGAACATATGCATGAAGCCTTTCTCTTTTTCTTTTTCACCGAAAAACTTATATATCTGCATGAACTGTATAAAAACATGGTACGCGATTTATAGTAAGTAATTGGACGTTTGACTTAAAAGATCATAAATTTCTTGCTACCTAAGTGGGTAGATAGCAAAAACCAAAAAGTTATCTTGGAGTGATAAGGTGATGAATTAACTTCAAAGTTCAAAGATTAATTGTGAATTTACGTAGAGAAAGTTATTGAGGGCCTGTATGTTTGGTATTATTTTTTATTTTCTGATTTCAAAGTTGTATTTTCAGAAATGAGAACAAAAACTGTTTTATAATGTTTTCAGAAAACAATAGGTGTTTGGCAAATATTTTCTAAAAATATTTTTTAGGGAAAAAAATTATATGAATATAAAAAAATCATATTTTTATTATAAAAAAAATATTTAGAGAGAAAAAGTCAAGAGAGAGTGACCAGATATAAATTCAAGTAAGGGAATGAGGAGAGAGAAAGTCACAAGAGAAAAGGTAATGAAAGATAATAATGAGAGAGAAAGTGATAAGAGAGAATATGAAAATAAAAAGTGTTGAGAAAGATAAATGAAAAAAAAAACTAATGAAAACACACAAGAGAGAGAAAGTAATAAGAATGCATGTGGATAAAAAAAATAAAGATAAAAAAAGTTATAAAAAACAAAGTAGCAATAAAGAATGAGGAAAGATAATGTGATTAAAAAAAATGAAAGGATAGAAAATAATGAGAGAGAAAGTGATAGAATAAAATATGGAGAGAGAAAATGATGCGAGAGGAAGAGGAGAGAGAAAGTAGTGAGAGAGAATGAGGAGAGATAAAGTGATGAGAGAGTATGAGGATTGAGAGAATAAAGAGAGAGGAAGTGATGAGAGAGAGTGAGGAGAGAGAAAAAGTGGTTAGAGAAAGTGATGAGAGAGAATTATGAGAGAGAAAGTTACAAGAAAATATATATGTGAAAGTCATATGAAAAAAATTTTATTTTTTTTTTAGAAAAAAGAAAAAATTAAGAAAACACCTTGAAAACAATATTTTGTTATTCTCTGAATTTTTTGTTTTCTTTAACTCTATTTTTAAAAACTGTTCTTAGAAAACAATGCCAAACACCCTTACTTATTCTCAGAAAACAGTTTTCTGTTTTTAAAAACAAAAAACTGTTTTTTAGTTATGATGCCAAACAACCCCTAATCTTCTGAACTATGAGTTTGACCATCAAAACAAAAGGTAGCGCACAACGTAGTGGAAAAAAAAAGGAATGATATATATATATATATATATATATAAAACTTATCATTTTGTTAATAAGAAATGCTAAATATAATTTCTTTTTTACTCTCTTTTACACTCTCCAGTCTCACTGTCTGACACGTGGATTCCACTATCCAATTAATATTTTAATAATATAATAAATCATAGTAGAATCCACGTGTCAAGCAGTGAGATTAGGAGATTGCAAAAGAGAGTGTAAAAAAGAGTGTTGCTAGCATTCCTCTTTACTAATATCATTTAAGTCATGCGAGATTGGATTCTTAAAAATGTCTAACCTTTTGAGATTTAATAGGGATTCTTTTGAAAAAGAGTAGTCATCATTTGAAATAATTCGCAGCTTTCTTTTTTTTTTTTGGTATTTCTTAGACGACTTAAACTCTATTTATTCTGCATTAATAAATAAGGGGTTTTACAATTGGTGTCGTACAAATGACAAATACACAACTAAGTGTATGCAAAGAATTTTTGTACATAAATTTTGTTAAATATGGGAGTGATGTTAACTGGACGTACCACGGCTTTGACACGTTTAGAAGCAGTGTATCTGTACCTTGTGGCTCGTGCTAGGACGGCACAAAATTGCCGAAAATTCGACCCGCCCGCCCGACTTCACCCGACCTGAAATTCGGTTAAAAACAGTGAAACCCGAAAAATCGGGTATAATCCGACCCGAATAATGCTATTTCGGGTCGGGTTCGGGTGTTATATTTATAGGTTCGGATAACCCGAATCTAGTTTATTTTTTCCCCTCAAACCCTAATATATATATCATTAGTTCATTGCCCCTTACTCAGTCATGCACCCAACGCCGTACACCCTCTAACCTCTTTGTCCCTCACTCACTCAGTCACGCACCACCCCCTCAGTCCCTCACTCACTCAGACGGTCCGACACTCCACCCTCCAGCTCGAAGTCTTTCTCCTTCACCGTACCCCTGGGCCCTCGTCGTCGCAATCTGTCTCCACTCTCCATTATTTGTACGGCTTTCATTGCCTCAGTCTCTCTCCCTCATTGCTCCGGCCTCCGTCGCTCAATGCCCCACTCCCTCTCAGTTGCATTCTCGGTTAGTTAATCTTTCTCTCTCGCTCACTGCCTAGCTCTCTCTATTCTCTAACTCTAAGTCTCTAACTCTCACTGCTCACTCCCGCATTCGCAGGCCTCTGTCTCTTGCTCATTGTCTCGCTCACACTATCACTGTCTCAAATCTCAGACTCTCTCTCACTGACTGGACTGCCGATCGGTTGCATGCTCGGTTAGTCTTGCTCTCTCGCTCACCGCCTAGCTCTCTCGCACTCTTTCTCTGTCTCTTGCTCACTATCTCGCTCACACTTTCACTGTCTCATACACTCTCTCACTCACTGTCGAGTCACCGAGTAACGAGTGCCGACAGAAGGTATGTATTAGTTTTAACTTTCTATTTATAAAGTTGATTAGTGATTATCTATTGTAAATTGTAATGTCACTTTTGTGATTGTGAATCTTGTAATTACCTATTGCTGTGACTGTGAGCATGTGAATCTGTGATTATATATTGTGATTTATGAATAAAACAAAGAAATCTTGTGATCATTTTGTCGGTTTGAAAATAAATAAAATACATTTATTTATGTCATATTGTGAAAGGCAAGTGAAGCCATGAGGGACCTGAGGGACGGTGATATATCATATTATCATGTAGTACATTTAAAAATAAAATACAAGCAGTAAACAAATGACCCGTATGCCTTGATTATGAAATATTCCTTGAGTATGTGACTATGAGATTTGTAGTTATGAATTAATGTGGATGTGACTTTAGGATTTATTCGTTTTTAATAATGTGGTTTATTTAATATGAATGTGGCTATGAGATTTGTTTATTTATGACCATGTAGTTTGGAGTTAATATGAATGTGACTATTTGAGATTTATTTGTTTATGTTAATGTGGTTTGTTCAATTTTTAGTTTCAAACAGTGTATTTTATTTATTTGATTATGTCTCTTTATTTATTTATTTGAGGTTTATGATGTATACTTGGTGTTTGAATCTTTGAGACATTATTGAGTTGCGTTCTCATTATTAATGTAAGGTCATGGAGGAAGTAGCAAACACCCCTACTGAAAACCCAATCCAAAATGAGAAACCAACCCAAAATGAAACCAAAAGAGAAAGTAGAAAAAGAGGGAGACTACCTTCAGTTCCTAAGAAAGGTTCTTCTATTTGGGAGCATTTTACAAAAATTGAAGAGTGTGAGCCAAATGATCCTAAGTGTTTGTGTAATTATTGTGAAAATGATTATGCGTGTGACACAAAAAGACGTGGGACTAGTAGTTTATGGCATCACTATAGGCAAGCTTGTGAGGAAAGTCCATATAAGGTTGAAGAGAAAAAGCAAAAGACATTGTCCTTTGAACCTAAGAAAGGAGGGAAAGAGGGTGAAGTGAAGTTAGTGGCGGTGCAATACAACAAGGAGGCTTGTCGGCAAGCGGTTTCACGATACATTGTGTTAGATGAGTTGCCATTTAGGCACGTTGAAGGGGAAGGGTTTAGGCAATTAATTAGAACACTACAACCTAGATTTGAATTGTCTTCTCGAATGACCGTGGCTAGGGATATCATGAAGATGTATTATGAGGAAGTTAATAAGTTGAAAATTGTGATACGAAAGGAGTGAGTTTCGATAACTACGGACACTTGGACTTCCATTCAAAACATCAATTACATGTGCATTACCGCTCATTAGATAGATAAGGATTGGTATTTGCAAAAAAGAATAATTAACTTTTGCCAAATCACAGATCATAAGGGAGAAACTATTGGCAAAGAAGTGGAGGCTTGTCTCAATGATTGGGGCATTTCTAAGTTGTTTACCATTACAATTGACAATGCCGCTACCAATAATAAGGCAGTCAAGTATTTGCAAAAGAAGTTCTCTACTAAGAAAGATGGTCTTATACGTGGTGGCAAGTTTTTGCACTTGAGATGTTGTGCTTACATTGTTAATTTAGTAATGAACGAGGGGTTGAAAGAAAGACATGAATCAATTTCTAGCATTCGGAATGCGGTGAGGTTTGTTAGGTCATCACCTTCTAGGTTGAAAAAGTTTAAAGAATGTGTAAAGGAGGAGGGTAATGAGTGTAAAGGCCTCCTATGTTTAGATGTCCCTACTAGGTGGAACTCTACATTTTTGATGTTAGATTGTGCTTTGAAGTTTCAAAAAGCATTTGAAAAGATGGAATCTGATGCCAACTACATGAAACACTTCAAAGAAGTTGACAAGGATGGGAATAAAAAAGAGGGGCCACCTAGTGAAAATGATTAGGAAAATGCGAAAATTTTTGTGAAGTTTTTAGAGACATTTTATGAGGTGACTATGAAGTTTAGTGGTTCAACCTATGTGACTTCCAATAGGTACTTCATTAAAATTACTAGAATTCAAGAAGAGTTGTATTCTTTGGCATTTGATGAAAATGAAGATAGTTTGTTAGTATGCATGGCTAAGGGGATGTGGTCAAAATATGATGATTATTGGGGTCAAATTGAAGATGATTCCAAATCCAATGAGGGCCTATTAATTGCTCTTGTACTTGACCCACGCTACAAATTTGCGTATTTAGGCCATTGTTTTAAAGCTTTTCATGATGCAAATACTTGCATTGAAATGGTTAAAAAAATAGAGATCACATTATGCAGGTTGTTTGATTCCTACAATGAAATGTTCTTCGGGGTAATATCTTCTAATTCACAAGTTACGGTGCAACAATCCCAGCATAGTGGATCTACAAGCATGGGTGGGAGACTTGGTAGACGAAGTAGTCGGTTGTATTCTTCATTTGTACAACAACGGCATGAATTAGATGGAGGGAAGACGAAGAATGAGGTTGATAGGTATATTTCTGAAGCTCTTGAAGATGTGATTGAGGGTGCCACTTATGATGTGTTGAAATGGTGGACGAATAATGAATGCAAATTCCCAGTCTTAGCTCTCATTGCTCGTGATGTATTTGCAGTCCCAGTGACCACTGTTTCTTCTGAGGCTGCATTTTCAATTGGCGGGTGCATCGTTGATCCTTTTAGGAGCTCTTTGAGTCCTAAAACGGTAGAGGCCTTAATTTGTTTGAAAAATTAGTTGAGTGAAACACATCAACCCATTGTTGTGAAGAACTATATGGATGAGTCAGAAGTGTTTGAGACATCGGAGAATCTTGAGATAGGTAATATTCACTAATTTTCTTTGTTTATGTTTCTTAATATATATCACTAACATATAATGGTTGTATAGTTATACTTTAATTAATATTTTTTTTATGATTTTAGAAATGTCTACTTCTCCTACGCCCAGTACCTCAGCGAATATTGGAAACCAAGATGCTCCTCTATTTGTGTGAACATGTGAGTGTTTGAGACATCGGAGAATTTTGAGATATGTAATTTTCCTTAATTTAATTTGTTTGTGTTTATTAAATGTTACTATGGACTATAGACTATGGACTATGGATTAGATTATGGACTTTTTATGGTTCTATATTTTTCAATTTGCATGGACTTTTATAGGTCTAACTTCTATGATTTTCAATTTTTATGGACTTTTATGTTTCTATGTTTATTATATGACTACAAGAAAATATATATATATATAAGCTTTTATAGTCTATACTTTGTAAAAGATTAAAATAAAAAGAATGCGTTTGAAAATAAGTTCTGGGAAAATGTCCAAATAACTTCCAAAAAGCTTGGCTTAGATTTGATTTTTATAAGAAAAATGGACCAGATTTTTTTTAACACCAAAAAGACCTAAATATGGAATGTCCAAAATGACACTACAGCTTACCCGACCCGACCCGACCCAGATCATGCCCGACCCAAAATAAACCCGAAAAATCAAAAATCTTCTGTTCGGTTACGGTTACACGATTCTATATACCTGAACCCGAATACTCGAAAATTGAATACCCGAAATACTTCAATTCGGTTACGGTTATATATGTTAGTTTACCCGAACCCGAATAACCGAAAATCCGAAACCCGACCCGATGTGCCACCCTAGCTCGTGCAATGCCATGCTTACCATATTATGCTATTCTGTAATCTATACTCATCCTTTATATCATATATCAATTTCATATCTAATTATTTCCGTTTTCAAATTTTTTATTCTTGTGCCATAATTGTGTTCATTAATTATTTTTTTTCAAATTTAGTTTTTTTAGTACTATCAGTACATATTTATTTTTAAGTGATTATGATATTAATTGTTAACTATTATGTACTAAAAATAAATTATTTGAAAAAATTGAGATAAGTTTTTATATGAAATTAAGTCTATAAATTAAAATATTACAAGTGTATGTGATAAATTAGAATTAATTTCAATTTTTATAATTTAAGTACATGACCAAACTAGGTTGACAACTACCTAAACTATATTGAAGTTCACTCAAAACTTATTATTGACATCTACTCAGATTATTATTATTTTTTTAACTTTATAAGCGCTTTTTATATATTAGAGGTGAGTTTTGTCCTTATACCTTTGATATCTTTAAACTCTTTGTCCTAGATTTTTTAAATTTTGGGGTTTTTTTCTTTAAAAAATTAAAAATTGACACAAAATTTAAATATATACCTTCAAATAAATTTATATTTATTTTTCTATTTCACAAACATTTATTTTATTAAAATTATGCCAAAAAAATTAATATAGTTTTAATTTAGGTAAATTTTCTACAAACTAGTTATTATTCCAATCGTGCTTATTGTACCTATGGCCACATGTCGTATCGTCCCGGACAGATTTATTTATCATACCAAGCCAAATGAATATAGTTACTAATCTTATTGTGCCTACTGATCACATATACAAATCATGTCATGTCATTTTATAATTATGTTATGCCTTCGTCGCACATTTGACACCATTTATATTATCTGTTAGTTAATTAGTAATAAAAATTCAAACTATTGTTATGGACTATATAATGATTAGTCTCTAAACTATTGCAGAAGTCTCCTTCCATTTCTAGACTTGAAAATGAATAGCAATAATAATTTCTTAACTAACTTAAGAGTTCTTAGTTGTTTTTTAAGAAGAAAAAAAATTGATAAATCTTTAACAGAAATGAACTAATTAAGGTAAGAAAAAAAAAATGATCGAAGGTGATTATATATTAGCACTCCCACTTTACATAAAACACCGTTTAATTAATTTAAAATTTTTAAATATATAAATATCTTAGTTACATACCAATAATGCATTCCATTTATTTCCTTCTCATTCTCAATATTGTTCTATTTTGAAAAATTAGTAACTTTGCCCCTCATATTTGCTATTAATTAGTATGAATTTGCCCACTACTTTTCACTTTGTACTCAATTACTCTCTAAATGGCAAAATAATTCCTCTTTTGCCGCCCTTTTCCCCTAAACTTTTGACTTTGTACTCATGCTCCCTCCTAAATATCAAAATAATTCTTCATTTGTTCACTCACTTTTGACTTAATTTGTACTTAATTACTCCTTAAATAGCAAAAATAATTCTTCATTTGCCCGATAATATTAACATCGTTAAATCAATGGATAAGGGCCCAATGGTCTTTTTTCCTATTAACTAGTTAAATAAATGTCATTACTAATTTTTTTATTCGATATTGACAAATTGTTATTTTTTTATGGTTAAATAAATGTAAGTGGGGTAAAACAATTTTTTTTATATGGTTAAATTAGAAAAATTCAGAAAAACAAACAAAAACAAAAAAGAAGCAAGAAATAGTAATTTTTGTCTTGTGTCATAAAATATTTTTCAAATTAAATTTCCAAAAATGTGCATAATTTCATATCCATAATGAGCACATATATTTTGTTCTACGTTAAAGAACAATAAAAAAATATATATATTTAAGCTTTCCAATTATTGATAGTCTTCTAATGGTCAAATGACCATTCAAGCCTTACCTATTAATGTGGTCTTCTATTGTTAGTTAAGGGGCAAAGAGGAATGATTTTGGTAGTTGTATATGGGGCAATGAGTACAAAGTTAAAAAGTAAGGAGGCAAAAGAGGAAATATTTTGCCATTTAAGGAGTAATTGAGTACAAAGTCAAAAATAGGGGAAGGGGCAAAAGAGGAACTATTTTTTCATTTAAAGGAAAATTGAGTACAAAATTAAAAATAATAAGGAGAAAATTCATAATAAAAACAAATATGAAAGGGCAAAGTGATAACTAATTGTTCTTTTATATTATGTGCATCCCTATTCTTTCGAGGCTTCTGCCATTACAAGATACTCCAACAATAAGATTGAAAACTTTAAATTATCGTGGCAAACTAATTAAGCTACGAACTTTACAATTTCTAAACCCCTTTGCTTTCATCATGTCGCTTCAATTTGCCACTGGGTATAGATAATTTAAATAGTAACAATCTATTAGTTGAGAATCGGCCATGGATATCCAATTAAAATCTTAGTTAGGTGACAGATTCTCTTTAGTAAAAAAAGTTGTTTCTATGTTTAGTCATTTATGGGATTGCATATGTATATAACAAAAAAATTTATTTTGATTAATTAAATATGCTTTGCTCATTTCATGAATTTCATGTTCTATTTCAAACTTTTCCCTTAGGAGGAAGAAAGAAAAGTATATAATAAATTAATTTGTACAGCTTATCATTAAAAAGAAAAACACTCAAGAAAAAAAAACTTCGTCGTTATGGGAAAATCCAACATAGATTTGGCCTTCTGGATTCAATATTGCCAACAAACAAACAACTCTAATTCCCGAAAAGATTTCATAAAATCCCTAATATTATTTACCTTTGTGGAAATTCGCGAAAGAGAGAGAACATAAATAACGGACGATTTTGTTATATAGACAACTCTTTCAGTCGTTTTAAAAATTTATTTATTTATTTGTTTGTTTTTTGTGCGGACATGATGGCTGAAAAGCTCAAAATGTCTCGGTTGAACTCAATTGGGGCAAATCGATCTTGACGAGAAAATTTCACCAAAATGTTACTCCCAAGCCAGAAAACTGCGATTTGAATATTCGACAAAAGTTGTTTAGATTTCCTTAAACCTTTTAAGTTTCAAGTTTTTATATCGTTATATTGCCCTTCAAAAAGTTAAAAATAATTATGTTAACCACGTTTAGCGTTTTTTACTTTTTTTTTTTTTGGGAGGGGTAATGAAAAGGGAAAGAATGAGGTGATCAGTATGACAACTCAGGTATGACCATATACAAGAGCTTCCAATCCTCCTAATAAGAATATTTACTATTTTTTTTTCTTTTGGTAATAAAATGGGGAGGAAGAAAGTGATTTGTGTGACAACTCAGGCATGAGCATAAGAGCTTTCAATCCCGCTCATGAGTATATTTGTTTAAGGACTCTTCGGCGGGTAAAAAAGGAAAAAGAAGGTGACTAGTATGACAATTAACTCATGCATGATCATATGAGCTTCCAATCATCGCTTGAGGGTCTTCGGCTATCCTTACCTCACCATAAGGTGGATTTTTTACAGCGTATAACCCTATTTCAAACCCCAGCCATCAAGTATAAGGTTTTTCTTTTCGACCATTATGCCATCTTACTCGTGATCATTAACTTTTTAGCTAGTTGAGATACTAGTATAGTTCTTGATTTAAAAAGCTTGGGATTAATAAAACGAGACTTTCTCATATATTGTTTACCACCAACCAAAAGATTAAATTATCACAAAAACTTCTACACAACATTTTTTAACTCTATCTATAATTTGTCAACATAAAATTAGATCTTGTAATAATTTTTGAATGAACTATGTTTGCATGCTTATTAATTTGTTCGTTTCTTAATCCCTTCTTCCAATCCCTAAATGCCAATGAAGAAAAGGGACAAAAATGGAAAAAGAAGAAAAAGAAACCTATTCCCCCCATTCTAGATTGTTCAACCTGATTTCTAAAGATATGTGTTTGGTCCAATGAAAATGAAATAAGTTTTGTCCTGGTTGAAATTAGTGTCTTTGATTTCTCTTCCCAAAAAAAAAAAAAAAAAACAAAAAGCTACAAAGGAATCTCACTCCTTTATTGGAAGAGAAAGCTGACAAGGTAATTCAGCTGCCAAATGGGCTTTATACTGTCCAATAAAAGTGCAGCATATGAATGCTAAATCTTATGGTCTTCTCTCACATGTTACTATCACACTGCTAATATGTATACAAAAGCATATTATATCTCAACATTGTACGTATATATGTATACATTCTACAATTCCGTGACCAAATTTTCAATACAACTTACCATAATATGAAAGATATATTTGTAATCAAATAAATTTGAAACTTTTCCTCTTTTGGAGTACTACAAATTGCTATGTTAAAGAAATATATTTAGGAAGCAAAATAATATATCATTCAAAAGCAAGTAGATAGTGGTAGTATTATAAGTAAGATAGTACATTATTGAGACCAAAAGAAGAGAAAGAATGAAATGAATGATTTTCTTTTTTAGTATATGGCATTATGATTACTATAAATGGTTTATGTGTTAGTGTTCACATAAATGTGTCAACCGACGACCCAAAACAACACTAATTTTTTCTGAACACTAAAAAACTTGAGCAAGTGGAGTACACTGTGAAAGAGGGAAATATTGAGTAGTATATTTCTCAAGTAGTACTATTCCAGAGCCCACAAATATATAAAGAGAGAAAAATCTTTTAGCATAAAAGGGCATACCAAATTTTCAAGCTATGTTCATATTCATGTTTACTGCTAAAGTCGTAAACCTTAGGGTGGACAAGAGCTAGTGAATGAGGAAGCTATGACATGACTAATCACTGATCATAGTATATATAGCCAAAAAATAAAAGGGAATATTGGATATACATATGTCCATATACTAACCATACAAGGAAATCTAATTTCAAGAATCACAGTACTCTTAAAGTTAGGGTTTTGAATAGAAAGATATGTTAAATCACAAGTTAATCTAATGTAACATTATAAGAAAATGAAGTTTAAATTAGATTTAGCAATGTTAAACAATTATTTTTAGTTTCTAATCCTTCCAAGGGAGATGCCTTTCATTCCTCTTAAACTCTTTAAAGTTGATACTAAAATAGCAACAATTGCACATAAAACCTATGATTACTTATAAGAATTTACGACTGTGGTTACTTAAATATGTCTGATCAAAGCACAACTTATAATTTTCAAATTTAATTAGTTTGACCCTCTATTTATTCCTCATTATTACACAAAAAAGAGTTAATTGCAAAAAAAGAAAAAAAAAACTATGAGATATAGTCTTTGTGCAATTTTAACTATGTTTTTCGGCTTCTGCAAAATTATATCTATATATTTTAAATATCTACAAATTTGTATCTTCTGCATATAAATTGACTAATAAATTTCTCACTAAACGCAAAATCTGAACTGAAGATCTTTTATTTCTGGTGAGTACCACAAAAAAACTATTGAAAATAACTTAAAACAGTTAGCATAAATCACCCAATTTATTTACAGAAAATATAAATTTACAGATATCTAAAACGTGGATATATAATTTTATACAAACCAAAAAATATAGTTAAAGTTACAGAAAAATTATACTTAAGGGTATTTTTTGCAGTTATCCTGTACAAAACTTAGTGCTTAGTTGTTGAACACCGCTAAAGTAATAGTGTTACAATTGACTGACTGGTAAAAAAAGAAAAAAGAAAAAAGAAACGACTTTCCAAGACCGTGTCTTAACTATTTTAATGTATAATATTGTTCAAAATAATCATGGGGGCCGTTTGGTTCGCCCATTCCATTCCATTGGAATGGAAAATCCATTTGAATGGGTGTTTGTTTCAACAACTCTAAATTTTCCATTCAAATGGTCTTTTGGAATGAGTGTTTGTTTCAACAATTTAATTTTTCCATTCAAATGGTTCATCAGTCACATCAACTATTTGAATGGATTTTTGTGTCTTGGATGAGAATGGAGAGGAAGAGGTGTTTTTGAATGGTACATTCCAATACTCCCATTCTAATTATAACCCATTCTACTATTTTTTCCATTCAAATGTCTTCCATTCCAATTATAACCCATTCCACAATTTCCATTCAAATACACACATTCAAATAGACGAAACAAACGGGGCCATGTCTTTTCTCAGTCTTTCAAAACACAAATAATCACGTTTTACAAAAAAGAAAGAGGAAAAAAAAAAAAAAAAACCTGATGAGCAAGTTCACATCTTAAAGATAAATGTGAATGTAGGAAACCAAAGCCCAATAAGGAGAAGGCAGTGAGCATTTATTAGCAAAAGGTGTATAGAGAAAGAAGTTTTAAAACAAAAACAACCAATCAAGCACTAATGATGTAATGATGAAATTGGGCCAATCAAGACGGTGGTCTCCTATCTCTCTGCCCAAAAGGGGGGCCCCACACTCGGAGGGTCCCCTACCCTTAAGCATGCGGGGCCCACCCCTCCACCCTCGGAAACAAACAAAAGCACTATGGTTCTCTAATTACGTTACCCCAAAACACAAAGCTTCCGACAATCATTTTCTCTACCTCTCAGGACTCTGCCCTATATATGCTCTCACCAGAGAATGTCTACTCCCTCTTGTACACCTCCTTCTATTCTAGGTAACGTTTTCAGTTTTTTACCCTCCCCCCAAATTTGCTATACTCTATTCTTCTCTGTAAGAACTTTCAATGTAGAAACTAGAAAAGAAATGTTTTTATGGTAAATGTTTTAAGTTTATGTGTTGTTTATTTATTACATGTGATTCTAGAATTATTTTAGGATTTGTTAAATAATTATATATTCTAACATAATTTTATATTTAGCAACATCGACTATCTATAAGATTTCATATCACGTAAGTACAAAGATAAATTTATGTCACTTTAATTAGATTTTTATCAAATTTCATTATTTTTATATATTTTATTGAATATATTATTACTATATGATATAATTTGACGTACTTCATCTGTTTTAGTAACTAAATTAACTATGCATTTCTTTTTATCAAAAAAGAATATATAGGATTACTTATTTGTAGTGGCCAACAGTAGAAAAATTACACTAATATAGAATCAAGTATGTTGACTCCACATGATTTATTGCCGGTTCAAGTCATTAACTAACTTTGTTATATATGATAACGGGTGAATGTTCAATTACAATAACCACCAAGTGAACTAAAGGAGGAAAAAAAAAAAAAAAAAACTTGGCATACTACCATTTCAATTTGTTGTTTTTCGTAATGGTAATACATAATCTAATAACCACATAAATAATATAATTAATAATGCAATTTTTGATTGACGAGCTATATCAAAGTGATATAACAACTTAATCCAATATGGATGCTTTATGTGACACTCTGATGAGTGGCAAAGTCTCCTTAGAAATAAAACATGTTCTAAATGAATAGGTTTTTCTAAAATTAAACGCCTGCCCAATTGGTTTTTATATTATGGGAGAGACAAGGACCTGACCTTCTTTATGTCAGCTTCAACCAAACAAGGGACTCATTCCATCATCACCATTAGCCACAAAAGGCCTCAATTTCGAAGGACCATTCCTCTCTCTCTGTCCATCTATCTCAACTCTCAAGTTTGTGTAAATCTCCCACTTTAAGTGCGCGAGAATCAAGGGCATGATCTTTTTCTACTTATATCCAGACACGTGTCACTTCCTCGATGTTGATTGATGGGTCAATCAAACGGCGGTCATTTTGAGAGGTGAGGGGGCTGAATGCCGGTCCTAGAGGGGGCAACTACCCGGACGAGTTCAGAAGCTACCAATTTTTTTTTTTTTTAAAGTCAGTCTATGGTCGGAGGTTTGGCGAGGGGCCCACTCTTCTGGTGGTGGGGACCATGATAGGGGTCGTGTGGTCCCCACTTCTGAGGTCCTTTGGATTGCCACGTCATCGGTATGCTGGGTGGAATGATGACTGTGTCAGGTATGCTGATGGAATCATACGTAATCACTTGGAACTTTTTTCTCTCTACTTGGGAGGTAAAACTGGTAAAGCGCCTAAGTGGTGTCTGGTTTTGTCCTTTTCAATTTCTGTGTTTTACACGTGTCTGTTTTTCTCTGTTGGTCGGCTTGCACGTGTGAACTGGACTTCAAACAAAAATGGGTACCTGGACTATAAACCCATAAGCCCATTGATCGCCACAATTGGGTTTGGCCTGAAATGTAACATCAAGTATTGGGCCTCTCAAATGGGCCACTTAGTCAAAAAAAGAGAGCAGTTCTCACTTTCCTATCATGAAGTGAAAATTAGGCCTTGTACGGTATTTTTAGAAAAAAAAAATTGAAAAATAAGGTGGATTGTGTCTTTTGTAGATCTAGTATGGTTTTTATTAGAAAAATATTATTTTCAAAAAAATATTTAGAAAAATACTATTTTTTTAAATAGTAATTCAGGAACTAGTAACTAGTAAATAAAGGTATATATAACTGGTAACTAGTAACCGGTAACTAATTTCTAAAAATTGATAACTGGTAACCATAATCATTTTAAAAATGATATTTTTCTAAAAAAAAATTAAAAAGTGATATTTTACTAATAAAAGTCGTAAGGAAATTAGGGAAAAAAAAACCTGACATCCGTATTTTTATAATTCTTTTAGGTTTTATGGGTAAAAGTGTTGAAAACCCTATGATGAAAGGCATCGAGGGCCAATGCCACCATCAAAGTCTTTGTACAACACCATTGACATAACAATATTTGCTTAATACTATTGGTAAACCCAATCTTTCTATTCAAAAAGCTGAGCTTGATAGTAATTCTTTACTTGACCTAGACAAATGCGAAAATGTTATTTGGGGGCTTGAGCACTAGTAGTAGTGGCGGCTGCGGTCCATATACATATTTTTTTTGGTGTCAATGTAGAGTGGACGAATCCGTATAGTTACAAGAAGAGCCATAAGCCACTCAAAAGTGATTACTATATCAACTGGCTGAATTCTTTGCCAAACATTTTACATAGTTGTTTAGTTTATTTCATAGAAGTGTGGAGGTCCGAATTTCCAGCCTCAACATATTCGAGACTTGTGTGATTACTATTTAGGTTAAACCTACGATGATTTGAATTATTTTAGGTACTTGTTCCATTTATGTCTCATGAAGAATTCTCCTAGTCCTAGGCAAAAAAACACTTGGGCCTCAAGCAAATCTGTTTGTTTGTTGCTGTTTTCTGGAATAGAGAAAGGTATAGGGATAAAAGTTAGTTTATACGGATAATCTCTGGGTGACTTTGCGTACCTCATATGTGTATTAATTCCTCTCAAAATGGACTGGTCATACACACTGATTGCCGTAGCAGTCACAACTTATGACTTTTTATATGGGGGCAAGTGGACACATATCCCACCGAGCCCTTGGTGACAACAAATTTGTCAACAATTATTTTTATCATTATGTGGTAGCTTAATAGTATAAGGGTTAGAAATTAGGCGATTCTAGCTTCAACTGTTCAAGCATGGACTTTGGACTACACAAGGTCCATTAGCTTGAGTTGTGACTAACGTAGTCATTTATTACTCAAATCACAAAAAGTGACCAAAGTTTTGTATATGTTGTGGTGACTAATGTAGTCATTATTACTTTAATCACAAAAATGGACCGAAGTTTTGTTTATATGTTAAAGATTAATCTGTCTTAAACTTATTTGAGTCTTGATGCATTGTACTCGAGATGACCTTTTAATCTTATTTCTTTGCTTGGTGGGTATCAAAACAACAGCGCATTGCACTTGCGACTTGGGCAAGTTGGCAAAAGCAAAAATAGTAGTCAAGTTTTGTACTTATCACTGTTGTATTTGGTAGTGTACACGTCCCATTTAAATAAACTTTTTTCTCAAGTTCTTATCCAATTCAATAGGACAAATTTCTAGAAAGAAAGGAGATTAAAAAAGCAAGTATTATAATAAGGAGACTCTACGTTGTAAATATTATACTCAATCCACGTCGTGTTTTCTAAATGTGAAAACTTACTAAATATTAAATAAAATAATAATAACAATACACAAATTTGACAAATTAAATTTTAACTTGAATGTACAAATTTACAAATACTCGATAGAACATAGAACGAAACATCCTATAATATCAGATTATTCAGTGTCAAAACAATTTTATACATTGTCATTGTCAAAACAATTTTATACATTGTTAGTGGCTATCTATTATCATAAGAAAATTGTTTCAAATAACAAAAACTTCAACTAATTTGATTCAACCTCATGTGACATTTTTCCACATGCTGAACGACAAATTAATAGGATAATTACAAAATCATCATTAGATTTAGGGGTAAAATGCTTAATTTATCCTCTCTGTTTTTATAGATAACAAAAATATCTCATTGAATTGACAAATCAATACTAATTTCACCACTCCATTTAATTTGAGCGACAAGTGAATTGTAATTTGTTAATCCGATAAAATATTTATTATTTATGAAAATCGATTGATAAATTGAACATTTTTAACTAAATCAAATATACTTTTGTGGTTATTTCTAATTTAATACTCCTTTAACATGCTTAGATCCAATCAAACGCAAAGAACCGCTGTCTATACCAATCATTTGTTACCCATATCAGGTTAACATCTCAACCTTTATTGCACAACTTGCCAACTTGTTAATTTCAGCTTTTGCCCTTCATATCTTATATTATAAACTATATAGAGCATAGTAAAGAGAAGGTTCCCTTTCAAAAACAGAAAAAATAATTAATTAAAAAAGAGAAGGCCAATTATGTCATTTCATTCTATTTGGGTCCTACCCTTTTCGGTTTGCCTCTCTGTGTTTTCGCTTTCTCAAGAACTGAAGAAGCTCAGCTCAGAACCAAAGCCAAAGAACCTAAAGAAGAATTTCACAAGTTTCACTTCGATGTTTTAAAGCTCAAAATCTCACTGTGATTGACCCAGTTTATAAATTTTTCTCATTATTTTTTATAAGGTGAGTTGATTTTTTCGAATTTCCCATTCAAAATATTCTTTCCCTGTAGAACCCTTGAATTTATTTATTTTTATTTAATTTTTTTTTTTGTATGATTCTAACAAAAACCCAATTGAATGAATCATTTATTTTTAGTAGTGCCCATCTTAACCAATTATGATTCTAGTATTCTGCTCTTTGTTAATTACTATTTAGAATCAATAATTATGTATACCCTTTATATTTTTTTTTGGTTATTCTGGTATTTAGATTATTCATTTATACCATTTTGGATGATTTGTTATGAACTTGGCTTGTTTTTATTATTTTTTTAATAGTCTTTAGCTGCATTTATCGTCTAAATAACAATTGAGTTGTACTCATATCTGAATAAGGGGATTGTGTATAATTAGATGTTATGTCTAGTTGATTTTGGTGATAATTGAAGTAAATAAATATTGATGATTTAGATAAATGAAAGATTATAATCGAGTAGTGTTTATCAATTATCTGGAAATGTACTAGCTTATGGCTAGAATGTTTGAAAAGATGCACAGTTTTAATGTAATTATTTGCTAGCATTGCTCCGGTGCATCTTGAGATGATATATTTGAAATTTGATTCGTGTTCGAGCTTTTCCTTTGAAGAAATGTTTTGTTTTCGTGAATCGATTATCTATTCCGAATCGGTTTTCAGTTGTGTAACAGTTTGGGGGGTTTGCAGTATTGTTTCCATGAAGTATGAACTTTTGGTGAGCTTATTTACACATGGACAAAGGTGCAATAAACGACCCTTGCAGATTGGGTGAGCAGGGAAGAAATGACACCATTATATGTTTGAAAAATAAGGAAGGAAGACCAGAATGGTTCTATTCCCACTCCTCTATTCTTACAGATAAGAGTAAATACTTTGCTCATCAGCTTTTGCGTCCAAATGCGAGTAATCTCATAGAACTTCAGTGCTCGGAGTTCAACTATGATCATCATGTCAAACTTTTGAGGCTGCTATATCTTCCTGCACATTTGATTTTGGAGTCCTTGGATTCAGTTAAATCTGCTCTAGGTGTACTTGAGTTAGCTGTTTCATTTCAATGTGAAGAGATCATAGGGTGCTGCATCCAGTACCTGGAGGCTGTTCCTTGGGAAGACAAAGAAGAGGAAGACATTTTAAAAGCAATCTCAAAACTGGGTCCAGTAGCCATGCCTGTATTAGCCAGGATCCAACCTGTGGATTTAACAGCAACGAAAAATGTTTTCGTGTCAGCAGTTTGCTTTGCCATGTCTATTAATGGACCTTGTCCTCCATTTGGTGATGAGCTGAAAAGTTCTGCTCAGGAACAAGTTGAATACATGCTTGGGGAAGATGAGGACTTACCATTAGTCACTGCAGACGATGAAGTAAGATCTGTAGTAAGAACAGGTCTTTCCAAGATATGTAAATGCTTTGAACAGGAATTGTCTTCCTTGCTTTTGGAGTCTAATCTTGCATCTGACACTGCAGAGGCAAAAATTATGCATTGTTTATCGGATCTCGAATGGATGTGTAACATACTCCCTAAGATGGATTTGATGAAAGATTTTGTTTCTAACTGGGCTGAAATCTCTGCCAATGTTTTAGGACTTGTTGAAGATCAGAAACTTGATTCTCTTATGTGGGGTTTGAAGACTAAGCTGATAAAAGTTACTGCTAAAGTCTTGGATGCAGTTGGCTATGGTAGTGTGATTCTTCCTGCACCTTGCCGGGTCACATTACTAAAGACATGGCTCCCATATATAAGGAAAATCAAACCCCTTTTGGATTCAAAGGGCAATGAGGAGAATGGTTTTCCTTACAAGATGGACGAAGACCTGTGTCAAAGCATTGAAGGGGCGATTGTTTCATTGGTGCTGTCTTTGCCGTCAAACGATCAAGCCGATATTTTCGCAGACTGGATGAAAGCTGATCAAGTTCAGTATCCCGACTTGAGTGAGGCTTTTGAGGTCTGGTGTTTCAGAACCAAGTCTGCAAAGAGAAGATTGATGGAGGGGTTGAACAAAGTTGGCAATGCCACTATTAGTCTCTAAAATATCGATAGTTTAATGCTACTGTAAAATTTGTTGCATCAAGTATAAAGGATGGTAGTTTTCATTCTTAAGTAATTTGATATGAAGCTCTTTTAGACTTTTCTTAATTTTTCTGATTCTTTTTTCTTTCTAAATATAATGCTCTCTGAATATCATAAATTGCCAAGGCATGGTTGTGAAAGACCGGTAAATTTTGGTCTTATAATTCTTGTACAACTAATGAATTGATATCAAACCACTAATATTCTAATGAAAAATAACAAATTTTAGAAAACTTACTTGATAATTCCAATTTTTTTTTTCAACTAGAACAAGAAAATTCCCCAATATATAAGCTAATGCATATTCAAATCATTTATAATTGATTAATCACAACACAGAAAACAAAGAAAATATGTTAAATTTATGGAACAACAAGTGATTAAATTCTGAAAGACCAGCTGAGCTTAAACCACCGTCAATACGACCAACTCCAGATTTTAACCCAATGACCCGATTTATAAGAGGCACCCCAACACGTAGCCTCCTCGGTTAACATTTACCATTGCTTTACTGCCACTACTTATCGAATTGCGAGTAATAGCACAAAACACCCAATGATCGATACTATTTTTTTTTTTTTTGAAAAAAAAAAATAAATTGAAATTTTCATTCAACAAATAAATAATTCAGTACAATAATCGAAATATAAATACCATATTACATTAAATGAATAATCGACAAAACTGTTGTATTTGACCAATGGTTTGGGAGGAAACACAAAACCTAACGAGGGGTATAACTTGAGCTTTATAAGACATATCTTTTTTGCTCTTCAAATTCATCCTTCACCACCAGAGTTGGTTCTTAAATTGCATAAATCAATCTTGAACCACATTGAATCTTCCAAATCTGAACTAAAAAAACTTCGAATCTAAAAAGAAAACATTTCACACAAATTTATAATCAGGTGAACAAAACATCTATAGATCTAAATGTAGGGTAGCTCATACCTTCACATATAGAGAAGGATTATTAAAAAAAAAAAAAAGAAAAGAAAATAACAAAAGAAAAAATCTCGGTCGCCCTTTGCGACCGAGGGAAAATCTTGATGTATGAGATGAAAAAGATTGACCGAGGGAAAATCTTAATATATGAGATAAAAAAGATTTCTTAAGAGAAGATAATGATGGCTAAGGATACTACTTTTTAATGGTTATAACTTATATACACATTTAGTATAGAGTAGCCTTCTAAAGGAGGAGCTATACGAGTTTTCTCCATATAGAATATGGTAAGAATTGAAACTCGTACGGAAAATCTAGTAATCGTTGAAACTCATTTGAATAAACCTCTTGTATTGCCTAATATCCATCAGATCATCATCGGTACCCCACAAGCTTTTGGAATTGGAAACTTAAGAAAAAAGAACAAAAGGTCTTACAATTATAAGACAAAACTCCCAACACAGTAGAAACTCTCACTAGTGAAAGACAATAATCCCAAAAATAGAGAAACAGTATAGTTAGTTACAGATGAAATTTAGTAACAGTTGAAAGCCATCATAGAAAATCCTAAAAGAAATTAGGGTGTTCCAATCTCAAACTAATTCAAATCTCAAACAAAGTATAAACTCATTTCACTCAAAGCACAAATCCATATTCACACAAAGAGACACCATATAAATATATAGAAAATCATCAAGGGATTCTAATTTTTATCTCAACTTTTTAATAACAGCTTGTGTGGCATATGAACTAACCACAATTCAATAAATAAATATCATTAAAATTAGTTATGATAAAATCTAACTGATCAATTAACTAGTAATAACTCACATACCAAATACGTTGATATTAAAAATTTGAGATAAAAATTTAGATTCTAGCTTCATCTATATATATATATTTTAGTAATGCTATGTGGCACCTTAAGATACCTAGTACCATATGATGTGTCAGTTTCTTACCAGGAGATTACAATTAATACTCTAAGTCCCACCTGAAGTGTCACTTTATTCTCCAGTAAAAAATTGTTACATGATGTAGTACTTAGTACTTTAAAGTGCTCCATAACATTACTCATATATAAATGAGACCAATACAATGGACAAACTCGAAACCAACAGAGGCCAAAAAGGAGGATGATGCCATATTTAGATTTATTGACGCTCTGTAATTAATTATTTACTAATGAGAGCAATGAAATAAAAAATGAAACAGGTGCACACTAGATTTATAGTAGTTCATTCTCAAATAAGTGTTCACTATAATGAGAAGGGAAACAAGAAAAATCTCACACCTCACGTCTCTTATGGCATGTTTATTTTGCTGTAATTGTAATCGGAATAAATAAAAGAAAAAATGAATGAGAATAAAATAAAAAAGTATGGGAATCATTATTTGTAGTATGTTGTTTACTTAAAACTAATAGGAATGAGAATCATATTTATTAGAATACTATTCATTTGTTTACTTAACCCAAGAAAAGTAATGGTAATGTGTTATATTTACTAAATTATCTTTTTAAATGCATGTATGATTTAAAGTAGATAAATTTTTTAGGGGTAAAATTATATTTTACAATTTTAATAATTAAAAAAGAATAAAGAAGTGTTTACAGGTAATCAGATTCCTTAGGGTGTTGGTGAGAGAAGTATAGAAGTGTTTACGGGTAATCAGACTCCTTAGGGTGTTGGTTCCCATTCTTTTCTCCTAAATTTGTATAGGTCCCACATATTTTTTCCTTTCCCATATTTTAATAAACCTTTGTGTGGGAATCATTACCCCATATACCATTCCCATTACTCTTTAGTAAACATGCTATTAGACTCAAAGACTCTTTCTGTAGTCTCACTCCTCTAAATTGGCATGCTAATGTCCTTTGAATACTAAGAAAACTAGGATAACCGAATACATTTGTGAAATTCGCAAAATACCCTCTCTTTTTTTTTCTTTCCTCTTTAAGGTATAATGCCCAAAATACCTTTACTAATAATTAATTAAGGAGGCGCCTATAGTAAGGGCGCCCCTACGTAAGGCCCCTGTTTATACACCGTTTGATGGGAATCTGTGGAGAATCTGTTTATACACAGATTCCCATCAAACGGTGTATAAACAGGACCTTACGTAAGGACGCCCCTACTGTAGACGCGCCCATTAATTATTAATGAAATTTTCTTTTGGCGCTCCACTCTTGGGATGGGGTTTATCACCTCTCTTTTAACCCTCGTTTCAAGTTTTCGACTTTACTGTGAATATCGATCTACCTACATGTTACATGGCGATTTTTTATCAGCATAATTGGGCTACATATCTACACATGTACGATCAATTTATTAGTTTGACATAAGTTTGTATACTAAATTTAGACAAAAAAATTTGGATTCTATGTGAAACCATTGAAATCAGGAACAATGATATGTACATTAAAAATTAAAAACGCATATGTGCGAAGGTTTTGCCGGTTTGATGGATTCTGCCAAACTAACATTGATACAAACTCGGATTGGAGTTGGTGTTGGTGGGGCCTTGGAATCATTGTGTTCTTTCTTCATTATGTCCAACCCACCGACCAGTTGAAAAACTAATGGCAACAGCACACGTTTTGCATTTTTGTGAACGAGTTTGGTTATATATATATATATATATTTTTTAATTATAAAGAACACTTGAGATATAAGCAAGTTATTTTTAATCATATGCGTTAAGATAGAGATGTAAACAAGTTTGGTATCAAGTGATATTATACAGTGTCAAACTAGTCGGTGTTTGTTTTTTCCCCCTCATTTTGTTTGGTTCCACGAATCTCGTATTGGATCACAGTAACTATTATTATTATTTTTTTGGTAATGCACAATAACTATTATTATTATTGTTGTTGTTGTTGTTGTTTGGGTCCTAAATGAACAATAGGATCTCAAAGTTATTATTATTATTTTTTTTTTTTTTTGAGGTAACCGAAGGTCTATTCAAGTTCTAATCATATGGTTGTTTGTAATTAAAAAGAAAAGACCAAGGATAGGTTCGATCCTATTGATAGTGAATATAATATATATTGTATGGATATATTATTTTGATATGTGTAACAACTAACAAGGATAGACAACAAGGCAGAGCTTGATGATAGCTAATTTTTGAGGCACGGTTTATGGGATTTGTTATGATAAATTATGTTTTGAATTCTATTCATTTATCATATAGGAAATAAATAATTATTGCACGATAAAAGTTTACTTCAAAATAAAATAAATTAAACAATAGTGCTTCACCAAAAAAAAAATGTTTGCTTCACCAAAAAAAAATGTTTCTTTCTCTTTCAGAATTAATTTCATCCACCTCTTCAATTTTTTAAAGTTTCCACATCTTAATGCTCGAAACATTATTTGTAATATTTTGATTTTGTTTGGAACTATTTATGTTTTATGTTCTTTACTTCTAAATGTGAAATGGATAATGGATATTTTGTCAAATATTATCTTGATGACTTATTCGCCCTAATCTTACTTTTAAACAAAACATGCAAATGTTGCCAAAAAAAAATCCTACATTTATTTAGTGTTCTTAAAGGACATTTTTGTCACTTAAAAAAGTATTTACGTTAATATTCATTAAATTTTTACCAGAAATTAAGGGTGTTTAGAAAAAATTGACACTTCCTCAAAAGAGAGAAAAAAAAAAAAACTTGCACGCTTCCGAAACTAGTCAAACCACACCAATCCGTGTAATAATTTACAAAATCTTTAAACCGCATTGCACAACAAGCACCTTTTATATGGTATTTTAAGTAATTTTTATTTATTTTTTCAACTTTTTGTTTAGAACTTTTGTGTTATAGATTGTAAATTTATAACTAGAATGTAATTGATTTTTTTTGTTCTTCTGAAATAATTAATTACATAAACAAATATTAAATCATAATCTATAAAATTTGTCAAGCCTAATTTGTCAAGTACAAGTCATTAAAAATTATTACTCAAATCGCGAAAATCAAACTGTATTATTTGAGATGGGCATTAAACCACAGTTGCACTTGGCGTACTATATAAAAAGTGCAATTGGCAAAATTAAACAGCAAATACCCTTAAAAATTCGGCATGTGATATGTATACATGGACTAGATAATACAGTATGATATATTAGAAATCAGAGTGCTCAAATAAAATTACTCATTTTAATTCCGGAGGACAAATTAAATCAATCCTAGAAGAAATGACAATTATATATGGTAGTAACCTCAAAAAAATTTATGTTCCAAATTTGACTTAATTATTAAAGTTTCTCCACTCATTTTTGGATACTACTTGTTATTTTTTTGAGAAAGTATCTTCTTAGACTAGAAATAACTTTCGAAAATGAATGATATCTTACCACATTATAGATTATACTCATTGATTTATTTAATATGGTTAATTTTTCTCTAATAAATAAAAAAATTCAATGGCCAAAATAAGGTACCGAATTATTTATAGTTAATGCTACATATCTCACGTATTAACTCATGAGGAAATATGATTTTTTATGATAAAGTTTTAAAAGAATTGAAAAATCCCGTATTTTTATTTTTATTTTTGAAAAATATTGGAACTATTTAAAAAATACCACTTTAAACATATTTATAAAAAATATCACTTTTTCACTATTTGATAGGATACTTGAGGTAATTGGTCAAGTTACTTGAGGTAATCAGACTAGTTACTTCAGGTAACTCTTGATGGTTACTTCGAGTACTTTTAAAAAGTATCAATTTTTAAAAAATAGTATTTTCTAAATTTATTATAAAAAGTGGTAATTTTCTAAACAAATCCGGAATTTCTCAAAAATTCCAGCTCATTCGAAATTTTTCAATTTTTCAGGGAAAAAGACACCTAGTACTACCTTTTGATAAATAATACCAAGAATACTATGTCCAAATTTTTACTTATTTTTGTATTACTTTTTTTTTAGAAAAATAACAAATTCTTGCTAAGAAAGACCAAATAACGTCTTAGAATTTCCATTTTTTCTTTATTCTTTTTGCTATTTAGTTTACTTGTAGCTGATCACTCTTAAAACTAATTACCAATTTATTATTAGAAATCATAAACTAATTGATTTTTAAAAACTAGAAACCAAATTGGTTACTAAAAACCAACAATCATATTAGTTTCTACTATAAATATCATAATTATTGAGTTAATAAAAACTGAAAACCAAATTAGTTTCTATCATAAACAGTGGAACTATTTGGTTAATTCAATTATTGATTACTATAAACCAATTTGGTTATTGGAAACTAGTTGCCAGAATCCAAAAACCAATATATATTTATATTGCTTTTACTTCAAAAATATAATTACTTAATTTGAGAACTTGATCATATTCTTCAGCGTCCTTGTTCAATGCATCACCCATTTCTTGCTACAGGACATTCTTCAAAAAGAAAATCACAATAGCTTTCAGGAAATTTTTATTGTTTCCTATGATTTAAAAAAGAAACTAGAATGGCTTATAGGAAACTTTCGTGGTTTTCTGTGATTTAATTAGCTACATGGTATTTTGCTAAAAGAAAACTACGATGGTTTTCAAGAAACCTTTGTGGTTTCCTGTACTACAGGACATTCTACAAAAAGAAAACCACAATGGTTTCCTAGAAATGTTCATGGTTTCATGTGATTTACTTACGCACATGACATTCAGTTAAAGGAAACAAACTGATTTTCAGAAAATCTTTGTGCTTTATTGTGATTTACTTACGTACAGAACTTTCGGCTAAAAGAAACTAAACTGGTTTCTAGAAAACCTTTGTAGTTTCCTGCGATTTATTTACTTATAGAACATTTTGCTAATAGGAAACCAAATTAAACCAAATTGGTTTACAGGAAACATTTATGGTTTCTTATAAAAAAAGATGACTTATTTACTAAAATGCCATCACGTTTTCTAACTTCCAAAGTATTTAGAAATGTGCTAAATAAAAAGGTCGTACAAATTTTTATTATTTTTCAAAGGTCGTAAATTTGGTAATATTTTTTAAAAAATAGGTATAAGTATCCAAAACCCTATATAAACTAGCCTGAATTTATGTAAAAATATGCTTCTTTTAATACCACCTTATGTAATAAGGGATTTCTCATATTACAATTAGAGAATAAAAGTATAACACAAATAAATTATTATATTTTTTGGAGAAAAAAAATTTAGCACTATTCACTAATTGAATACTAATTACTCATATATCACGTAAAGTGAAATTAACAATGTAGGATAATACATAGATCTTTATATGGTGTATTATTTATTGAATAATGCAAGATTATCTTACCTTTTGTTTATTTATTTTTTTTCATACCATCATGTATAGTTTGTAGGTTACTAATATTCAACTAGTGAATATTGACAAATCACTACAAGTGTTATTTCTTTAGTTTAATAATATTCATCAATTGAATTTGACAACGCGTATTAAAAATGTGTGTTATGAGTGGGGTCCTTGGGGCTGGCCGGCATTATCCTTTCTTTTCTATTTTTTTTAAATGCTCGAAACTCTGCCTCAAAAACTACAAGTCGTTCTCTTCAATCGAAGAAAACTACAAGTCGTTCAGTCCTTGCCAAAGACCCACACCACGAGCCATCAAGATATTTTGCTAAGGAGATCAACCACCGTCAACTTCCCCATCATCATCATCATCATCATCACAGCTCCTCTCTCTTATGCGCGTTCCTCCCAAAACTCTCTCTCAGATACGCGAAACCGGTAACAATAAAATCGCGATTCGCCATTGATAACCTAATTCTCTCTCTCTCTCTCTCTTCGAAACCCTCATTTTCCATAACCTAATACTGTTGATTGAGCTTCTCATCTATCAATCTCGAATCGGTGTTTGTTGATTTTCCGATTCTGGTTTTTGAATTCGAAGAAGAAGATGAAGACGAGGATGTATGTTAGGGCGGTGCCACCGACGGATCTGAATCGGAACACGGAGTGGTTCACGTACCCTGGGGTGTGGACCACCTACATTCTTATACTCTTCTTCTCATGGCTTTCCGTTCTCTCCCTCTTCGGTTGTTCCCCCGGCGCGGCCTGGACCATCGTCCACCTCGCCCATTTCTTTGTATGCCTTCCTCCCTTCGTATTCTCTTTAATCACGTTTTCATGGGTTTTGGGTGTTTCAGTGTTTGGGGCTGTTTGTGTTCTATTGATCATTATTATAATTATTTTTGTTTTTTTTTTCTGATTTTTTATTGCACATTTACATGATTCAATCTTTTTTGTTGGTGTTTTTCTCATTTCTTTTTTTTTTTTTTCCCGTGTTACTATCGACCTGGGCACTTTCCTGTTTGGCTGGATTCGTTTGAATACAATTGTCTATGTATATATATGCATGTATGTATATTTGTTTCTCCTTTCGTGGGTTTGTGACTATGAGTTGTTGGGGGTGTAACTAAGACTATAGATATCAAGGCTGAAGCAGTTAAATTTATGCGGTTTTAGCACTTTGGAGTTAGTGGTTTTGGTACATTCTGAAATTGCAAGACAGATATTAGAGGTTTTGGCTTATGGGTCTATACAAAAGGGCCAGCTTATGTCTTCTCTAATGGTTTAATTAAATATGTAATGCCTTTTCAATTGGGAATCCATAGAATGAATGATATCACAGCTCTCGAACGCCCTGAGTTATCAATACTTGGATTACCATGTCTTTCCTATATTTTTGTTCATTTTTCATCTGATAGACTCATTTGCCTTTTTAAAGCAGTATTAATTAATTCTTGGATGTATTATGCTTGAGATAGGGATAGGCAGTGATGGAATTGTTTGCCTGCTTTGTGTTCTAGATAATAGACTAGTTAGTGTTCTTTTTTTCTAGTAGCTATGGTTAGCTATTGACTGATATTGCGGTTGATATTTTGTTTTCTTCCAGGTTACGTATCACTTCTTTCACTGGAAAAAAGGAACCCCGTTTGCTGATGATCAGGGTATCTACAACGGTTTGACCTGGTGGGAACAGATAGACAATGGCAATCAACTCACACGAAACAGAAAGTTTCTGACCGCTGTACCTGGTGTGCTGTAAGTGCTTCATTTTCACTATAGTAGGTTTTTCATTTTAGATTTTGTAACTACACGCATAAACTACCTTTGGTTATCAACATATAGCCATAACTGTGACCTTTAAGGTGACGTAACAAAGTTGTGAAGTTTTTCTTGTCCTCATTTATTTTGGTCGCTGTGATTGTTGGATAACCAAGTCTTCTAATATTTGGCTAATTTGTCCACATTATGAACAAAACTTGTTTCTCTGTTCACTCATTTCTCTTCTTTGTGAGTTGTTGGGTTTGGGGTCTGTCACTTCCGAGTTATAATTATTCATAATGTGGAACGCCATGCAAGCATGGTGCATAGACAAACCTATCTTGTCATTTTTTCCTTCTTTTTGGTGGTGAAATTAATTGACTTAGCTATTGTAGAATTAACCCTCAAGTTGGTGTGCGTTCTCTCCCTTTGATTTGGCCATCAGAGCATTAATCCTTAAATTGGTGTGTGCTCTCTCTCTTTGACTTAGCCATCATAGCACCAATACCCCCTTTATCCTGTATAGTTTTTAACCATAACTTAATGTTACATTTCTAACACCGTGATTATTCATGATAAAATTCAACTTCTTAAAGCAACTTAATGTTACATTTCTAACACCGTGATTATTCATGATAAAATTCAACTTCTTAAAGCAATACATAATTGCCACTTATCCTCAATTTTTGGAAACTGGGAATTATTGGAACTTGTTGGAAATTAACTCACTGTATGATGTACTTCTTTGTCGCCAATGTGGTGCCAAGACTGTGAAGTTCTTTCTTCTACCTGTGATTTTAAATAGTACTTGCAAGGCCACTTTATATTGTTTTTCAAGTTCTATTTTCCCTTGGGAGGAGAAGGGAGGAGTTATCATGAGTGTATGCTGCTCTAATACTATGGATGAATTCTCATAGGTAGCTACATGTTCCATTTTGTGTTTGCATCATCATTGGGTTTAGTTTTGGGGCGTATCCAAATAAAATCTTCTTTCTATGATTTGGGTTTAGTACAGCTCACATGAAATTAAATGCTTCCAATTGTGATGCTTGTGTTATTATCCTCTGTTTCTGCCATTTTAGACTGATAGTCCAGGCAAACTGTAGTTGTACCAAGGAATTACATATCATAATGAGTTTCTCGTGAATATGAGAAAAGTTCGTTTTCTCTTTCTTCTATTCGTTGTATTCTGATGATGTGTTTGCCTCTACTAGCTAAAATGAGAACAACTCCTTTTTCTTCTTCCTCTTTTATTTATTTTTTTTTCCTTCAAAATTTGGGAGGAGTTCTACTTAAATTGAAAATTTAAAACACAAACTGCCCATATTTTCTTTGCCTGGAAACGTATATTCTGAATTGATGCATTATCAAGTTCAATTCGACATGTGAAACGACGAATTGAAAGAATATTGATTTCTTCTTCTTCCTTTCCCCAGGTACTTGATAGCCTCACACACAACAGATTATGAGAATCCAATGCTCTTCTTTAATACACTGGCAGTTTTTGTACTGGTGGTTGCAAAGTTCCCACACATGCACAAGGTTCGAATATTTGGAATCAATGCCGATCATTGAGTTACAAAAGAATTCAAGCTTTGATAACTGGTTTCTTGGTCTAATCATGTTGGCTTTTCCATTTTGGTGGTAAATCTCTGTAGAGATGTTGAAACTTGGAAAGGTATATCATGTCTCTTACTGAAAGGAGATTTTTTTTTCCCCCCCTTTTCTCTTAAGTATTAGCTGTAAGTTACATATAACTTAAGGGGAAATATTTTGAATGTATTTTCTGGTTATACGAGCTAATCTCGGTGAATTTCATTCCTCATTCGTTGATATAATTTTTACTTGAAAGAACTCCCCATTACTCTCCACAGTTATTACTCTCCACAGTTATGTACTCTCAAAATTCCAGTGTTCTTGATCTCTGAGCCCCAGACAAATAATAATGTTGGTCATGGAGAGAAGATGAAACCAAATATATATATATATATATATGAAGTTAAATTTCAAACTTCTTTGTATTCTCATAATTGGTTTGAGCCGTGATCTGTTTTTTCATGATTGGAATTTCTTCTTCTTCTTCTTCTTCTTTTTTTTTTTTTTTTTCTTAATACATTATTTGGTAATGCAAAATCTACTCATGACCATGCCTTCTATGTGAGCGTCTTTCATCTTTGAAGGTAAGAGAAGGCTGATAGAGAGTATTTTGCAATGTAATACTTGAAATTATGTTATACGGCTGACCACCAAATGTGACACTGCCTATTAAGAGTAAATAGGTAGGATGGGCAGTATATTAGTTATATGGTTCGGATACGAGGTTTCTGTATGTGTTTTCCTATGTCAAAATGACCATAATCAAATATTAAACAATTTGAAATAACTATGAAGAAAACATAGGCATGTTTGGATACATTTTTAATTTTTTGTTTATAAAAATTAAAAACAAAAACAAAATTTTGTTTATGTTTTTAAATTTTAAAAATGAAAAACTTGCTTGGTAACACATCAATTCATTTTTAATTTTTTAAAACAAAAAACATAAATATGCTTGATAACTATACAAATTAATTAGACAAATACCATTTTTGAAAACTTATTTGGAAAATAGTACTTTTAAAGATTTATTTAGAAAAAAGCCATATACTATTTTTACAATTTTTTCTAGAAAAATATCACTTTTTAAATTTTATTTTCGAAAACACCTAAAAAATTTTATTTAAAAAAAACACCACTTTCCGGTTTTACTTTTTGTTTAAAAAATTTTTGGAGGTGAAATTATTTAAAAATTTTTGTTTACAATTTTCTAAAACAGAAAACAAAAACAATGTCACCAAGCATTTTTTTCCAATAAAATTTGTAAATTTTTGTTTATTTAGACAGAAAACTGAAAACAAAAATGTATTAATGTATAAGAATTGCAAAAATCAATGTTGCTTTGATTCTATTTCTAGAGGTCAACAAGCCAGAAACCAATATTTCATTTACCCGTCAAAATGGCGCACACACAAGGGGAGCACATGGTCTCTTTAACGGAGGAATTTAATAGACGTACAATAGGGAGGGACTAACGGAAGGTTCCTTTTTGAGAGGTTTGGGATGTAAATGCCAGAATTTGAAGGTTTGGGACCTAGATGACAAAGAAGTTATAAATTGGGGATTTTTGCTGCAAATTACCCAGGCTTTTATTATATACATAAGATTATATTATTTTCCAGTCCATGTATTAAAAAGCTAGGGCAGGGGATGGGTATCCTTGTACCCTATCATTCCCTTGGGTAAATAATTGGACAGGTAAAATTGTCATCTCAACAAATGTGTCCGTCTCTCTTTCTTTTTATATAGGTTAAAAAAAAAAAGAAAATACCAAGTTTTGTTTTAACAAATTAAAGAAACCGTCCACATATGTAGTAAGTTGTAGCTATGTAACTAGATAGAGATCAAGAAAAGTGGAAGGAAAAAAAGGTAGAGAAATTTGGAGATGAAATGGAAAATTGGTCGTTCTAGAGTCGGGGAAAAAAAAAATGAGAGAAAGAAAAATAAAGGGAAAAAAAAAATGCATGTGGGTCCAACTATTTTTAATCCTCTCCAAATTAGAGAGAAAACATTTATATATGCACTTAGAATCAATAAAAAATTACACATTTGTCCTCAATTTCAGAACAAACTAAATATTTAAAATAGGCAAATTGTAATTTCTCTACTGTTGCTTTTCTTTCCTATTCATGCTTACTAAATAAGGAAAAGAATTCTTCATTCCATCCATCACTCATATTTTCTTTCTTTTTGTTTTTCTTTCCTACCAAATATTGTATTACAACTTGCGTATCAAATTATAACGCCTTACCTAATGGATTTTATTATTATTATTTTATATATATATGATATTCATAATTATTTTTAATTTAAAATTAACATGCGAGTTCATATATTATGCTTTGAATAAATTCTTAATGGTATGGCCTAAGATTAATGTCAACTAGTAGAACTGTTTATCGGATTTGGTTTGCGAACATTATTCAAATTAATTAGTCGAATTTATTGCAACATGTTAGGTATGCTGAAACTGGCTAAACTTAGTACGTTTCTTTTTCCTCCTGAATTTTTTGGTTCACAGTTAATCATCTTATTCGATTTGTTATGTTCATAGTATCAGAAAACAACCGGAATAAAATCACATATCTCAAAAGCTGTCTCACTCACTCAAATGTTGACAAATCAGTAAGTAACTTTCCTTTTGAAAAAAGTTAAAATGTTAAATTAGATTTTTTATTTTTGCTGATTTGCTAGCATATATGATTATGAGACAACATATGAGACAGTCCTTTGGGACAACAGATCTCAGTCCAAGAACAACCTAATGTAAGAGTGTGAAAGATTATGATTTCAATCTTTTTTTTTTTTTTTTGGTTGGTTATTATATATGACAAGTGTTTGTTTATAAAACAATAATATTATTCATTACAAACATATAATATATAGCATAAACTGTAAAAAAGAATACCGTGATGTTTGAGTATTTTGTAATTTAAACCATGAAGTTTGTACTCTGTAAAACAATACTATGAGATTAAGAATTTGTGAAAATTGATACCATGCATTGATTTTTTGACCATTTTTAGTAACAAAAAGACAATAATACTCTTCATTAAAATTAGATTAGTTCTTATTATTTTCATTAATTTTGATGGTATTATTGTTTTTCATTGGTTAACGTTATTCAAAAACTCAATCTAAGGTATCAATTTTCAGAAATTCTTAATCTCATGGTGTTATTTTGCAGACTCAAAACTTCAGAATTTAAATTGCAGAACACCCAAACCTGAGGATATTTTTTTGCAGTTCACCCTAATATATATTCTCTACTTTTGTTTTTTCATTCGATTTGTCAACAATATCCAAACTGACCAAATTTTGGAGGTTTTTTTTTTCTCATTTAAGTTTTTCCTGTATTCATGTTGGTCGGGTTATTCAGTTTTTCCAATTCTTTGTTTCTTTGTGTTTTGTGTTTAATTTGTTTTTTTTTTTTTTTTTTTTTGTGTTTTTGCCACACTCCTACTGTAAGTTTGGAATTCATGTTGCAAAACTATACATTGATTTCAAATGAGTACGTGTAAATAAATTTTATATTGATTTCAAACGAGTACGTGTAAATAAATTTTGTACATATATTATATATGTATCATGTGTATATAAACACATATGTACGTACTTAATATAATTGGTGCAATTCCATTCAATGGCTTTTCTTTTTCCCCTCGAAACCTACGTACGACTTCACACTGACCACCCAGCCTAGGAGTTTAAAACGTTCTATGTTAGAACTCGATATACTTACTCCCAAGAGGTGGTCAAAATGGCAAGGAGATCGACGTTAAGGCATTCTCTCACTTAGGGAGGGTAATGTCTTGAGTTTGAGCCCCCACATCGCCCTTGGGAGTCCAATCGAATGGGGGTGGCTCTAGAAAGTGACCCGCCACCGAGATCCCATTCGCCCTTTTTTTCATCAAAAAAAAAAAGAACTCGATATACTTGAGAACCACTCCCTTGATCACCATTCAACGATAAGAGAAATTGATGTGCATGCTAATTATTCAAGGCCTAAGTTATATGTGTGTATATATACATAGACATAGACGGAGCTAGTCATGGCTCATACACAGGCATAGACGGAGCTAGTCAGGGCTCAAGCGGGCATTGGCCCCCTCATTTTTTGAAAATTATGTTTTTTATCCTGAATTTATATGAAAATTTTAATTTTATCTTTTTTTTGTCCTCCTAAATTTTTATAATTATAATTTTTGCTCTTTTCTTATTAAAAAAAAAAATCAATAATACACCTAATATGACCCACTAATTTTTTAAAAAAATTTTGAACTTTACTTATATTATTTTACACTTCAAAAATTTACTTTCATTTTGGATAATTTTTTTTTGGACTCACTTTAAACACTCAATTTAAATTTATAATAGTTTATGTTGATTAATGTATTTCAAAATTAGTTAAAAAATTTTTAGTATATGCCTCCTGAAAAAATTTTCTAATTTTCTAGTTTCGTCACTATACATAGGGCCATAATTCGGTAGGCAATTTTTTTTAACCTCTATAAATATTTATATATATAAGAATACATGCACTAATGGCACATGCACAGAGGGATATAGATACATAATATTAAATACATCATGAGTGGTGAGTACAATAAATAATCTGTAAATTAAGCTCGTCGGTTCATTAAAGTAACATTAATAATTTCTGTTTATCCTGAAAAGCAAGAACCTTAATAGAATTGGTATGTTTGTCTGCGTGATTTTCTCGTTTCTTTATGACTGATTACTTTAATAACCTTTTTGTTAAAATTCCAGGCAAATGGTAACTTTTTTAGAACTATGCAATGCTTTTATTCTTGGTGTTTAAGGAAAAAATGTATATAGTTTGTCAACTTGGACCAAAAGTGGCACATGATACATGGGTGGCTACTGGTTAGTGGATATTCCGAAAAAGAAAAAGTAAAAAAATAAGAAAAATAAAGTCGCAGACAGCCCATAGAGAAAGAAAGCAAAGTATAAATATATGAGTACTATACTAGCTAGGGTTATATAAATTAATTAAACCGTTAAATTTGGCTAGGAAAAAGACCTCCATGATAGAGGGTGGTACATCTAACATTTGCTATATAGGTTATTATGCACGCTAAGTGGCTTACAGCAAAGAACCAAAGACACATATATATACATACACATGTATATAAATATATAATTAAAAATGGAGGGTGTAGATCTGGATGGATCAACTTAGTGGGGTGTATTATTCTTTAGCACACTTGCCAAGGGGAATGTTTGTGGGACCCAAACAAAGGACCAAGGAAAGGAGGGTTTATCAGATCTTTCTCAATCTTTCACTTGGAGAAAAGAAAAGAAACAATAAATAAGAGAGAGAGCGAGAGAGAGAGAGAGAGAGAGAGAGAGAGCATTGAAAGCAATGATCATTCGTGGAAATGGGACATTGTGATGAGTGAGTCTTCTAAACTGTTGGGTTTTGGATTTGGATTATATTTACAAACTCATTCTTCTCAGTCGGTGAGCTTTTTGGTTGCGGCAGGTTATGCTTATGGCTGCTCTAATTAATAACACAAAAACGTTTTGAGTTGGATTATATATGGTTGCCAATTCAATAGGTATTTTTTTTTTNAGATTGAGTTTGAGTCTTACCTGGCTAGATTATATAGCTAGCTAACTTTTTCAGTACTCGATCTCAAATATATCACGTTTGCTTCATGTGGAGCTTTGCTGTAATGGCGGGAGAGATAATGATAATACTCTCTCAAAGATCATGACCCTTAATTATAAAACCAAAAAACCTGTCTAACTTAGGTATATAGAAATTTTCCAAGAAAACTTATAAATTTAAGTTGATGGGTAATTTAAATCTAAAAGAAAGAACATAAACATTATGACAAAAGTCTCTATTGCATATCCATTAAACTCCGTACAAAGTTTTACATTATACATTTATTTTTCTTTTCTTTTCTACCAAAGCCAACCAATAATGACACATAATAGGGGGGCTGTCCCATTGCTCTACATCTCTAGTACAATTGATAGAAGAAAATTACATACATATAACATAACTAAGTGTTATAATATACCCTAAAAAAATTTCTTGGTTCGTGACCTTGAAACTGATAAGCTCTTCTTCTATCCATTTATAGAGGTGTACTTTTACTTCCACATCAGTAGTAGTAGCTAGTCAGCCTTTTTCTGAAGCCAATCTAAAATAAGCTTCAAAATCCCACCATGTTCCAAAGACTAATTAAAGATCATGAGATGACCATCAAAAACTACTAAGAAATTAAGCAAATTAAAAGAGATAAAAGAAACCCATGTATCATCCTATGATCATTTGTTAGCTAGTTATCATGAAGAAAATCCAAACAAACATACCCACAATGAGAAAATTAATATAAAAGTTAAAAAAAAAAAAGAAGCAAAACCTCATTAAAAAAAATTGAAAAAAGACCCCAATCTTTTTAAATTTTTTCATCTTTCTTTACCATGATCCTCCACCCAACATTCCAGTCCAATACCCAGTTGAATCCCCTTGCTCCTTAGTATTCTGCTCAATCCCAGAATTGGTACTTGAAATTTGCTTCAAATCCTCAAAAGGAAACAAGAGCCTCCCACTATTAGTCTCTTGGACACTTGGCAGGCTCCCATAGGCTGTACTTCCAAGCCCATCAAGGGAAAAATTCAGGCTTGGCTTAAATTCAGGTACTAAAGGAAACCCAGATGTGTATACTGAGGTACTGTTGGGATCTGGTACTGGAATTGGCATGAAGGAATTGAACCCTCTCGAGGTAAGGCCAGTAAGAAGCTCCAAAGCTGAGAAATGGGTTGTAGTAGTATTAGCAGTAGTGGTGTTACTAGTAGTACTGGTACTAGTAGGAGAGGTATTAGAAGGAGAAACATGGGTCTTGTTGTTTTCAATGTTGGGTAATTGAACTTGAGAATTTATAGGTGGGAAACCAAGGTTTAGATCTTGGGCTTGGTTTATTAATTGACTAGTACTTGAAGGGTGTACCAGATCAGGGAGCCTAGTGATCATCTTTGATGAAGATGTTGTTGATGAAGATGATCTCTTGTTCTTCCTTGAGCCACCTCCAACTGGGATGTTTCTGAGGGACCCACCTTCAGTCCAATACCTTCTACAATTCTTGCAAAAGTATCTGGGTTGGGTAAGGCTGTAGTTGTTGTAGTAACAAAATTTGGTGTTGGTTGAACTGCACCTTGGGCAGTTTAGGGCTTGTTCTTTCTGAGGCCTTGTTTTCCTCTCTAAATTACCTGCTGATGAAGGTACCTGAGGCTTTGGGCATGAGTTTATGACTATTTCTTCTATTGGTTTCACCACAATTTCCTATATACACCACACCACCCGAAAAAAAAAAAGAAGAAAAAGAGAGATTAGAAAAAACTTCAAGATCAAATTACAAAGAGTGAATTTAAAAGAAGAATATATATGAAAGGAAGAAAGACAAAACAAAACAAACAAAAACAAGTTTAAGTTGCTTTTTTGCTTTTCTCCTAACAAAAAAAGAGAGTGAAAAAAAAATTATAAAAGGGAGACTACTCTTTTTTTCTTTTTTATCACATAAGCAAAAGATAAAGTGAAAAGGTTGAATATTGAAGAACCGATAAAAACTAAATCCAATTCAAGTGGGGACTTCTTCCACTATAACCCATATGAACATCATCATCTTTTTGCAGAAAGAATAAGAACACAAAAAAAAAAAAAAGAAAGAAGAAGAAGAACACCCTTTTCTCTCACTAATAATAATATTCTACCTCTTTTATGTAATTCTCTTGATAAAAACAAGAAATTACAAAAACCCATAAAGAAAATCATGCTCTTAATTTAGGAAGATTATCAAAAAAACCAGCTTGTGATATTGATCTCTATACCTGTGGCCATTGAGCAGTATCCATGGATGAAACTGAAGAGGAGGAAGGAAACTGTTATCGTGAAAGAGAGAGAAAGAGAAAGAGCTAGAGAGAGAAAAATAACTTCTTTTTTTTTTTTTGGTAGAGAGCTGTTCTAAAGCTGGGAAAGGAATGTTTTTGAGAGGGTTTGAGTGGACGTTCAATGTGTTTGTATGACCCCTCGCTTTATGTGTTGGGAGTATGAGAGAGAGAGAGAGAGAGTGTGATATTATTTTGTGTTATATAACATAGTAATATTATTCTTTTTCTTTTTTTTTTCTTTTTCATTTTGGATTATTTTATTCTAAACTTAGTAATATTATTCTTTTTCTTTTTTTTTCTTTTTCATTTTGGATTATTTTATTCTAACTTCCCAGTGGGAATATTTGTCTGCAGATTTAATAATTTAATATGATTGTCACATTTTAAAAAGCTTTTAAATGAAACTTTGTGGGTGGCTAACTGGCTATAAGGCTTTGTATGTTCATACACATATATATTCACATATACATGCACTATATATATGCACACACTCATGTCTCATTGCAAAGGCTTTTTCTCTTTTCTGACCAGAAAAACTGGGGTTAGGTCAGATTTCTATGAGTTTTATTTGGTCAGCAAGGTTTCAGATGATTCCCTTTCTGCAAGGTGTTTTTTGGTCTAATTTTGTTTTTAGACACCATGGATAATATTGATATTGATCTTGAGTTTTGGCTTATTATCATATAAAATATAAATGATAATTAAAGCGAAAAACATGAAAAATATGAAGCACAATATATATTGATATCACTTTAATTTCCCAAAGGAGAAAATAATTTATTTACGTTGAGATATATATAATGATGTTGCCTGCCTCCAGAAAATGGACTAAACTGCATTATCATCCAATCCAATTTGTTTTCCCCTTTGAAAACTGACTCCTAACATAATCATTTGATGGGTCATGTTTTGATGGACCAAAAATGAGCCAAAATGTAACTCACTTGTGTAAATTTGTCAATGGTTTAAATTCAAAACAATTTGGTTCTCATGAGTTGCTTAAATTTGTCAATGTTTAAATTCAAAACAATATGATGATCTCTACAAATATTATATATGTCTATATATATAAAGAACCAAATCACATTTGAATTCTCCTTCCAAACCCTAATAAATACATGTATTTTGGTTTTTTTTTTTTTTTTTAGGTTCTTTGTATCATTTCCTTTCTTTCCTTTTTCTTTTTGGCTGTATGTTGTTGGCCTCTTACTCCTTTTGAGACCCTTTTCTCAAACAGAGAAGCCATAAATTCAGACCCAAAATTGCATGCATGATTTTTCAGGAACATGAAAAAAAGCGACTTGACTGCACCATTTTTACTTATTTTTTCAAAAGCCGACTTTTTAAGAACCCCCCATCACTTGCTAGCTCTAGCCAAACGAGGTACAATTTCAAACTACGTACTCATACTGAGCTGCATTGCCTTTTTTGGGTAAAAATCATGGCTAGAAAAGGTTATTAATTAGCGCTAAGCCGCTAACCAAACAAAAAAAACAAAGATGACAAAAGTTCTTTTCTTTACATTCTTTTTTAAAATTTATTTTTATAATCACTGATTTAGTGGAACACTTGTCCCAATCAAGGATTTCTCGAAAAGAAAACTATGTACCGGAATTGATTAAGGGAACAACTAGACTACCGACTTAGCTGGCTACTACAATTATGGGTACAATGATGTTCTATAGTAATATTTTTTTTGTATATTGCTAAAGGGAAAATTTTATGCTCTCAAGTTACCAAAGTTCCAAATAGCGCTTCGCCACTTGGCTTCATATATAATATAAACATATACACATATATAAACTATAAATGCTGTCAGTCAAATCTTCTACTCCAAGTATATAAATTTGGGGTGCTCATAATTCTTCCTATGATCATTGACACGCACATACATATAGATTCATACCCATATATATATATATATGTATAAATATATGAGTTATATTTATGTAGGTTAATTATATTCTGGTTTGGACTTAAGCACATGTATGCAAATAAAGTTAGCAGAAGTACATCTTATTCCGCAGTTCAGCGAAAGAAAAAGATAACCTTTTTTGCTTGGGTGTGTGTTTTGCGAAAAAAAAGTACACCTTTATCTTTGTCCATATTTTTCTTTAAAGTTTTGACTACTCCAATCTAGAGTACAAAATATAGTGTCAAACCAAAATACGTGGAATGATGACGGATGCAAAACCATTCGTGAGTTTATTATGGTTATATGTGAGTACCAAAAGGTATATCATCCATAATTATGAATAATGTTTTTGAATATGGTAGGTATATTTCTTTCATATTTTCTCAAATTTGTATTATTTTTAAGTATATATATATAATATGAAGTTTTCATATATATATATATATACACACATTAGTGATTAGTATGTATTTTCTATCACAAAGTTCTTATTTCTTTTAGTTAGAAAAAGTGAACGACATTTCTCTTCTTCTCATAGCTATGATAGATCCATAGCCCATATACACACTTTTTGGATGCCCTCTTGATAGTTCACAAAGATACTAAGCGAAACACTGCCTAACATTTCACATGCGCATAGCAGTTGTTTAACTTGTCACTTAAGATTCCAAAGTGTGTGACTGACACGTGCGCCACCCTGTTGGATGACAGATGTTGAGTTCAACGGCCCTGATTTGTTTGCTTTTGTCATTGTAATCATGTATTTGATTGATCAAAATGGACCCCACATACTTAATCAGTGGAGGCCCACGTGTGTTATCTTCCTTTCTGAACAATCTGCAGCTATACATGACATCATTAGCGTTACCGAATCATAGTTCCCTCTATGGCCCACCCTTAGTGCTTTCTCAACATTCGACACGTGTAGATCATTTGACGGTTTGATCCTTACCATGATTTGGACAATTTCCCTCGTCCTAACTACCTTAAACTCTATATTGTCACAGTTAACTTTCTCAAATATAAAACCATTAATTATTTGTCCTATCCTGTCAACCAATCATCTACCAATTTTTAATATCACAGTTTTGGAGACTGAACAAGATTGTTATGTTTGCATCTAAAAGAGGAAAACTAACAACTAAAAAAAAAAAAAAAAAGAATTCTATCTTGTAACAAATAAAGGAAATGTCTATGTGCGATTAATTTTGTTAAAAGTTTTTAGTAGCTTTTTCATGGCGTAATTATGTGAAAAGAAACAGATTTTCTAAGCCTATAACAATAAAATAGAATACCTATAGTACTTGTGGTTGGAATGTTAAAAAATAGTGTTGCTCCCCCCCACCCCCACCCCCCTCTTAATAAACACTATTCAAGTTGACTATTGAACAAAAATATTTTAATTGGAAAATGTAAGTGTGGTAACATTTCTTACATGGTATAAAAAGAGATAATGTTATAAAATGATCTTACACTTCATTTTGTTTTGACCAAATTTCTGTGTTTAATTCGCTAATATTAGAAAACCCATTAGAATTTAATTTTTAATTATAAAAAAAACTTCTAATTTGACTACTTCTAAAATATGACCCTCTAATGTCGTTAAATTAGGGAAAGTGAGGGGAAGTGATAAAATTACCCTTAGTGAAACGATTTAGCCTAAAAAAAGGTTAATATTGTTGTTCTCCAAACAATATTTTGATTTTTCTAAAGACCTAATAACTGATAAAATATTTTCTAAACAACTATCCATAAATATAGACATAAATTAAAAATATAATATAAACAGAAATCTACTATTTAGTAAAGGGAAATTTTTTTTCATTTCTCATCAATATTCTAAATTTAACTTATATGAAAAGGTCGGATTTTTAAAATAGTCAAATTATAAGCTTTTTCATTATTCGAAAAAACCAAATTCAATGGAATTCTCCCATATATTTCTTAAAACACACGGGATTGGAAACCAAAAAAAAAAAAAGACAAAATACAAGGCCATTTTGTAACATTATCTCGTATAAAAAGATAATATATATGAATTGCCTCATAATTTTTTTTAAAAAAATTATAATTCATATAATTTATATTGTAATATTCACTTAGCCAAAAACATAAAACACAATTTAAATTCAAATTCTAAATTGATTGGAAACCACACACATATTAAGATAAAAGATACAACAATTTTACATACCAATGATTACTAGCCCACCTTTAAAGAAGACTACTCGCAAATGTTTACTAAGCGCTTGTTTGGATAATTATTATTATTTTTTATTTTAATGAAATGAAAGATGAAGATTTTCTCAAGAGTTTGCTTGAGATGATTCAACCACCTTTTTCATTAAAAAGAAAGAGACATAAAATAAAAGTGTATCCAAGAAAATTTTAGTAAATATATATAATTATAATCTCAAGAGAGAATTGGTTGAAACTTGCAATAATTCATATATGCAATTTAATCATCCTAACAGATACAAAGTTCAGTAAAATTATGTGATGACGATCACTATAAGTGAGCAGAAGTCCTCCTTAATGTATATAGTCCAACATCAAATTTAATTTAAAGAAAAATGATACGAAACTGGTTCAACTAAAATTACAAAAGATTCATACATTTTGAATGCAATAAAAAAATATATAAAATATGTTTTTTTTAGTTTGGTAATATTTGCAAACTATATAATTCTGATAGCTCTTTCAAAAAAAAAAAAAAATTCTGATAGCAAAAATTACAGTGACACATTGTAATTAATGTAGAGCGACATCTTTTAAATTAAAGTTACTTTTGTTGACAACACCTAAATTAAAAGAAATTCACAAATACCTCTTCTACCAGTTAAATTTGACTAAAAGTTAATTTTGGGCCTTAAAATATTTAATTAATTTTAAATTATTTACATTAAAATAGCAATAAAATTGTTTAAATTAAAATACGGGCAAACCTAACTAGTGAAATTTTATTGAATAGTAATTTTTTCTTTGAATAAATAAGAGCATAGCCACTTTTTTTTTTTTTTTTTGGGGCTAGTTAATTAAGCATAACAACTGTCTTTTTCCTCATTAATTTATGCGACCTTTCACATACAAAATGACTCTTTTACCCTCGGTTGAATAGCTTAATGCCCCCAAAACCAATCAATCTTCTCTATTCTTTCTTCTAGATATGATTTCTCTCTTTCAACCATGTTTCTCTCTCCTCGATCTCTACGACAGTATGCTCCTCTCTCCTTCCTCAATAATCTTCTTTCTCTGTCTAACAACGATCTTCTTTCTCCAACAGATTCTCTTTCTTCTCTCCCCCATTAACCTCTCACTCCTCTCTACTCTGACCACACTCTCTGCTCGGGTTCTGAAACTTACATCTGTCATGGCCAAACCTCGCATATGCGCAGTCCAACAACTAACGTGCTGCTACATGTAGATTTAGAAGGAATTGTCTTTCTCCTCAAAAAGTGATAGATTCTAACAGAGGTGTTATGTTTAATTAATCAGTTTTAAAAAGTGACATTTGCCAACTTAATCTCTTTTTTTTTTTTTTTAAGTTTCAAGAAGCATAATTGTAACTATTTTTAGTTTAGAGGTGTGTCAAACTAATTTTCATTTTCTAATATGTTATGATTTAATTTGTTTACAAATACATAGGATACAACTAAAATCTTTTGTCCAATCTATCCATTTCCCTCTAGAGACTTCATTGTTCTGTTTATGTATACCTCTCACCTACCTAGATTTTCACACCATATGAGAGGCGGTAGGACTTTTCTTTAATTTATACTTCAATAATATTTCTCGATATCTAATGCATTTATTACCATTAAGCTATATCTACGGACGTTATGTCCTATCTAATTCTAAATCTATGTGTGATGATATATATATATATATTATAGTGGTTTTTTTTCAAATCTGAAAATTTTAAGGTCTTGATTCGAAAGAATAATTTATCTAATCAAAGGTCGATTGCTACAAGAGATGCGTTTCATCAATTGAAAGAGCCAACTCTAGTAATAAAATGTTTTCAAAGTCCAGATTTGAAAGATTTTATCTAATCGAAGGTCCGTTGTTACATGAGATATATTACAAAAGTCCCGTATAGAAGCTGCTTTTAGCTTTTAAAAGTAGTTAGAGAAAAAATGGCGAGGGATGTGGTAAATTTCTGCTTTTGGTCAGTAGATTATAAAAGTTGTTATTTAACTACTACTTTAAGCAGAATAGAAGCAATATAAGAGTCGTTTTTCAAAATTAATTCTGCTGCCATAGTATAAATTGCTTAAAATATCACTCTAGAGCACACACAACATTTAAAATCTTAAACTTTCTAATTAGTTTTTTCAAATTTTATTATTCTCATTGAAGTTTTTAGAATGATATAATATCCATTTATTGATTTTAACATGAATTGAATCCCTAAAATTAGATAAATATTTGGATTTTTTTTTTCTGCGAAATACAAATACACAATACTATTATAAATATACATATCTTTTCCACACCGATTTTGGCCCTACTGTAGTATTACTTTCAAACACTTGTAGCTGCAATAGTGGACTTTTTGCTTCCACTGGTGGTAATGTAAACAAAAGAACCGCAGCAAATGGCGGCGAACAGAGGCCGTCGATATGGGGCATATTTTCTATGGTGGGGGCCAAACCCAAAATACGCAAAAACCAGCACCGTCCGCTTCCGGCCCAAATCAGAGTCGCGCCACGACGTGGACCCTACAGTAGTCCACATGCACAGGCGCACACCCAAGCCCATTCCCCCCAGATAAAATAGGCGGTGCTAATGAGTTGGATGTGGGCCCCAGAGATTTTAGCCATGGGCCCCACAACATCTTGCACCTCTCCCGCGCGTGCCCACAACTGCCCCACAATAGTTTCAATTCCTTCCTCAAAATCAGGTAACGAATCCAACAACAGCCGTCCGATCAAAGAATGTTCTCATAATCTTAACCTGATGATGTCACGTGATCGGCCCAACCCCCACGTGGACCGCATGTGGTAGTGCGTAACACGTCAGCAGAAAATAGAAAGAGAGGGGGAGAGAGAGATTTCTTCTTATTATTATATGCAACTTGGTTTGGTTGGGTTGGAGGGTTTAATTTATGAAATGAAATTGAAATGAACCACTTTTTTTTTTTCGAAGCCTCTGTGGTTTTGGTCCATGTAAAAGCATATATATTAAAATTTTAAAATGTTAAGATTATGTGATATTTTGGTTATTGGTCAATTTCGTCCGTCGGATTGGGCCACAGTCCTTTTTGGAAAAACCAGCGTAGAAAGATTTTAATAGGACCCACTAAATCTTAGTTGCACTAGTATTATTATTAGTATATATATACTGACTGAGTGGGGAGGAAGGTAGGGGAATAAAATTGAATCTGACATTCCAATTGTGTCCATTTATTTTATTTGTGGTCATAATAAAGTGCAGCCCAAACTCTATCCCCTCCCCCCACCTTTTTTCTTTCCTTTTTTTTTTTCTTCAAATTATATTGTTATTACAAAAACATGTTCGGTTAGATGGAATATGAAAAATGTATATACACAATTTTTCTAAGTTCTCCATGCTAAATTTATTTAGATCAGAAAAAATTTAATATATTTGAGTTGCAAAAAGGGGGAAAATTAAGGCGTAATTTCATTAATTCTAAATGTCTTGAATTTAAAGTCTACAAACTAGACCATATAAAATAATTAACATCTATTAAATATTTGAAGCATGCAAAGTATGTACGCAAAAAAAATTCATGCTTAAGAGCCAAGTACACGAGGGAAGGGAATGCTTTTTTTTTTTTTTTTGAAGAGAGGTTAGGGAATGTTAGAATAGAGAAGGCGGCCTTATATATGCAACACGTGTCAAATTTGTAAAATTGCAAATTATTAAATTATTATTAGATAAAACATAGGCTTCAAAGTGTGGAGGCTATAATTGAAATAGGGAAGGCCGGCGCATCAGAAGGGACCACAAGGGAAAGTCTGCCAAATTCTATTTGAGGTGACATTATTATATGGTTAGTTTATGATGCTAATTTACTAAGATTTTGAATAATCAAAACTATACGGAAGAAGGAAAATGATCAACATCAATCACTTTATTATTTAAATATAAAATTTATTGTTTTCTTTCAAAGTTTATGCATAATGTAATCTGTTACATGGAAAAAGGGTTGCTAAAGAGGAAAACAAGGGTACTATCTTCTTCTTCTTCTCTCTCTCTCTCTCTCCCTTTTTTTGAAAGCAGGGTACTATCTCAAATGACAGAGTAGAATGAAAAAGTAACATAACTTTAATGTAATTAGTAACATAACTTTAATGTAATTGGTACTAAGTAACATAACTTTAATGTAATTAGTACTAATCTGTAGTCTTGATTTTGAAAAAAAAAATGATAAAAAATGATAAATTTTCCATTGAAGTGTACTACGAACAACTTAGAGTGACTTTCTTGTTCCATTTTCAAAAGTGTACATAAACTAAACACATCTTCAAACACTTGAAGTCTTGTTCTCACTCAGTCACTGAAGACATTTTTCCTGAGTATGTACTAGCCAAAAATTTTCCAATTCAAGTTAAAAAGGAATTTGTTTTTATTTTCGCGAGGACAAAACTCGGCCAAATAATTGCGATGAATTATATGTGTATGATGAATCCAAATCCTATATTCAAATTTGGTGCATCAATTTATGTCCAATTAATTACAAGCACCATATCATCTAAAATCAGAACTTCTGTAACCTATATTTCAAGTTTATTATTTTCGTTTGATTTTTCAATATTACGTGACATTAATTCATTAGTCAGATATGAATTGAAATACTAAAATTAGACTGAGAAATTGGAATCATGTACGACTGTTTAAGCTTGCGAAGGGCCATGAGACGTGGATGCTACAATTGTATGAAGTGCCAATCATACAAATGAAAGCAGAGCCACCTGGTTGGTGCTTAAGAGGGCCTCAACCACAGGTCTTAGTTGAAATGCCTCCAAGAAACTTGAACCCCATAGTCTTCCCCAACGGGGTACAGATATGACCGCAGCTTGGGCCAACAGCCCTCTCTAGGTTTTTGTTTCTTTTTAAGCTCTTTAATTCATCACATTCATTTCATAAAGCTTGTCTTCTTACTTTGTCTACAAGATTAGAAAAAAATAATAATAATAAGAAGAAGAAAACAAGGAATATTTTAGGGGTTAAAAATGACAGATTGTAGCTTGAATTAGGGTTTTGTCTGGGCCTCATGTATGGCCCATTTTAATTGAAGTTTACCCCTAAAACTTCATGAGATTGGGGCCCGGTCCAACTGTAACTTTTTTCGCTAGAAACCAAAGATTATTTCTAATTTGTGGTGTTATACTTATACGTGGTATTGATGATGATTGATCTAATCATTTTCCAACATATGAATAAAAATATTGTTAGATGACATTTTGTGATCGTAGAAAATAAATGGTGCTCAACATCGCTGATAATGCTTAGAAAAGTAAAGTATATGTATGTGCATATATATTTGGCAACCTATATATGTATGTTAGTTTTACTCACCAAGTGACATTTCTCATAAATTTTTTGTAGTTAACTCTTATCTACGTTCTGCTTGCACTATCACATAATTGCGTGAGATTGGACATAAAACTTACAGTTTTATATACCAGTGGCATGTTCAAGTTCAACGTCACACATATTTAAGTGATAGAAGTATGGTTATAAATATCGGTGAATGACTTAGATGAGGTGTTAGGACACTCGAATTTTTTTCTAATGACCGTTTCAAGTTCACGTCGAACATATGCGTACAATCCATATGGTAGGACTTAGGAGGTTACGTGGTTATGCCATGTAAACCTCTTCTCGAATAGCCATTTGAATTCATGAAAACATTAAAGAATGTTAGTTGTAAGTTTGCATAGGTCACTTTTCACTATAAGTTAGGCTAAGGCCCATTACTTAATAAATGATATGAACTTTATTTTTCAAATATTGTTACTACTTAATAGTTAAATATTGGGTTCGTATTTTTATATGATTGCCTTCTTAATTGTAAATGTGTCTACATGTGCATTTGTTTTTAGAAAATCCAAATATAGTCACGATGGTTGCCCATACTAGAAAAGCACCGCTTGAGAGAGAAGCAACCATCAAAGGTCCACCATCTTTGTTTGCCTTTGAAGATGTCAAAAACAGCTTTCACCCCCCACCAATAATATTTATATTGTTTACTATGTATATATATACGCACATAAATTCTTCCACTGAGAAATTAAGTTAATATTAATATTCAAATATCAAGCCGTGCTACTTTGAACAAGTTGTCCCAAGCAATTCTCAATCGTCGCCATCGATCTTTAATCCACCCCCAAGTTTAGTATCCATCAATTTCTTTAATTCCACAAAAAAAAAAAAAAAAGAAAGAGTGAAAGAAAATAAAACCCTTTAATCACTAACTTTCCTTTAGGTCAGATTTTTTCTCCCAAAAAAAAGTATATATGATCTTTGCCTTTGCAAATCCAGTCAAAGGTCAACTTGGTCCAACATGGCTATTCGTAAAGAAAGGCAAGAAATTGTAGAACAATATTGAGGGAGTTTCAAGACAATTTTAAAAGTGGAAAATTGAGTGTGCCGTATTCAAAGTTGGCCTTAGTAGTGGTTGGAGCTGACGTAGTGTCTGGTGAGGAAGATTTCTCTCTACTCTAGAATCAGATTTGAACTTTTTCCATAAAAAAAAAAAACAAAAAAAGTATCAGATTTGATCTAATTAATAGTGTTATGTAGCAAAGAAATGAATATTAGTAGATTCTTTCTGGCATCAAATATGTAAACTAATTAACCAATTAATAAAAGGGGGAAAAAAACGAAAAACAACAGCTTTGTCTCTACTATTTGGCTACATATATATGAACAATATAGGAATTATGGTATGAATTTAGGGTGGTATTAGGGAGGTATGAATTTAGGGTCGTATTAGGGAGAAGTGGAAATAATGAGTGAGGTAAGAGTTGTTGGATGAGTTGTTGGATGAATTTATGGTATAGTGGTTATTTGCTTCGAATGATTTTAAGGGAGAAGTGATGAGACAATGAATTTCAAATACTTAATACAAAATTTTCAAACCTTCCAAAATTGAAGAAGTTTTATAAGGAGGGGAATGCTAACTTATGTAGTAGAACGACACGGTTATTCTAATACTAAAACATTCCACTTCTTTTCGTTTTTTCCTCCCGGAGAGAGGATTTTAGCGTTCTTTTCTTACAACTCATACCAAACACAATATGAGAAGAGTGGTCTCCTTCCTCTCTCATTTTTTTTCCTCGATAATATGGGTTTCTTCCTTCCTATCTATTGAGACTAGGAGTTCATGTACACATATCATTGATTAGTTACAAAGATTGTTAGTTTGTTAAGGTATTAGTTATGAGTCTCTGTTAGAAAATAGGGTATTGTTAAGCTCAATATTTTGAGCTATATAATAGCTAATAATTGTAACTAGTCATTATGCCTAATGCAATCAGATTCTTCTCATCGTTAGGAATTCTTTCTTTCTTTCACAATGTCTAAGAGCTTCAATATGGTATTAGAGCATTTTCTACCATTGATGGTGAATATTGCTTCGTCTCAACCTCATAGACCTTCGACTGTTATCAACGGTGCTTCTTCATCGACTGTCGGTAATGGTGCCTCATCGTCTCGACCTACACCTATGACTTTCAGTCACTCTGTTTCGGTGAAGCTGAACGAGAATAACTTTCTTTTATGGAAGCAACAAGTAAATGCTACAATCAGAGGAAATCATCTTCAAAGTTTTCTTCAAATCGATTTTGCTCCCACTAAATTTCTTTCAACGAATGATGAAGTAGCTCAAGTGTACAATCCTGCTTTTCTTGATTGGGAGCAACAAGATCAACTTCTCGTGTCATGGCTTCTTTCTTCCTTGTCTGACAATGTCCTAACTCGCATGGTGGGATGTGAGACTTCAGCTCAGGTCTAGACTAATCTTGATCAATACTTTTCTGTACAAATTCGAGCCAAGATCACTCAATTTAGAACTCAGCTTCAAAATACCAAGAAAGGGTCTTTGTCAATCAATGAATACTTGCTGAAAATTAAGTCTATGGTAGATTTTTTGGTCTCTGTTGGTCACTTTCTTTCTACTGAAGATCATATTAATGCAATCTTTATTGGACTACCTGATAGTTATGACACTTCTATTATTTCAGTGTCTTCAAGAAAAGAATCATATAGTGTTGTTGAAATTGAATCTCTTCTTATGTCTCAAGAGAGTCGTATTGAGAAGAATCTTACTGATCTGGACTTAAGTCCTACTGTGGCTAATTTTGCTACACAGTCTCAAAATTCCAATAAAAATTCCTTTTAACCATATCAAGGGTCATACAGTCCCTATCCTCGAAATGGTAATGTGGGTCGTCGTTAGTTTTACTTCATGTTCCAAGTATTACTAAAAACTTATTAAGTATCTCTAAATTTGCCCAAGATAATGTTGTTTACTTTGAATTTCATCCCTTACTTTTATTTTGTCAAGGACCTAAAGACACATCATATTTTATTGAAGGGGAAGATTCAAAATAGCCTTTATATGTTTGATCCCTTTCAACTTCCATTCCTCCTTTCTTGTATCAATACCTCTATTTCATCAAGTTCTACTATCCCCATTGCTTCACCTTCTGCTGCAGTTTCTGTTTCTTTATCTTCATCTTCAGCTGCTACTCCTGTGACTTTTTTACTTCTACTCTTTCTACTACAAACACTTTGTATGATATTTGGTATTTTAGATTACGTCATTCTTCTGACAAAATTGTAAAGACAATTTTAACTTCATGTAATTTCTCTCATATCAATAAAGTATCACGTTCATTTTGCAATTCTTGTTGTCTTGGCAAAACTCACAAATTACCTTTTCTAAGTTCTCTTACTGAATATACTAGACCTTTACAACTGGTTCATACTAATATCTGGGGACTCTCTCTTCATCTTTCTTCTAATGGTTATCATTACATATTCGCTTTGTTGATGCTTTTTCTAAATTCATTTGGGTTTACTTATTACGAACTAAATCTGAGGCATTTCAAACATTTCTCAATTTTAAAGCACAAGTTAAACTTCAGTTAGGCACTAAACTTCAAATGATTCAATCTGACTGGGAAGGTGAATATAAAACCTTTACTGATTTTCTTAATACTCGTGGCATTCAACATCGATTGTCCTGTCCAACTCCATATGAATAGAATGGCACAGCAGAATGCAAACATAGACACATCATTGATAATGCTTTAACCTTACTAGCTCATGCCTCTTTGCCTTTTAAATATTGGGATGAAGCTGTTCATACTTCAATGTATCTTATTAACTGTGTTCCTACACCTAATCTTCATAATAACACCTCTCTTGAACTTCTTTTTCACACAAGACCCAATTATGTTGTTCTTAAGATATTTGGCTGTGCATGTTATGCTAATCTTCGTTCATACAATTATCATAAATTTCAGTATAGGTCTGTTCAGTATGTGTTTCTTGGCTTCAATCTTAATCACAAAGGTTATAAATGTCTCTATCTTACTGTTGGTCATATTTACATCTCATGTGATATTACTTTTAATGAGTCTACGTTTCCTTTTTAATCTTTATCTTCCTCTTCCTCAATCTCTTCTACTACTTTCACAGATTTTTCTTCTCCCTCCTTTATTATTCCTATTGTTCCCTTATATGTCTAAGATGTTTCTTTGACTCTACCTATACATAACTCCACTAATGCTCCTGTTTCTAGTTGTGCTTCATCTCACTTACAGGATACTTTTTCTGCACTAGCTGCAGACATCACTTGCAACAATCTATTACAAGCTCATGCTGAACCAATCAATAAACCAGTTGACATAATCAGTAAACATCAACTGGTTACCGAGACTACTGTTAACAATCAGCAAACTGTTGTTTCTCTATACTCTACTATTCAGCATGGTTTATCTTCACCACTCTCAGCATCTCTTCTTGCAGTCTCAAATACTCACTCTATGCAGACCCGTTCAAATTCTGGAATCACCAAACCAAAAGTGTTTCTCACTGTGCCTGAACTAACTTTAGTGGCTGAAGCTTTACAGAATGATAAATGGAAGTCTGCCATGACAGATGAGTTTTTGGCTTCAGAAAGAAATCAAACCTGGAGTTTAGTTTCATTACCTGAGGGGAGAAAAAAAATTGGTTGCAAGTGGGTTTTTAAGGTTAAGGAAAACCCAGATGGGAGTGTCAACCGATATAAGGCTAGGCTGGTAGCCAAATGATATCATCAACAAGCTGGTTTTGACTTCACAGAGACATTTAGTCCTATTGTGAAACCAGTAATAGTTTGAATTGTTCTTACAATTGCCTTAAGTAGAGGGTGGTTAGTCAGACAACTTTATGTGAATAATGCTTTTCTCAATGGGACACTATATGAAGAAGTCTATATGGTTCAACCACCTAGGTTCGAGCAGTCTAACTCGACTCACTTGGTCTACAAACTTTATAAAGCCTTATATGGACTTAAATAAGCACCACATACTTGGTTTGAAAAGTTGCATACAACATTATTGTATTTTGGTTTCAGCTTTGCTCGAGCTGATCAATCCTTATTTGTTCGAGTTACTTCTCATTATACTACTTTCGCATTAGTTTATGTTGATGATATACTCGTCACCGGCTATACATCTTCTGTTGTTTCTCAGCTGATCCTTGATCTCAACACTCAATTTGCTCTTAAATACTTAGGTACGCTTAATTACTTTCTTGGCATCCAGGTTACTCATATAGTCAATGGTTTTCATTTGTCCCAAACGAAGTATGTCAAAAGATTTGCTTTGTTAAACCAAGATGTAGTTTGCCAAACCTACATCAACAGATATGACTAGTGGTCTTCGATTATCTGCCTATGGAAGTGATCCTATGGAAGATGAACAACTATTCAGATCAATAGTAGGAGCCTTACAATATATTATAGTAACAAGACCTGAGATTGCATATAGTGTCAATCATGTTTGCCAATTTATGCAAAATCCACTTCAATATCATTGGCATGCTGTTAAGCGGATATTAAGACATTTGAGTGGAACTCTTGAACATGGTCTTCTTTTACAGAAACCATTGTCACTTGAGATTGTGGCATTCTGAGATGAAAACTAGGCTTTAGATCCTGATGAACAAAGGTCTACTTCTGGTCTTAGTATATTCTTTGGTTCCAACTGGGTTGCTTAGCAGTCAAAGAACAACACATGGTCTCTCGATCCAGTACGGAAGTTGAATATCGAAGCTTAGCCAATGTAGTTGCAGAAATTACATGGATTCAATCTCTCTTTATTGAACTTCAGATTTCTATTCCGAGACCTCCAGTTGTGTGGTGTGATAACCTTAGTACTGTTATATTGGCAGCTAATCCTATTCTCCATGCTAGAACTAAACATATTGAGCTGGACCTCTACTTTGTTCGTGAAAAGGTTCTGTAGAAACAACTTGAAGTTAAGCATGTCCCTTCTTTTGATCAGATTGCAGATGGATTTACAAAGGCCATTTCTAGTACATGATTCAAAGATCTTCGAATCAAACTCAGAGTAGAAGACCTATCTACACTGAGTTTGAGGGGGGCTATTGAGACTAGGAGTTCATGTACACGTGTCAATGATTAGTTACAAAGATTGTTAATTTGTTAAGGTGTTAGTTACGAGTCTCTGTTAGAAAACAGAGTATTGTTAAGCTCAGTACTTTTGAGCTATATAATGACTAATAATTGTAATTAGTCATTATACTTAATACAATCAGATTCTTCTCATCATTAGGAATTCTTTATTTCTTTCATAATGTCTAAGAGCTTCAATACTATCTTTACTAATACCAAATATAATCTTAAACAAACAAATAAATATAAATTACATGCATAAAAAGTATTAGGGTTAATATCAAATAAGCAAAAGATGATAACATAAAAAGTACTAGGGTTAATATCAAATAAGCAAAGAGTGATAAATTCTAGAATAAACAGTGACAAAATTCAGAACTAACAAATGCAACCCTAATTCAGAACTAACAAATGCAACCCTAATTCAGAACTAACAAATGCAACTCTTAAAAAGTCTCCTATGTATTGAGTCCAGATTTCTTGATTTATATTTTTCACGATGATTTAATAAGATAAAACAGAAATTTCTTTTTTCCTGTTTTTTTCTAATTAATGTAATCGACACTTGTTTTATGTACCAAATTTTGCATCAAATAATCTGACATTATTTTAATCACACATTATATTAAAATGCGACCACTCTAATTAAAGTTATTCGTTTGAGAAAGATGTTTCATAACTTAGTAATTTTTTTGTTTTGGAGATTTAGGCTAATAAAATATGGTAATATTTTTGTTGTCGTTTTAGTTATTTTGGAAAGGTTCCTTTGTTGTCGTTGGTGTGTGGTTGTACGTGGCCTTCGTTAGTAGTGTTTACGTGTTTGTACAGAAATCTTAAGACTTAATCCACTCTAACGGCTAAGCTGAGAATTTTATAGCGATACTCTAACGATAAATTGAAAAATTCGAAAGAATAGTCGTTGAGATAAAATTGTTTGGCGGAATAATATGCGTAATTGAATATGATGACGAGAAAGTTGAAAGTCAAAATATGGTTCTTTGCCGCGTCGGATGAACAGTCTGTTCAACTAAATCTTTGCTAAAACACTTCTTCGCGGGTCAACTACGTTTTCTTGGCCCGAACAGTCTGTTCATTTATTTATTTATTTTTTATTATTTGGCCATAACATAAATTTAAAGGGCGACCGGCCCTCGTCTCTAACCAGTTGTTTATTTGTCCAACTAAATTAAATGACATAATAAATTAATTAGCTAAGCTAGCTAGCTTACCCCCTATTATAGCATTATAAGCCAGCCACTAGCTATTTCTAATTTTCTCTTTCCACTGAAAAATAAAAATTCACAGAAAAGAAGATAAACTGATTTTATTGATAATCTTTAGATAATTAGTAACATAGCTAAGTCATAATATGACATTATGTCTGATACTTACAAGCTAAAAATGATTAATCTGATTTTATTTTTTTTTTAAATATCGAGAATGACCTTGCAAGTGTCTGATACTATAGTGTTATCATTCTGCTCATTGTAAAAAGAAGAAAAGAAAAATCACATGTGATAGCATACGCTTTTTCATTTTGTATGCAAGAAAAGAAAAAACAAATAAAAAGAAAAAAAATATTAAAAAATTATTATAAAGGAACATTAAATTCATCGAGTATAGTGACACAAGGGACAATTGAAAAAAATAGATATATTTATTCTTTTTTTTTTATTTATTTTTTTTCGGTAGAAGCATTGTAGTACAATTGATCAATATTATAAAAATACATGCGGAGAGGTCAATACATGTCTTGAGGTTATCTAATGCCACCCTCTCTTTTCCAATTATCCTTTTTTATGTCTTGAGTTTATCTAATGCATATGCCACCCTCTTTTACAATTATCCTTTTTTATTAAAGAAAAATAAAAAGAAAACAGTTGTAAGTTAGGTTAGGCTAAGGCCGATTATACTTAATAAACGATTTAATTATCTTTTTATAGTAAATTAATAATTATAAAGAAGCAGCATAAAAGCACTAGACAAAAGTGGAAATTTCTGCGTTAGAAGCTTTGCGTTTAATCAACTACGTCTAAGTCATACATAACTCATAAGAAGCTCAGAACCCAAATTAGAACAACAAAAACCCATTTAATTAATTAATCATTTAATTAATATTATTATTATTTTTAAAAAAGGACTGATTGAGAAAAAAGAACCAACATTACCAACCGGTAGCTGGTCGAATCAAACACTCGAGAGAGAGAAAACGAATTACAAACTTCTAGAGAGAGAGAGAGAGAGACATAAACTCACGAACAAAACAACACACTTTTTCACTCTCTTTTCTGTGACACGGATATGTAGGCGATTTTTGCTTTATCATTTTTATTTATTTTTTGAAAAAGAAAAGAATAATTATTTTTCATTTTTGTTAATAATATTCTTTGCCTCCACAAGCGGTAAGCTCCTGTGGATGTGAGAAAATCGGAGGAAAAAAGAAGAAGAAGAAAGAGAGAGTGAAAATCCTTATGTAAGGAGTGGATTTCTGGGTTTTGACCAGGTTTTCATGGTGACCCAGGTGAGAAAGTCTCCTCCTTTTTTGGGTTTTCTCTGCTCTAATTTTTGAGTTTATCGTATGTTTTTTTTTTGGGAACAAGCGGTTGTGATTCATTTCTATTGTTTTTGATTTGATATACCCTTTTTAGGAAAGTCACTGGATTGTACTGGGTAGTGGGTTTTTTGTCAAGATCTTTATTGGGATTGTAATTTTCTTTTTCCTATTTTACTTTTGGATCATAGATTTTTGGATTTTAAGTTCTATTTCAAGAAAAAACGAGGAACCCTTTTATCCATTTTGCTGAGAGTTTACGAAGATATAAGCTTTATAATTAACTGTTGTCTAAAACTTTATGAGTCAGGATCTCCGATCTCATGGGTTAAGAGCAAATTTATCAAGTGAAAAGATGAACCATTTTAGTGATGAGAGAGAAGACCAGTTCTATGATGCCTGTGAGGACCTTTCTTCTGTGTCAGATTGGGATGAGGATTGTGCAGAGGATTTTAGTTCTAGTATTTCGGGTAGATTAAGGTACGAGGTTTGGGCTGAGAACCTGGATGGTGTCCTTGAGCGTCGCCGCAAGTTCTTGAAATGGATGGGTTTGCATTTGGATCGGGATTCGATTTCAATGGAGGATACAAGAGATGTTTTTCCTGATAAAATTGGACTAGATATTGATAGAATTACAGAAACTAGTGGGGCTGTTCTGAGAAGTTCGAGTTCCGAAGAGGGGCTTTCTTCGAGCGAGTCTAGCATGTCTTCCTCGTTGAATGGAACTCCAGAGTTACTAGAAAGTGGTGCTTTGCTCGAGAATTTCTTGTGTGAAGTCCGGAATTCGGATAGTGGATCGGAGTTTGCTCAGGGGGAACTGGCTCAAAATAGAATGTTTGGCAGATTTTCCGTAGCCTGCTCCGGTCGGTTCATTAGTTCCGAGGAGTTTCAGAGAAATCACAGACCTTCTCCTTCGGTTCAGCCATCGAGACAGAGAAAGGTTGAGGATGCTGGATACCTTTTCCATGTGAAAAATAAGGTTAAGAGGGGTTGGCTAAGAAAATTAGGTATTGGAATGTGTGTTGTTGATAAAATGGGAGACGCAGCTTTGAACCCCCGTCCTCTTGGAGCAACAATGGGAACGGGGATGCAAAGAGTTCAGGTTCATCTGTATAAAAAGCCAACCAGGGAACTCTCTTCTCTCTTTGCTGGACAAGAGTTTCAAGCACATGAGGGTTCAATATTGACAATGAAGTTCAGTCTTGATGGACATTACTTAGCAAGCGCCGGTGAAGATGGTATTGTTCGTGTGTGGAAAGTGAGTGAAGATGAGAGATCAAGCAAATTCGACATTGCTGGTGATCCTTCTTCCCAGTGTTTCACTATTGATAATTGTTCAAAGCTAGCTCCTCTGGATACGGATAAAGAGAAACTTAGTAAAGTAAACAAATTGAGGAAATCATCAGATTCAGCTTCTGCCATTTTTCCTCCAAAAGTATTCAATTTGTTGGACAAGCCTCTGCATGAATTCCGGGGACACAGTGGTGAGGTCTTGGATCTTTCATGGTCAAGCAAAGGGGTTAGTATTGTGTTCTGAGCTATGTTATCCTATATTTTATGTGAAATTTTACATTTTTATGACTTGGAAGAGCTTGTCTCGTACCTTTTAGTTGTGTATTTAGTTTTTCTTCCAGTTAATGTCAGTTGCTGAGTTTTATGTATTGATGTCCTTTTCATCTTGTTGTCCTGCAGTTTCTGCTATCATCCTCAATTGATAAGACCGTTCGTTTATGGCAAGTGGGATGTGACAGATGCCTCAGAGTTTTTTGTCATAATAATTATGGTGAGATTTTTGCTGCTTTAGGACTTTTGGTTGATCAATATTGCTTGGATGTCAATAATTTTTCGTTTTGTTTCAATTTTTTTCTCATTGATTATTTATCGATTGTTATCATTGATGCAGTCACTTGTGTTGATTTCAACCCTCTGGATGATAACTATTTCATCAGTGGTTCAATAGATGGGAAAGTTCGAATCTGGGAAGTTCGTCGTTGCCGGGTTGTTGATTACATTGATATTCGAGAGATAGTCACTGCTGTGTCCTATCGTCCTGATGGAAAGGTCTGATGGGTTTTTTTGGTTGCAAGTGACAATTTAAGCATGACAATTTAAGTGATTCTTTCTCAATTAACAGTTTTACTGAAATACTTGCAGGGAGGAATGGTAGGCTCCATGACTGGCAACTGTCTTTCATATAATATCATAGGTACAAATACGCAGGCTCTAAAGCAAAATTTTTATCTCTTACACTACAATACTTTATCTATATTTTGCTTATCACTGATATAATGTTTGAATCTAGCCAAATTTAAATAATTGTGTTTGGTTTGTGGAGAGGAAGAATTGTGCAGAAGAGAGATCAGGGAAGTGATTAGGGGAGTTCGTGGGATAAAGAACATGTTAATAAATTCATAAATTATTGTACAGGGGAAAGGGTGTAGAGAGGATTAATAGGAATAAAAATTCTGACTTATAACTTCCTAATTCAACTAATTATGTGAGGGATCCACTAAAACTTGTGTTCTAAATGTGTAAGTAAACACATGAATGGATAAGGAAGAGAAGCACTTCCATTGTTTCCATTCCCGTTACGGATTAGTAAATATGGTCTAAGTGGGGTATGCAATTTAAGTCTATTATTTCCTCAACCTGGACTTTTATGTTCAAAAGAAAATTTTGAATTTGTTGAAAAAGATTTCTTGAAATTATAGGTGGATAAAATACCAAATAAGATGTTTCCCCCTTGTTTATAATGACACTAACTTTATTTATAGATAATCGTCTGCAATTGGATGCTCAAATTTGCTTACAAGGAAAAAAGAAGTCACCAGGAAAGAGAATAACCGGCTTTCAGGTAGTTGATTATGAGTATATAACCATTGTTTTGCTAAGTGAGCTTTGAATTTTGACCTTTTTGGTGTACTGCCATATACTAATAACCAATCTTTTGGTTTTCAGTTTACTCCTGATGACCCAAGTAAAGTCATGGTCACTTCTGCTGATTCGTTAGTCCGTATACTCTGTCGGAACAATGTAATCTGCAAATTTAAGGGTATGTGCCAAATTTCTGTATTGTAATTATGACCTTTTTCTCCGGTCTTGAACTTGTATTTTCAGGAATTGACTTGCCTTCTTGGTAAATAGGTATTGTTTTGGTGGCTATTAAGTTTTATTTTTGGTGAGGATGAATGATCTTTTAGAATTCCAATTTGTGTGTAATGTTAATGTAAACTCTTTGTTTTCCAATCATTAGGTCTTCGAAATGCTGCAAGCCAGATGTCTGCATCTTTCACCTCTGATGGGAAACACATAGTCTCAGCAACTGAGGATTCAAATGTCTACATATGGAATTACACTAGCCAGGACAAGACTTCTTCACGGACAAAGAACATTTGGTCTTCTGAGAGTTTCCTATCCCACAATGCATCGATTGCTGTACCTTGGTGCGGTTCCAAAGTTATTCCAGATACAATCCCGTCCCCTACACTCGTTGGGGACACACGGAGAGATGGATTGGAGAATGGTCAAAAGCATAACAATTTTGACGAGCATCCAGAACAAAAAATGCCACTCTCCTCGCCTGATTGTTTCTCCTTCAGCGGGTTTCTGGAGTCCCTGCCGAGAGGATCTGCGACTTGGCCCGAAGAAAAACTTGTCAACTCAAGTCCAATGGCTGTATCTCCCTCAATGCGTTTGTCCAAGTTCAAGTTCTTGAGGAGTGCTTTGCAGAGTATGTCTGGTTCTCCTCACATGTGGGGTCTTGTGGTAGTAACTGCTGGCTGGGATGGACGGATCAGAACCTTCCTCAATTACGGGCTTCCCATTCGTGTTTGAAACCTTTTCGGTTCAGCGAAATACACTCGGGGCCCTCAGCTGGCATTTCTTGAACAGAAGCAGCTCCCATTGCTGCAAAAGCAGGTAGTTTAGGATCAAATTGTGCTGTATGCATAATATGCAATGCAAATATAGATGACAAATTGTTGGAAACAGGGGATCCTATTTTGAGGACCTCAAGAGATTTCCAACCATATTTAAATAGTCCAGTCAGGTCATAGCACTAAGCAACAGTTTGTCAAATTCAACTGCAGTCCCGTCCGAGTCAAATCTATTTGAGTGGCTTGGGATTGCTTTTGTTTTGTTTGTATTGGTTTCAACTGATATATATACAGGTCAATTATACGATTCTTTGATTTGTTCTCAAGGACTGTATTGTCGGCCCATATTAGGTGAAGTTTCATGTGGTGGCAATGGTCCCTTTTTCATTTGTAATCTGTATAAAAAGCTGTGCATAATAGAGGTTGTCCGGGACTTGTCCTGAGCCTTATATCCAGAAAAGATTGTATTATTTTTTTGGGTTGAAATTTCACTTATGAAAGCAAACTTTTTGGTGAGACGGGGCATCTAATTCTGTTCACAGCAGATAAATTATTGATACTGTAATATTTTGGTTTGGTTAGTGTGATGTATCATGAAGCCATAATGAGGCAATAATTAGTAAAATGATGAATGTAAATTTCTTCTCTAATCTTAATTTCATATTGTTATAAATTTCTGGTTTGTGCGTCTTATTAAAGATTTGGATCTGAATCCTTTTCTTTTTTTCGGTACCGATGCATAACATTACCAAATTAAATTAGCATGTATAGTCCTTTAAATTATTTCAAAACAGAGACCTTGTACCAGATGTTGAGATGAAGGAAAACAGCTCATTTCAAAGTGGATTGGTTCTAGACTTTTGGTCTTGGGTCAATTATAACTCTTATCATGCAATGGCTAAAATAAGCTACTAGAGATTTAGAGTAGCTTTAGACAGAGAAACCTAGAAAAGTAGAAAGAAAAGCTGGCCTTCCTTTTAGGGGGGGCTAAAAGCCTAAAATTAACAATTGGTATAAATAATGTCCCTTAGTGGAGTGTGTAAACCACCAAACTATTCCATTTGAGGGTGTAAAGTGTTATCCATATAAGAATCAAGTTATCAAGATAAGGTAACTATTAACTAACACAAATGGAAAGTGGGTCTAATTTAATGATATTTCTCTTCTACTGGACATGATATCTATAACTGAATACTGTGAGTAATTGTTACACATAATTTTTCTTCAATCCTTCAGAAAGGATACTGTATGTGCAGGACAGAAATTGTATTCAAATAAGAAGTTGAGTCACTGAAGTTAGGGAAAAGCCTTCTCAATCTCGGCTTGATACATTCACGATCTAGATGTCGATGAAAAAAAAAAAAAAAGTAATAAATTCCAATAATATAAATTGATAACAGTGAAAATTAATTGGCAATAAAGAGATTTTGACATATAAATTTTTTTTAACCCGATCAAGATATATTGTAGTTTTCTCGAAATTAAGAGCAAAAATATCGGTGGAAGGGGGACATTAAATGCAGAATGGTTATGGTTTAGCAGCAAAAATAAATGTGATATTGCTAAAGTTGCAGTGTGATTGGTGGAAGAGAGAGAAAGATCATTCGGTTTGTTTAGATATTATGGACAGTGATGGGTCTAAATTCTCTCGTCCTTTTTTTGGGTAATGAGTTCCAAGAAAATGACAATGGAATTGGAACAGCCAGATAGGTAAAACCATTAGCTTCTATTTTTATTAAGGGTTCTGAAAAATCATATGTATAAATAGCTTCCTATACATTAATGCACTTCTAGTTCTAGTTCTATTATCTCTCTACCCTCAACAAAGAACTAGAGCCTATTTAGTATTCTTCCAGTAATGCTAAACAGCTAAACAGTGAGTAATTGAACATCTATTGAGCTCACTCACCGGTACTTAGTAATTGCTAGATCATCAATTGAGCTAGCCAGCAATTATTGTTACTCAACAATAATTTATGATGACATCGACAGTTATATTAGTGGGACCTAATATAAATTTTGACTAGTGATATAGTTACATCTTAAAACTGAGACTTACGTATAACGTAGACACAAGTTTACCGCTTATCTATTAATCTTTAAGGACTTTTCATTGGATTATTATTTTCACCTGTAAAATTTGTGCGCATAAATTTTAATCATGTTATAATTCAGAGGTTTGAAGGTTACAATCCAATATTATATATATGTAAGAGACATATGACACAGAAGAAAAGGTTGTTGAGCTCTGGCCCCTCAAGCCTAATGTTGGCAAAATAATTCTCCATCCTTAAGAAATTGAATAATAAATAATTGGCTGAAAAAAAGGAACATAAAAAAGAAAACATGAAGCTGATTTTGACATAATTCCGTTTCTTCTTCTTCTTGGAATATTTGACAAGACTTCAGTGATTATTGTTGTGCTCTACAAAACCGTACTAGTCTTTTACATGTACGAAATTCCTATAATATCTCATCTCTCTTGGTATAAAATCTCATGATGGGGTGACAACATTTTGTGCCTCTTTTATCTTAAAATCCTCATACAATGGGAAGAACCCCATGTTGTTCACAAGTAGGTCTGCGTAGAGGCCCATGGACCCCTAGAGAAGACTCTTTACTTGTCAACTACATTCAGCACTATGGTGAAGGCCATTGGAGATCTTTGCCCAAGAAAGCTGGTAACTACTTAACACACCCAGCTAGCTCTCATTCAAACAAGTTTATCATAGCTTGTATTCGCTCGTTTCTTATTAGCTTAAGCTTTCGAGATAATAGTATTTCTCAGTTACCATGATTATAGAGTAATTAGTCGTTCACAAGTGTAACATGTTATTCGGTTCTACCTATCTCTTAATTGATTAAGCTTATGTTATTGATCTGTTCCTTTAAGTCTAAGTCCTATAATGATAGAAATTTATGCGTGTGTTATTTTAAGGCCACTAAAATAGTTGACTGAAAACTTTGGTTAATGTTTGTTGTGTGATTGCTGAAATTGGTAAATGAAGGGCTCCTCAGATGTGGGAAGAGTTGTAGGCTAAGATGGATGAACTATCTGAGACCTGATATCAAGCGAGGGAACATCACTCCCGATGAGGATGACCTTATCATTAGGCTTCATTCCCTTTTGGGAAATCGTTGGTCTCTCATTGCTGGTAGACTACCAGGTCGAACTGACAATGAGATCAAGAACTACTGGAATTCCCATCTCAGCAAAAGACTCAAAAACGACACTACTACTACTACTACTACCACCACCACCACCACTACTGTTGATAAACGACACACCAATTATCATGGGAGAAATCCCAAAGGAACATCAAAATCAAGCGAAAAGAGCACTAAGAAACCATCCACAGAGAAGAACAACCGAGATGGTGCTAATTGTGAACAAGAGGTTATTGCAAAGACCAAAATATATCTCCCAAAACCAATTAGAGTTGGTCAGTTTTCGAGCATAAAAAACGACGGTTTTGATGCTGGTAGCAATAGTATGCCTAGTTTCTTAGACAATGTTCATGGACAAGATTGTACTGAGGTTTTAAATCTTGATCATGTGTTTAAGCCTGGGGTTGATCAAGGCGGTAATGCTGGTGGTGGAGATCCTCTGCTTTGTGTCAAGGACCATGATTTTGCGAACAATATCATTGATCGGCGGTGTGAGAGTATATCATGCCATGATTTTTCACAACAGAAAGATGATATGCTAGACAAGATCTACGAGGAATATCAGCGGCTTCTCGAGGTAGAGGATCTTCTTCAAATATCAGATTCTTTTTGTTGATTATTGACTGATGTAAGAGCTATTAAAGGATTTCACGTTTGTGTTTTAGCTGGAATTTGCAGGCTGCAGTTTAACGCTATGCGCATACTATAGTCCATGTTGTTCTATTTAAGACCAACTAATATGGTATTTTCGGGCTATGCAGTATCATAAACAGAAAATAGTGGTCCTATTCAATCTACTGTATGGTTTGAAAAGTTATTTGTATCAGTTGATATTCAGAATTTAGCAGAATAATCGAAGTATTACTATCATGGAGTTTAATAATTGAAGCGTTTCTTGCGATTAGATTTCCTTTCTAATATTATTATTATTATTATTATTTTTATTATTGGTATTTGGCTTAATGTTTGTTGTTACGGTGTTATGTATAAGAATAAATAACGAATAATCATGGTGAGCAAGTTGCAATGTGGAGGAACGTAGTAATGTCTTCAAGCGATGGCAATTGTAACAAAGGGCGCCTCTTGCATGCAATACTACAAATCAGTTATTGTCCTTTCTCTACTGCTCCCCCACATTGTCAATGCTTTTTATGTTCTTCATTTTAATAAAAGAAGAAAATATCATAAAAGAAGAGGGTGGTGTTTGGAATAAATCACAACCTCAAAGACCAACTTCCGTTTTGGTAGGAAGCAATAGAACCCTAGTTGTGGCCCTCCTACTTGTACCTTTCCCTTCTAACTAGATTTCATTCCTTTCAAAAGAAAAGGTCCAAGGACCATACTAAAAGTGAATAAAACTTGTCCCATTTTTGATGTCCCAATTAGAGCCTTTGCTTCTGAACTCTATAGTTCGAGTTCCGCCTCACACAAGAATCCTGCCTTAAATGGAATTGACTAGTGGAAAGATTTAGATGGCCATTGAACCGACAGCTAACGAAGGTAGATGATCACGATCCTACTTGTTCCACCTGTAGATTCCTAAAAAATGCACTAGGTGAGGGCAAGAAGACACCGCTGATCTCCTCTTTTTCTTTTTTTCTTTTTTTTTTTTTCTCTCTCGAAAGAATCTGATTCTATTTTGTTTCTAGCTTTACCATGGGACATCAATAATGTAGTTTAAAAAGATACTATATTATTTATCAACTCAGTGCTTTCTACGAAGCACTAACTAAAGACAAGGGGGCTCTCATGAAAGTTTCTCCAGTATAACTGGAGAAGAATGCTTCTTATTTGATAGAGCTTCATTCTTAAGACGTAAATTGTATAAGAACGAAAGGAAGAAAGAAGGTCGAAAACGTAATGAGAACTAATAACAAATCAGGCATTGTATACAACACGAGTTTTCTATATAATTACAGGGGAAAGAATATCTTACGTTTCTTTGAAATTTAAAATGGCCATAAGTCTCCCCAGAGGGATTTTCGAGCTTGATGATGTAAAGTGGGGTTCTTACTCTTGGTGACAATCACTCGGTCATATGCACCCTCTGAACCGTCCTGTTTGGTTGATCGACAAATGTTCATCGTAACCTGCTTGCCCCTTCGAATAGGTGAAAACATAATCCTACCCCAACCGCCGCCAAGATCCGCACGGGCTGCTTCTCCTTTTTCCTCCTCAATTTCGTCGATTTCGTCAACATCAGTTGTTTCCATGACATCAGAATCATAGGAAACTGGATCGGGTTCTTCATAAGGAATAATATCTTCTTGTTGTTGCTTAATTAGGTCCTCTGGCAAAGGTTAAACCAAATACCAAATATCACGGAACAAGTTATAGAGTTCTCAATTATTGAATGGACTAAAACGTGATAGAAAATGGAAAGCATTCTCTGATAGCTCCATGAGAAGTATCACAGCAATTTGGAGTTCTTTTGAAGAGAATTCTAAAAATTAGCAGAGTTGCAGAGTGTAACGAATACCATAGTCGATTTCCAAATCTTCTGGGTTTCTTTTAGCATGCTGTTCCTTCAAAGTCTCAAATTTCATACCATCAAGAGGCCAAGCTTCCCTGAGTATGAGAGTCATATTAGGAAAATTTTCAATGAACTAGGATCCACATGAATTTGAATCAAATCAAGGAAGGACTTGTTTCATATTTGCTTTAGTAAATTACGGAAAGTTGATGTCTCATTTTTTTTTTTTTTTGGGTCAAGGTTAAATTCAGTCCAAAACTATTTATTAATACATATTAATTGAAAAGAAAAACTCACTTTGGTCGTTGTCCTCTTTTAAAAGCAACAAAAGAAAATTTCTCGTCTTCAAAACCACGGATAGGCTTACCCTTGGAACGCTATAAAATGTTAGAAATAAGAAAGAAAAATTACCAGTTGAAAATGTCACGAAGGAATGAATTTCTGCTTGCATATAATTCAAACGAGTAAATAATTATTTTAAAACGTGCTGTAGCACATATTCACTGTGGGACATGAATTGAAAACAAACCTTGTATGCACGTTGAGTCGATGTCCTCTCCAAGCGCTGAACAAAATGACAGTATGTTCCCGTTTTCTCCAATGGGCAAGCCCCATCATGAGCACACTACAGGAAGAGGCATGACAAGATAAAGATTTACAGACAATTTGCAAATTTGGTAATGGACTAATATAAGAGGAATTTAAGGATGAAGAACTACTATACTCACAGGAGCAACTATAAATGCACCAATTTTTTGAGCCTGAGGGACCAAGTCCTTCGAAGCTTCGCCTTTTCTGTCTTTCATTTTCCTTAATTTCTAAGAAATCATGAGTAACAATTTACAGAAGTCAAGGTCATGCATCTGTAATCACAGCATCAATAAATAGCATTCCAAAACAAACGACCCCATAATAATTAAAAAAGAACTATTTACCCTTCTCTCCATCCATAATATATGTGATCGCATCTGAGATATGATACTAGATCCTTGTGGTGTTCCAGGTTCAACCAAAACCTACAGAATATATAAATATTAAAGGAAATCAAGACAACTAAAGAACAATACAATATGCATGATTTGCATAATTTCGTTGTATTTCATTCATTTTCCAAAACCATTTGTCACAAAGGCATAAGACACGTAACATTTTGAAGATTTTTCTCCACCTCAAATATTACAACTCTGACCCTAGTTTCTCTGCTGCCATGTAGCTCATGGTTAGACTAGAAACTAGATTGAAAATTTACCAGAACATCTAGGGACCTCGATTAGAAAATTTACCAGAACATCTTGTGTAAGATTCCACAGCTGGCGTACTATAGTTATTCGGTCCTTCAGAGATGGAATCTCTCCAAGCACATAAGACTTTCACCAAAAAGCAACAGACAGTTAACATTAATCAGTACCAGTGAAAAAGTCGCATATGTGCACGATTCGTTGAAACAAATTATAGGAATCAAATGCACACTACTCCACTCCATTCCACAGCAGGTAAAAAAAAAAGTAAAATTTATAAAAAAAAACTTACTGCAATCACGATATCGTGTTTTCTTTCTGACTTTTTAATATTTTTGGTAAGAGCTTCGATGCTATTGTAACCATGAATAAGTGGCAAGTTCTTCAGACCTAAAATTCGTAAAATTAGCGGTCAGAATTTTGCATGACCAAGGTATGCTTAAGCATGAACTGCGAGAAAATTTCAGCACATTTGAGGGCCTAATAGGATTAAAAACATAAAATTGTCTTTTAAAAAGCGAAGCAAATATAATACAAGCCCATCTCATCAGTTATCGGTAACTTCATTCTAATCCCACCATATTAAAGTAAAAGATTAGAGATGAGTCCATTAGTACCATTTCAAATGTTGTTAGTGTGCAACGAAGACCATGTTAGACACTACAGAAAGAATTAGCAAGTAAGCACATCAAGTTTCCTGTAGCATGACTTTCCAGAACACGATGACAGACCTAGTGCAGAAACTAAAAACATGATTTAACTATTCGAAACCAATATCATGATTAAAACCTAGCATATACAATTATATGGTTATGTAGAATAATCCATATTTTTAATCAACAATACTTCTACAATTAACTAATTAGTAATCACTTTTCTTTGCTAATAACTCTTTGTAAATTGATTAATTAACAAGACCTTGTATAAGGCTCCGGCCCGCACGCTGCATAGACTGGGACGGCTCTACTATGTTAACTTTCTCCAAGGACTGTGGCCAGACTTCTCTTAGTGCCCTATGAGTATGACATTCAATGCACATCAGCAAAATCCAAGAAACATAAGAGTAAGCCCATAGACATGTTGTCATGTAAGTAAATGATCTTCACCAGAAAGCTGAACCCGTGCCAGCACCAAAATCCAGCACGGTAGATGGAGAAAAACCAGGTAGCCTCCTACGAACCTGTACATCGAAGAGTATAAATTTTATCGAAACTTGTATAAATAATAAAAGGCAATTCCAAATCCAGACCGAAGAAACTGTGTGACTACCAATCCATCTCAGAAGCTTAGGCTATTAGAAGGTGGGCATACTATTATATTCCAACAGAACCGAGTAGTTTTTAACCCAACTAAACAAGCTCAAGACATATACATAACGTGACATGTTCAAGATCAGCTGAATTCTGGGAAAGGAAAAAAAAAATCTCACAAAAAATTTTCAGCAACGAACCAAACTCATAATTGACACCATAATTTAACATTTTAAAGCATACCCATTTAGTAAATTTAGATTAAATTCACTTACCTCTTTGAGAACTCTATAACAGGCAGAGTACACAGCGGGCATACGAGAAGCAACATAAGCGATGGTCTCGTCGTCTCCGTACATAAGACCAATGTCACCATAGGAGCTCTGAATCTTCCACCGCTTTGAATGGTCCACAGACTTCAAAGGGTCCTCAACGAGCTCCTTCGAAGTCGCAGCCGTGAGCTGAAGGTTCACATCCTTGATTTCATTCAGTGATTGGGATAACCTCCGTACCTTTCTCTTCATATGAGGCTCCTCTTGCTCTACAATCCAAAACCCACCACCAAAACGGGGAATCGAACATACATTATAGCTATATATATATATATGTATATATAACAAAATATCGATACATACAAATCCAGTTAGAAAATTGAGAAAACAATATGGACCTCTGATGTACTTTTTGATGGCTCGGCGGAGACGAACGGGGACGACGAGGCAACCCACTGATTGTTTGGCTGCGGAGCGGAGTGTTTCCAGTGTGAAAACCTTTTGTGCAGCCTCGTGGATAACGACGGCGGTCGCCATTTTCGGTGAGAAATGAGAAGCTTTAGCTCGGTGCTTTGTTACCTCTGGTTTTGTCTCGGGGGTTTAGTTAGCAGGAGAGTTGGGGTTTTAGGTCGGGTCTTGAATGGGGGTTTTATACTTAGAGATAGAGATGTCAACGTGGCCCAAATTTTGTGGGTCGGCCCAAATTACGAAGAAAAAGCACGGTAGTGGCCTGGCCCAAGTCTATATTATGTGAGTCTGAGTCGGCCGTTATATATAATAGGGCCGGATTGGACCTCAGTCATAGGCTTACAGGCCCAGTCCAGTCCGGCCTACATTTTTATCAACCCACATTTAGTCATTCTACGTATAATTTTAAATATATTTCTTGATTAAAATTTAAAAAAATTTTAATTAAATATTTTCATTTATAGCTTTTAATATTATTTATTTACTTATTTTTGTTTATTTTTTAATTTATTCAAATTTTTAAAAAATATGAATGAGTTTTAGGCCCATATTTGATATTTTAAAGCATAAAACAACAACCAAAATTAGGCCTACATTGTGGCCCATATTCGGCTCGCATAGGTGGGTCTAAGTGAGCCGTGTCGGATCCCTTAATAAAAATATGGATCGGACCTAGGCCCGGTACAAAACCTATATGGGCTTATCAAATATAGGTCGAGCCGGCCCGGTCTGATCCACTTTATATCTCTACTTAGAGAAAAGGAGGACGAGAAATTTATATTTAGTACCTGTTTTTGTGACTCATATTTCACAAATATCTGTTTTAAAATTTTCTTTCAAAAATATTTTTTTTTGGGTATATATTTCATGTGTAAAATTTATATTGTATATATTTATAATGTAGATTTTTATATATACCTTATATTTATTATATAAATTTATACTATTATATATATTTTGAAATGTATATCGATTTTTAGTTGTTATTTTTATGCATGAAATGTATATCACGGTATACATTCTATATATAAAATATTTGTAGTTTACATTTTTCCAATTACGGGTATAAAAATAGGTATTTGTGAAATAAAAATAGAAAACGGGTATTCACGAAAATGTTCTTAATAAAAAAGGCATTGATGAACTTTTTCCTTGATTTGGGTGGGAACAAATGATAAACAAAATAGATTTTTGAATGAAAAGGTGATATAAAATTAGAGCAAAGAAAATGACTATTATAAATAAATAGTTAGGCTGATAAGTGGTATTGATCTGATTTTTAAAAATTGGTATCGTTTTAGCCCGAGAAATCAGAGGCGGAGACCTATGGGGGCCTTTAGGAGAATGCCCGATTCTTCAAAAGTCATCGAAGAGAATGTCACCTTTTTTTTTTTTTTAATTAAAAAAAAAAAAAAGGTGACATTCTCTTCAATGACTTTTGAAGAATCGGGCATTCTCCTAAAGGCCCCCAAAGGTCTCCGCCTCTGATTTCTCGGGCTAAAACGATACCAATTTTTAAAAATCAGATCAATACCACTTATCAGCCTAACTATTTATTTATAATAGTCATTTTCTTTGCTCTAATTTTATATCACCTTTTCATTCAAAAATCTATTTTGTTTATCATTTTTTCCCACCCAAATCAAGGAAAATGTTCTTAATAAAAAAGGCATTGATGAACTTTTTCCTTGATTTGGGTGGGAACAAATGATAAACAAAATAGATTTTTGAATGAAAAGGTGATATAAAATTAGAGCAAAGAAAATGACTATTATAAATAAATAGTTAGGCTGATAAGTGGTATTGATCTGATTTTTAAAAATTGGTATCGTTTTAGCCCGAGAAATCAGAGGCGGAGACCTTTGGGGGCCTTTAGGAGAATGCCCGATTCTTCAAAAGTCATTGAAGAGAATGTCACCTTTTTTTTTTTTTTAATTAAAAAAAAAGAAGCTTATGCCTAGGTATATTGGATAAATCAGTTGTCTAGTAAATCATTGATATGCTAATAAATAATTAATATGTTTGGACACAAATTAAAAGATCAAAAATAAGGGAAAACTTTCTAAAAATCAAGTGTCAAAAATTAAACGGGCATACACTACATTTTCCCTATACATTTCCTTCATTTTCCTAGCAACATGACTTATTGCTTAATCCGTGTGTACTTTAAATTAAAGGAAGAAGTGAAACTGAAAACCATAAATCCGCGATCAGTTGTATGTTAGCACGTTCTGCAAGATGGAGCTGTGAAAGGGGTATGCATGGATTATTTTACGTGTCTATATATATATCACATCTATGTAATATATGATAGATGATTATTAGTTCTTGAATTAAGAGGAAAGTCTCACTTTATTTCTTAAACTTAAATTTCGTCATTGTAAAACTGTCCAAACTGTGATATCTTGTTGAAATCAATGACAATGGCAAATGCATCTTATTTTGGACAATTTTACAATGCATTTCCTATTTTATGTCATTAATTTCAACAAAATATTATATTTGGACAATTTTATAATGTATTATCGTCTAATGTAAAACTAATTTTTGTTCAACCAATCATATTTATACCGCTTTAATTCATATTCTAATATCTTTATAGTATTGAACTATGCTTTTAGATATGAAATAAGTACAATAAATAAGAGCATGTATTGCATGTGCTCAATCTGTTAAGAATAAGAAGAAATATATAGCAAAAATGATTAAAATAGAAATTTGTTAATAATTCAATGACCAAAATGACTAAATTTAAAGTTTAAGAACCAAAATGAGATTTTTTTTTCATAGTTTAGGGATTAGTAGGTCATTTATCCTATGTAGAAGGAGAGAGAATCACTTTCCTAAATGATGTTGTGTTAATGAGTTATGGTGATTTATTATATATTGAGTTGTCGTTATTTACGTTTATTGTCGTTTGGTGGAGAAGTTGTCTCTTTTACGTTTTCTAATGTGCTAATTTGAATTTCTTTGAGTTTGTGTCGTTCCAAACAAGTGGATGGTTATAGTTTTGAATCTTTGATAAACTTCAGTTGATCGTTTTAAAGTTTATTGTGTTTGTAAGAATGCTTATTTCGTTTTTATATTTTCTACCGTTTATATGGTTATTGTTGTTTTCCGGAGAAGTTATAGTTTCCAATATGTTGTTGTTTTCTTGCATTTATTATTTGTTAGAGTTCTATCGTTTTTAAAATTTAGATTTAGTCCTTTTCGTGATGTTGTCCGTCTGTTGCCTTTATTTAAAAGTAAACTGCAAAAAAATCTTTGGGTTTTAGGTGTTTTGCAATTATAATTATGAAGTTTAGATTCCATAAAATAATATTATGAGATTAAAACTTTTTAAAAAATTGATACTTCAGGTTAACTTTTTGAATGACTTTAATAAGTAAAAGACAATAATACCATTAAAAACAAGGAAAATAATAAGTACTAATTCATTTTTAATGATATTATTATATTTTTGTTATTAAAAATGGTCAAAAAATCAGTGCATGGTATATCAATTTTCACAAATTCTTAATTTTAGGATATTATTTTATAGAGTTCAAACTTTAGACTTTAAATTGCAGAAAACCCAAAACCCAAGATATTTTTTTGCAATTCACTGATTAAGTTTTATATATTGAAGGTTAAGTTAATGTCGTCTATTGTTATTGATAGTCGTCTTTTCTAAGAGTATTGTCGCTTGTTCGAATTAAGTTGTTGCGATTGTGACTGTCATTTCCTGAACTGTTGTCGTCTGTGTATATGCTGTGGTTTTATGTCATTTCCTCTAGATGTCATTTTGTCGGAGTTCAAGTCATTGTCGTTTTCTTGAAATCACTGTCGTTTTGTACAGATTAATGTGGTCCGACCGAATCAATTAAACAAAGAACTTGTTAAAAATAAGTAAAGAAAGAGCAGCCAAACAACATGCTACAGTTTGAAACCACTTAAGAAGAACAAGCAGGAAAAAAAAAACCACACTTAATGTGTTTTAGTTTTAATTTTAATAAATCAATGATATTTATGAAGTCTTAATTATGAATTTATTAGTTATAGGACTTTGTTATGAGATTTATGAAACTTTGTAATTATTAATATTGTGTTTTTTAATATTTTGTTTTTCTTATATATGTAAGACTTTTTAGATGGATTGTGAAATATTATTAGCGATCAATTAGTATTGTTAATATTTAGGCCTTTTAACACAAAATTCTCCCTGAATTTGAAATAATTTAGTAAAATTAATCTTAAACTCAATTTTTATAGAGTAAACTCAATTTTTATAGAGTAAAACCCCTTAATGTTCTCTACTATTAGTTATGGTAGAAAAGAAAGGTTTTTTTTTTTTTTTAATTAAACGGTTAAGTCCCATTCTTTTATTTGTACCTTTTAGGTACTCATTCTTATATATTATTGTTTCACGTTAATCCATCTCAATCTTTTCCAGCAAAAACTATCGTTAATTAGCACTTACCCAAAATGTGCACATCTCAGTGAGGATAAAATTAGAAACAAGAGGAAATTATTATTATTTTTTTAAAAAAAGAGTTGGGTTATTGTTTTCGTTCAAGGCAGAGGTAATAAATTGGAAAATTTTATATGATTCCAGTATGGACTTACTTTGGTCTAATTTAAGAACGAAAAAAAAGACACCCCACTTTCGTCTTTCATTCTTTTTTAATTTCGTAGGTCTCATTCAAAATTCCATTCCATCTTTTGCCTTATTATTTTTTAAAAAAATTTCTATCTATGTATTTCATCTCCTCTAGTTCTAATTTCTTTAATAGTCTTTTTTTATCTTAAGTTGATGCAGAGGAAGTGATTTTTTTTTTTCTTTTATACCCGCTTTATTTTGTATTATTTTTTTAATTGTTTTTCCAATATCTTGTAATTTATTTTCTCGTGTTACTACAACAAAAATGCAATAGAACGGTGACACCTATACCAGCGACAATTTGTCGCCACTTTAGGAACACATAAAGCGGCAACAATCAGAAAGGCGCTACTATAGATTCCAGAGGACTTTTCGAGTATTGTAAAATCTTAAAGCGACAACTTTTATCTCTAATTTAGGGTCTTCTAGTTTAAAGCGGCGACTTTTGTCCCCACTTTAGGTTTTTAGTTTAAAGCGGTTTGTCTCCGCTTTAGGGTTTTTCAGTTTAAAGTGGCGACTTTTATCCTCGCTTTAGGATTTTTCAGTTTAAAAGTCGCCGCTTTAAGTTTTCACTATTTATTGGTGCCATTATTTTCTTTAAAAAAAATGAAATAGCACCAAGAGAAATGGAGGGGTGAAA
>JXTC01000062.1:910837-999514 GCA_002914845.1 Trema orientale
TCCAACCTATTACCATTTTGGCGTATTAGTCCTCAATCTTTTTTTGTGGCATTTAAGTACTAAACGTTTCTCTTTTTGACACCATTGGTCCTTTTGGCATATTCTATCCAAGATTCCGTTAAAATTCATTTGAATTTAAGAAATTTTGCACCATTAATCTTGATTTTTCAATTGTTTAATAATTTGGTCCCTATTGTTTTTGTATTCATATTTCCGATTAATAATATTGCATCCGCCAATCTTTCGGAAAGTTAAAATTCTAAAAAATTAATTTTCCGAAAGATTGACAGATGCAATTATATAAAGAAATGAATATTTAATGGAAAACTATAAAACTTTTCAGGTTTATTTACTGCAAATAGTTAATTAATTTTTTAGAATAACAATTCATAATTACATGAATATTCAATGGATATAGTAAATTTTCAGTCAAATTTGACTAGTGTAAAAGCGTGTATGTGAAATTGTTTTAATTTTAAAAATAGTAAGATAATTATTTTTGTTCATAAAGTTATTATAGTTTGACATAAACTAAGGTTTATTAGTATAATTTTTTTTCTTTTTTGAATTTGGTTTTCAAATGAACTGTTTGTTTTATATCCATATTAGAATTTTAATTTTCTGAAAGATTGACAGATGTAATATTTTTAATCTGAAATATGAATACAAAAATAAAAATTGGGGACCAATCGAAATCAATGGTGTAAAATTTCTCTCATTCAAATAAATTTTAACGAAATCTTGGATGGAATATGCCAAAAGGACTAATAATGCCAAAAAAAGAAACGTATAACACTTAAATGCCACAAAAAATAAGTTGAGAACCAATATGTCAAAATATTAATAAGTCGGGGACCAATGGTGCTAGATTAATATATACAACAATATTAGTACACACTTGGGGTTGGACACCAAATTAATTTAACTTCTTCTTTAGGTAGTGGGTACATATTATTGTCACCGTTCCAATGTAAACCCAAAGCCAAGGACAAACACTCACAATCATTGGCCGTTGGGCTATCTCTCGTTGGACGTACACATTGTGTAATTAATTAACTTCTTATATAACATATTGATTCTTTTGGCTGAGCTCTTGAAAAAAAAAAAAAAAATCTAACCACGAAACAAACGTGGTTAACTGCTTATGGCTTCATGTACTCATCAAGTGTTTGGCAAGTGGGTATAGAAACCAAGTTTCTTTTTCTTTTCTTTGAAAAAAGGGAAAAAAAAAATACATACACACACACTAGACTTATAATTAGGCGATCAAAAATAAGTATCATTTTCTTAATTTATCTTCAACGTAGGACAATATCAATTATATACCTCCCGATTAACTTTCCAATGTACACAATAATTTAGGATTTAATCTCATTGACTACAACCGAGCTAGGCTGTGACACCCACATTTAGCAGGTTGGAGAGATATTTATAGGCTTTTTAGGACAATCGATGAATTCGAAACAAATTAGTAAAATTATCTCTAAACTAGTGAACTCAATTTTTTAGAGCAAAACTTCCTGAAGTCCTATAATATTAAATCTGTTAGGAAAAAAAATGTGTTTCTGTCAGTTTTTTTTTTAATATTTTTAACAGTTAAGTCCCTATTCCTTTATTTGCGATTTTTAGGTCATTATTCTTAGATTTTTATTTCACGTTAATCTCTTTTAATCTTTTCTATCTATTATTGCTGTTAATTAGCACTTATCCGAAACGTGCTCATCGCAACAGGGATAAAATTGAAAACAAAAGGAAATTATTATTATTATTATTTAAAAAAAAAAGAGATGTGTTATCGTTGAAGATGGATATAAAAAATTCAAAAATTTTATATGGTTCCAAAATGGGTCTACTTTGATCCAATTATTAATATATCTATAAAAAATGTATATGAATATATTGCTAATTTTATAGGACATATATTACCAATTTTATATTTTACCATTCCAATTTTATGGAACATATATATATATTGCCAAAATTTTATATGGTTCGAATATAGATCTACTTTGGTCCAAGTATTCATATATCTCTTTTCTAGATATATGAATACTTGGACCAAAGTAGATTCATATTGGAACCATATAAAATTTTCTATTTTTTTTTTCTCTCCGTCTTAAATGAAAGCGATAACCCTCAACTCTTTTTTTTCCCCCAAAAAATAAAATAATAATTTCTCTTTGTTTCTAATTACCCATGAGATGAGCATGTTTTAGAGTATTAATTAATGACAGTTTTGGACAGAAAAGATTAGAAGGAATTATTGTAAAATAAAAATAAAAGAATGAGGACCTAAAACCCACAAATAAAAGAATTTAGACTTAGTCGTAAAAAAAACTAATAGAATTACCTTTCTTTTTTTTTTTTTTCTAATAAAACTAATATTCTGAGACTTTATGGGTTTTTGCTCCAAAAAATTGAGTTCAATATTTATTTTACTAAATTGTTCCGAGTTTAAAGTTTTTGTATTAAAAAACCTGATTTATATCATGATCATGATGTAGGGAAATCAAAATCCTTATGATATGGATGAGATATATCAAATAAAACAAAATCACAATTATTGAAGATAAAAGATATCTCAATTTCATCAAGCAAGGCTTAATCATAATTAAATTGATAAATACCAAGCAACAGGGATTCTGTGAACTGCATGCCTTTAATTTAGTTTTTCTGGCCGCGCTGTACTTATTTGAAATAAATGTACCTGTTTGCGTACATATATATATATATGTATATGTGTGTATTATTAGAATTATAGTACTTTTTCTTTTGTTAAAGCCTTGCATTTTGGATTTAGCGAAAAAAAAAAAGCCTTGCATTTTGGCAGAACTTTTGCTGCTATTTCCAATCCTCGGCATGGAGGTTTTCTTCGTTTGCTTTACAAATTATTTTATTGTTTATACTTGGTTCCAACCACAAAATATAAGATCATACGAAATATTTATATTATATGCTTGCATATATATATATAAGTGAAATTAAAATGAAAAAAAGGAATTTGAACTGTGTAGCGGAAGCGATTAAGAAAGAAAAGAATACAATATTGGTTAATGCTCTACTTTGATCTTTCTTTCCTTAAACGCATGCATTGGAGTTTGGACTCCATAACACCCTGGGGCATGTTAGTAGGGCCCCATAATCACCCAAAAACCTGAAGATACTCTTCAAAAATCAACCTACCACATGGTACTAACCGGCCCCATATTGTTAATGCCCACTTATTATTATTGCAAGAACTATTTTTAATGTTCTATACAATATTTTCTTTTTCATAATAACATACATATCATCAAGCGATTGCCTCTAAAAGAAAAGGTGTATTGTATATATACATATATTGTATGCACTATTCCACTTATAATATTATTGTATTAACGTACCCAACTAGGGTTTCGAAGCACTTTCTTCTCCAAGCAAAACCAATATACAAACTCTATTTTATGATCCTATGATTATTGTATCATTGTGCCAATACCCAATCTACCAATTATAACAACATCATCTAACGCAAAAATACTTCATATATAAATTTAATTACTTAAACCAACACAAGCAACTTGCTTATATATAGCTTACAAGTACCAATAAAGATAAAAATATAGTACTACTTCAGGACAATATTATACACACATCATACAAACCCTGATTTATATAATTATCAATATCTATATACTACTAAAAAGCTACCATATTTCAAGCTGTCTACATCGTATATTCCAGTTACATATTCCTTCTTTCTAGTTTTTGTCTCTTCATATTATAGCCTATAATAATATCTATCACCTCCAAGAATTTAAGTAGTGAAACCATTTTAAAAACTAAGATATAGTTACACATATATAGCCATTGATATCGATCGGCACTATTTTGACAACTATAGTATTATTATTTTTTTTTTCTATTTTGTTTTTGTATCAAGCGCTGATTAGAGCAAGCACTGATTTGGGGTCTGTAGAAACCATGATCTCAGAGGCAGACCATAACCGAGCTGCCTCTTTTAAGTTGGAGGCCCTCTTAGACGGCGCCGTTTCATTGCAATCCACAAAATATTTCCCACTCACGTTAGTCAGACTTGGATTCGTGGCAACATAGCAAGTCGTTGCTGCAGCCTAAAATAATTAACCCAAATAAAAAAGAAAATAGTAATTAGATAATATTTAATAACAATAATGATAAAAGAATTAAACATGAATTCAAATCACTTAATTAATTTTAGTGTCCCAATTTTATGTTCAACCAATAAATTAATATTAATACAGGTTATTTAGATTTCTTAATAAGATAAATCGTTCATTCTTAATAAATTTTACTATGTTAGTTTTATTTAACCGTTTACCTGAGGGATTGTCTTTAATAGCTTGGAAGCCAAGAAGAAAACCAAATCTACAAATTCAAGAATAGAAACAAAAAATTAAAAAATAAATAAATAAAAATTAAATCACTAGAAAACACGGAAGGATCTAATCATCTGGATAAAGCTGATAGAATAATTAAACTAATTAATGATTTTTTTAAAAAAAAAAAATTATACCTGTAATAAGACCCTCACGTTCTCTGGTGAGTCTGGTCCTCACGATTCCCGGGTGGACACAGTTTACCGTCACGTTTGCCTCCATTTTCAGAGATTTTAAAAAAAAAAAAAAAAAACTAAATATAAATAAATTTATGAAAGAAAAAAACAAATATCACTTTTTTTCTCAGAATATTAACAAATAATTTTAATTTTGTCTTTAAATGATCAACCTGGAGTCTCCGAGCAAGTTCCTTAGTGTGCAGAACATTGGCGAGCTTCGAAAGCGCATACGCACGTGTCGCATCGTAATGCCTGCCGTTGATCAACACCATCACAAATTTTTATTTAATTTAATTTAATGTTAACCACAAAAACTTAAATAATTAGCCATAATAATTATTTTAAGAAAAGAAAAATAAGAATTATAATTATTAATTTTTGTGACTCACTTTTTGTTTCGGCTTATCTCGCTGAGATATCGGAGTGTATCGCCTGTAAACCAGCCGTGTACGGTGGACGAAACGTTCACGATTCGGCCTTGGATTCCCGAAACCTTCGCCGTTTCCATCATATTCTTCAGTAACATCTTTGTCAGTAGAAAATGACCTAATAAACAATTTAAAAAATAAACAAGAGAGAAAAATGTTGAATTAATTAGTTTAATTAAACGCTAATTTCTATTTTTACTACGTTAATCAAGCTAAATTAATTTAATCACCTAGATAATTAGTGGCAAAGGTCATTTCGATTCCGTCTTCGGTAATTCCATGCTCGTGCGCGAACTTTCCGGCGTTATTACTGTAAAAAAAAAGAAAGGAAAATAGTGAAAATTAATTAAAACTTTTCTTTCGTTTTCTTCGTTATTTTCTGACCAGCCAAACAGAAAGTTGGAGAAGAAAATCGGGGGTGGTTAGTTTGTTACATGAGAAGGTTGAGAGGCAGATGGAGAGCTTCGAACTCCGTGACGAAGCGATGAACAGAGCTGAGTGAGCTGAGATCGAGAGCCATGACTATGATCTCCGAATCCGGATACTCCGACACGATTCGGGCCTTGGCCTCCTCTGCTGCTTTAAGGCTCCGAGCCGGGAGGACGAGCCGGGCGCCACGCCGCGCCAAAACTCGAGCCGTCTCGGCACCGATTCCTGACGTAGAACCTAAGCCAAAGCAGAAAAATACACCAACAAACTCATGTTTTAATCATCAGAGCATGATTATGATTATCGTCATCATCAATATTTAAATCCAACGGCTACGATGACTCTAGCTTCACTCACCGGTGATGATGGCCGTCACGGATCGTAGATCACTGCTCTCGGTGACCTCCTCGGCCGTCGACTTCGAGCCGTAGCCGCTCGCTCCGACTGAGCCGATCAGGTACTTCACCGACTCCAGCATTCTCTCTGTTTTTTTTTTTCTTTTTTTCTTTATTTTTTTATAATAATTATCCAAATATGAATATATATATATATATATATGGTTCTGTGCTTGATTTGACAAACGTTGACTCAAGAACACTAAACGAAGATTCTTATTGAAGCTACAAAGAGGAGGAGGAGAAGAAGAAGTAGTAAAGACGAGTTGGGGAAACAGCGAAAGTCGCTGTCGTTTTTGTCAGAAGTTACAGCTCTACGACGCCGTTTTGCATTAAACGCACCACAGCGGGCACACAGTTCTAGCTATAGGCACCTCCGCTTTGCATTAAAACTCATAAACAGAATACAGAATAGAGAAGAGAGAGAGAGAGAGAGAGAGAAAAGCTGGTTTAGTACGGTAGTGAGGGAAAAAGAAGGGGATTAGATTATATCATATATATAGTAGTGGACTGGTTTCTCTCTCTTTAGTGGAGAATCGTATAGAGAGAGAGAGAGAGAGAGAAAGGGGATTACATATTTGTCAGTGATTGAATATGAGATTAAAAATTTTGCATGATTGGGATTTAAATTGTTAATCAGTTTTTAATTAAAGCAACTAAAATGAATATCTGACGGGGATTCGTTTAATTTGGGGGGGCCTAAGTTTAATTATGGGACTGATTGGGAACAAGGATCGTAAATGACGGTGGGTTTTCGATCATAAATTGATTTTATTTTATTTAATAGATGGTTTACATTTATATTTAATTGGTTGGTATAATGAAATAATGATATGTATAGTGTGACACTGCCTTAACAAATTACAGTCAAAACGGCACAGATTTGAGTATGACCCGATATATTTTCACAACACAACTTCAATAAACAAATGGATCCTCAAATAATAGAAACACAAATTATTTTAATTTCATCAATTTAGTAAATTGATTAACGACAACAAATGGTGGACTAGTTAATTTTTCTGTGACTGAGAAAAAAAAAAATAAAAAGATTCTTCAATAATGGAAGAAAATTATCAACTCAACCACCGTATATATTTTTCTTTTCCCCCTTCAATCACGAATTTTCCCAATAGGGTAGAAGTATTATAATGCCGGTATTTAAAACTAATTGCATGAATAATAAATTAATTTGGTCCTTTCACACACTAAGAGATCCTAATAAAAAAAATATGATGGGTATAATGATAACTAGAACAAATCATTTGATATAAGGTAAAAGAATAGTATTAAAGGATAGGTTAAGCTGCCTCTTAAAGCCGGCCTCATTGGATTATTGGTGAATTATAAGTAAACCAGCAATTTTAGGCTTTTTAGCGTTATCACTTGTGATCCTTATTGGACCTACCAATTAGTACAAAGAAATATCAAAACTCTAATCATCTCGCAGACGCAGTTAACATGTATGTTCAATCGGAATCCTTAATAAGCATAGTTTGGAACACATCAATAAATTAATCCGAAAAAACATAAATATATTTATTCGTGCTACTTTAAAATTAACATGATCATCAATCAGACAGACTAAATTTAGTAATATAATTTTACCTATGAAAATCAATTGCAGATTACGATACAAATTACGATTGTTTAACAAGTAACTGTGATTCGTCTTACGCTTGTAATTGTAACAGTAACAATAACAATACTAATTTAGAACGGAACGAAAAGCGGCACATTCTTGTCTAGTAAGTTTTTTTTATAGTTAGCCTAAGGTGCTGGTTAGCCAGTTAGGGAAGGACGAAGTGCTGGGTGTTGGTTGGTTGGGAACGAGTCGGCGATTAATTAAAATGCAAAAATCGAGTAGGCACGAGGGTCGAGGTATACAGCAGTACAGCGCCAAAAATAAAAGACAAAAAAAATAAAAGAGAAAAAATATTGGGAGAGAGTTTGAATAAGTGGCTTTCGTCAAAGGGAATCGCACGTGAGGGCTTCCGAATTTTGGTAGATCGGTCAATTCCACGGCCTCGAATCTGGCATTTCCTCGGGATGTAAACGACTTCATCCCTCCCACGGTCAATCATTCTTTTCAAAGCTCCATTTTTTTTTTTTCCATTCTTATTTATTAACATTACTTATTATCTTATATTTTTTTTTCTTTTTCTCCCATGCTTTATCAGTTTCTTTTTTCTTTTTTAATTTAAGCTAAACCCACTTTTATATTTTTGTGGTTATATACGAATAACCAACATCACTTTCTCGAAAAAAAAAACTACTCTACTTCTATATATACTATGAACACTGGTGGTGTCCAACACATAATGACATATCTGTCTGTCACTGGATGATTTAATTAATAAATTAAGTTTCACATCAGTCCTATCTAAATTATAATTATAATTAGCCAATGATAGACTGACACATCATTAACACATCATTGTGATGCTGGGCACCACTAGTGCCTATAGCATTATTCATAAATATAACTACACGATTACATTTCTAGAAAGAAATAGAGCATAACATGAAATTTTATCTTGATATGACTTGGGGAACATTTATAAGCACAAAGTTAGTGCATTGAATTGAATTGTTAATGCAATTTTAGTGTATCAAAATTAATAGCATTAAATTTACGTGGAAAATAAAGGGCACTCGGGGAGCAATGTAATATGCACAAAATTTGAGAATTAGTATTAATGCATGCAATATTTGATGCTGAGATTTAATTAATTAATAACCAAAATTATTTTTGTTAATTTACTATATCTTCTTCTTCCCTTTTTTTTTTTTGATCTTTGGAATTTTTCTTTTGTTGTTAATTTGAAAAATTTTATTAGTTTGCTTAACTTAGGTCTGCTCGTGTTTAGCATTTCTTACTTATATTTTAAGAAATATCGAATGATTGATACGTATAGAGAAGATTGTAAGTTTGGTGGAAAAATAGTATCCTTAATTTTTTTAATCACTACGTATTCTTATTTTGTGACTTATGTATTTTATAAAAGGGCATATACTTTTCATTATTTAAATCATGTACATAAAAATAGTATAGAAATGAATGCATATATACACATATATGTATGAAATAAACTCTTTAGTCACAATCTGCGTTGTTTGAATATATCCTTATTAGATGGGTAGGTTACAAATTAAACAAATATATAAATTATACAATATTTCCTATCACTTTATAGTCATGGATTTAGTGATCCTAATACAATACATGGAATTAGAGGGAGTTGTACTCTACCATCCAAGGAAGATTGCAATCATATATTATAAAAACCCCTTTTTATCATGAGTTTTGAACTTGAAAGATATAAAGGTGCTATTAATAAACTCATAATTGAGCCAAGAGAATATCATTTCTTAGGGCACGTTTAGTGTTGTGTGTGATAGTTTTGGAAAAAGAAGGGTAGGGCCCTTATATTATTAGCCAAAAGTTAGATAATAAAGAGAAAAATAAGTCACTAAATTTCAGCTTTTTGGAGCACTTGTAAAGCCCTCTCCCGTGCCCCCGTGCGGGGCCCTTGTGACATCATATTCCTTCCCCCACAACCCCATATTTTTTATAATTGGTAGAGAGTATTTGATATCATAACCATGTTGGTTTCTGTCTACTGTTCCCTTAAAATTTGGTGATGCCACGTTGTTTTGTTTATGCTCTACACCCCTCCCTATCTATTAAACTTTCATCATGAATACTTATCCATAATGCACAAGTTAATTGATATACTAATATTAGGGATACCATTTGTTTTACCATCTTTATTAATACAACATCATCTGCAACGTTAGTTGTCATCATTTAACTTATATATATATTATCAAACTTATTTATGTGGTAAGTTTTCATTTACAGATGATATATATATATATATATATATATAACATCTCACATATCCATCTTATGTGTATTAGAAAAATGAAATTATATGTGGAATACTTAGTATTGTTCTAAACTATACCAAGGGAATTTATATCTTTTGATGAAGTCTTTTGATAAAGCATTGTGAAAATTAATGGTACGAAAATATGCTTCCTATTTATTTTTTAAAAAATATAATTAAAAAATTTGTAGAGTATGCCAAAAATCCGCTTCCTTACCTTGCCCTTTTTAACCCTAGAAAATAGAAAAGAAAAAAAAGAGGTAAAACTGATTAGCAGTTTGCATGGAATACATCTCTTCTAATTATTCCCCCTTTATTTTTTCTTTCTTTTGGTCATTATTATATTTCGGCTTGGGAGAGAGGGAACGTGAGCCTGGACGGTAGTAGCCTTGCTTTGTTCGCATGGATTTGACTATCATATAACATTATTATTGTTGACAATACATGTATAACACGTACATTGATCGACAAGATTATGATAGATCTTGATTGTTTTAATAGTATATTAGTAGTTTTAAGTACTAATTTTCTATAATCTTGTTTTTCTATTTGCGCTCTTGTTTTCTTCAAACACCTTCTTAGAAATAGCAACAATACATACATAGCCGCCGGAGTTTAACATATGTCAGTTTTGTATCCGATTTGGCTAATACCTTGACACTGACAGAAATTATAGTAATAAACGATCCTAAAAAATAGAATTATTAATATGGTAGGACAAGAATTTTCTTTTAGGCTGCACATGGGGTAAAGATAAGGTATTGACCAAAACCATGGATTCTGCCAGGCAAGAACTCATGCAATAAGTACAAATAAGTTTATTCAGGTCCTCATCACCTACAAAGTACTCCAGTCTATCAATTCACAATTATTAAGAGAAAAACAAATAAAGATATATATATATATACCCATATATTCTTTAGAAAAGGTAATTAATATGAAAAGGCGATTCATGGATATAGAAGATTGTATTTGTAATTAATTGGTCGTACTCATGGAATTGTAATTTATAAGAGTAAAAGACTATGATTAGTTATACTCGTGAAATTGTAATATCTATAAGAATAGAAAACTGTTATTAGTTATACTCGTAAAAATAGAAGAATGTGATTGATACATTAAACACGTCAATATCGATAGAACTTTTGAAAGTGATCTGATCAGTAGTCCATTCAAATTATTAGATGTATATGTTCTTCTTTAATCTTCTGTTTTGTTGTCTCTACAACTTCTTTTTTTTTTTGGCTGAAAGGATGGGCAAAAAGGTACTCTCCAATTAGGCTTATCCTTCTCATGCTGACACCTTGTCAATACCTAGCGCCCTTTTGCTTTCGATCTTTGCTTGCTAGCTAGACAGTACTAGCTATCTTCCTATCTTAAAGGAAAGGACCTTTTACTTTGATCGATAATATTCGATAATAATTTTCTTCTTTGTCCCACACTCTCGCAAGACTATATAACATTAAATCTATTCTTTTAATACAAGGTTATTTTTGAACCAGATCAAAGAAGAGGCTATTATTAATATATGTTCGTGGTTATAGCTTAAGAACATTACTCACTACTACTCTTCCGGTGAAAGCCATACAATATATGTTAATGTGGCAAATGGGAAATAAATAGAGTGAGAAATTAATATCCAATATTTTATTGGTTAACATTTCAAGTTTGTTGCGTGTAAATTAACCAGTATTATTATGATATATAGTAGCGCTATTCATATTTGCATATATTAATTTTGTTTGGATACTATTATAGAAATTATTTTCCACGTCGTTTATAGGGCGACGTAATAAAAAAACTATGTCGCTCCATAAGCGACGTGGAAATAGGTGACGTGGTAGGTCACCGTAATATAAGCAACGTAGTAGGAAGCAACGTGGTAGCCCCTTGATAAGCGACGTGATAAGCCCTAAATAACTGGCAATTAGTTAACATACCACGGAAAGCGATGGCCTACCATGTTGCTCCTTAGAGAAGAGATGTGAAACCCTACCCCCTGGATTCATTAGAAACCATATTCAAAATTGGCCAAAAATGGATCAAAACAACCTGTAATCAACAACCAGCAATCCCACATACAAATTTCAGCAATCTAATATACAAATTATATTTTTCACATAGCTAAATCCTACATGAAGCACCTAAACTAATCCAAATCATAATTCTAGTCACCTAATTAAGTTACCAAAGATACAAAGATAACATAAATAAAATAGTAGTGTGAGTCACCCATCATGATATATACTCCATAAGCTCATCGACCCATTCTTCTCATATTTCTGTAATCAACAACCAGCAATCCAACATACAAATTTCAGCAATCTAATATACAAATTATATTTTTCACATAGCTAAATGCTACATGAAGCACCTAAACTAATCCAAATCATAATTCTAGTCACCTAATTAAGCTACCAAAGATACAAAGATAACATAAATAAAATAGTAGTGTGAGTCACCCATCATGATGTATACTCCATAAGCTCATCGACCCATTCCTTTCGGATTTCATTGATCTCGTCCATAGTGTATATGTCTTTATTACGACACTGTAAATTTAAATGTGCATAAGTTATATTCAAATTATGTATTGATAATTAGTATACTAATTATGCAATAAAGATAAATGTTAAGTTAGAAAGTTATACCAAAGTAGTAATATACTTATATGGGTTAGCGTCCATGACCATTCTCTCATCTTGTGCGTCAAATAGAAACCACACTCTACGTTATTTGGTTGATATGGGTACTACAATTCTAATTGAGTTTTCAATTAATATTTGTGAGCAAAAATAAATCCATCTAATCCAATAATGTAAATTAGTAAATTTAAGTTGTACCTTAACCGACTCCCAATCAAGACCATTTTTCTTACCACATCTCTTAATTGATGAAAGACTATAAAACAAAAGCATGTTAAAGTATATCAACCATGCATACAACATTGTATTAAATATTGTTATTAATTTTAAATAGTTTTGATCATACTTACAGTTTGACAAAAGTTCTTGCATCTTTTCGAGTAGGATATCCGAGTGGATCCAAAAAGTATAACACTTTATGAACCGCATTGATCACTAGTAATATCCAATGTCTACTATAAAATAATATAATCAAACATACGTATATAGTACATATATCCCAATAACTAGCAAAAATGTTAAAGGGAAGAGAATTACCCCGTGTTATATGGTGCTACTAACAATGTGCCATTCATCTCTAGAGTCAAGCGATTCGTAATTTTTCTTATACAATTCTCATCGTTGTAATCTCCAACAGTCGATATAAGGGAAGGTTCAATGAAAACTATGATATATGAACCTTCATATTATATAAGTTTGTCATATAATATCCTAAAATAATATACATCATATTTAATACAAAATATTAAGATATGAAATAAATAAATAACAAGAGTAAAGATATGAAAACTTACTTGATGTAAAATGTAATGCGCGGAGAACCAATCTCAAGGAAGTTACATGCGATATGTCTTCCTTAACTAAATATGAGAATTGCCCAGGAATTCCACATATCTCATTATCAAAAGTGACATTAATTGAGAAGTTATCATCTTTCTTCATCACATATTTGTACAAATTCCTCAAGCTTCTCGGAACATTAGGAGGAACATCAATCTTGGATTGTGAGGAGGACTCGGCCGGTCTTGTGCTAGACAAGGATGAATATTTGAACTCTTCCCATTGTGGTTGAGTAATAGGCGGCTCTACTTCATTTTGTGTTTGTTTTTTTTTCCCCTTCTCCTTTCGTAAGGGTAACTGAGATCAAAATATTTACTTAAATAAAATAAGAATGATTGTTTAATTGTCAAAGTAATGAGTATTAGATGTTATATCTCAAATTCGCCTACAATGAGTATCAACTCGTTAGGCCATAAGACAATTAATCCCGCAGCTTCCACCTCTGTATCCATCATATTCGCCACTGGAATAGGCAACAAAGCTTCGAGGACATCTGCTTCGACAACAGATACACAGTAATTTCCTACACCTAATGGTACTCTATGAATCATAGGCTCTCTTGTTTGAATGTTGTAACCCGATGCAACAATATCTAGTGCTAGGTCAACCAACTTACATCGAATATCCTAAAATGTAAATCAAGTATGTGAATTTCATAATATGTATTAAACTAACTCAGACGCAAAAGTTATGAAACTAAGATAATACCTTGGAAGTTCCCACTTTCAGAATTGAGCACCAGGGGGCGTAGCATGAATTTGAATATCAGGTGGCTAAGGAATACAAATATCTAGTGGCTGAGGAAAATATGGCTGAGGTAGTGGCAGGGGAAAGTATGGCTCAGGTGGCTATTGTGGAAAATGTGACTCAGGAGCCTATTGGGGAAAGTGTGACTCAGGTAGTTGGGGAGTTGACTCTTAATAGGAGGTACTAAATAACTTAGCCTCTAATTTCCGAAGGTGTCTTTTTTTATTATCATATTTACTTTGCATGTTTTAAAATTGTATCTTCCATTGATTTTCTTTCTCCCGTTGGAAAGTGAACTGTTGTTCTAATAATGCTCTTAGCCCTACCTGAGATCTGTAGAATATATCCCTCTGATTTACATAGGCTCCTACAGATTTTATATAACCAGAGTACTCAGGTGCCCCCAAAGCCTGAGTTAAAATATCATATGAGCCAATTTTCAGAATCTTTCCTCGGGACCTTATATCATACAACTCATCCTACATGAGATACTAAATTAGTTAAATATAGAAACCAACATACAAACTAAGATTTTAAACAGAAGTATGAAGAACTTACAATTCGTTCTCCCATAACTTGAGCCGCAGGATTGAGATATTCTCCCATACTATCATGATGTGTAGCTTTCCATAATTTTGCCTGCTCTATTTTATCAGTCACATGTATTTTCTTAAGTTCTTTTACAACAGTTGCAATTTTTTTCCTAGATGTGCGATGAATATACTCATTATATTTTATTCTTCTCTGTTGTTGGACCACCCTTTTCGCTTATGAATATATTACCAAAGATTAGTATCAAACTAAAATAGATAAGTTATGAAAATGCTCCCTATATAACTTATCATATTATACCTAAAATTCTGGGGATAGTCAATCTGCAACAAATGTAACCCAATCATCTGAATATATGCTTGCAAATGATAGTGGGTGAGTCAAAGCCGTAAGATTCTCCTCCCTATATTTAGCATCCTCCGTGTACTGTATATTATACCTGAGGTTAAGTAGTTTTTAAATTGACGCAATTTTTTCCCCACAGATTGCATTACAAAGGATTTACATTCCTTTGCTATGATATATATACACTGCAAATTATTCAAATTAATACTTACAACAACATAAAACACTTATCGTATAGAATTCAAGTCTAATTAAGCATATTATTACTTACCACAATATCATCCCAAATCTTTCCTTAGAGATCGCCCTCCACCTTGGTTCATTCAATTGTCATGTGACAATGGTGATAGGAACTATAGTACGAGCTAAGATACCTAAGTAAGTCTTTAGCTCGGTGGTGACATCCCTGGTTGGTTATCCAAGGGCATTACATTCTACCATAAGTCGATTCCCTTTGGATCTCCTTTTGAGAATTAATTTACATAATGTTGCACTTCTTCACGCCTTTTTTTCATACGCATCTATGTATTCTTCCTCCTCAGTTTCTTCATCATAGACATCATCTTCATCATCTCTTCTCGCCATCAATCCGAAAACAAAACACAATAGTTAGAAATAGATAACAAGATAAACAAAATAAAATTAATATTCATACGTATATTAAATAAACACCGATACAACCAATCTAAACACCATAATCTATTCAAGCTCATATACCAACATTTCTCAATCATTTTCGATGTCAATATATTAACATAATCATACAAACATATTCATATTTAATGTAATAATATTTCATACAAACTTTCATCCACTAACCAAGCATCTAATTGATATAATTATCTCTAATTTAACAATAATTAAGCAAATTATAATCGCATTAACCATATTCAAGAGTTTCAACTCAAAAATCATCAAAACTATACATTAACTAAAAAACTATTACATATTCTACAAACCAAGTGTCAAAAGTTCATATTAATCTCTAAGTTAATAATATTCTATGACAATATAATCAAATTCATTACTAAAATTATATTAACTATATTATAAAACATTATAAACATTACACATTACCACAAATTATAACCTAATACATATAGAAAAATTTTAACCTACATTGTACAAACTTCTCTCATATAACAATTACTAGTATAAAGGAATTAATTTAAAATCTAAAATTATCATTCAAACTAACTTAAAAAATAAATTTAAAAAATTCGAGAAAATAGGAAAAAAATCAGAAAAATACCTAAATTGCTCAAAATAGCTTGTTTGAAGTAAAAATTGAAGGAGAATCCACTATATCAGATCAAGAACGAATCTAATATATATGAAAAACAAAAAAAAAATCACATACTAGTCGGATTTTATAGCAGTGAGCCGAGAAAATTTAAAATCTTTCTAGAACAAAATAGAGCTACAAATACTTATAAATTTGAGAAGATAATCTAATAGAAGTGTTGGGCTTATCAAAAGGAAGAAAATACACCCAAAATCATCCAAAATAGTGGTGATTTGGCTGAAAAACTTGAAGGTGGCGACAGAGGAGGTGATTTCGCACTCTCAAGTTCTATCGGGACCGAGAAAGAAGAAGTGTTGGGGCCAAACTTAGCCCCAGCATTTAAGCGGCTACCACGTTGCTTCTAGGCGGAGCGACCAGGTAGATGTCTAAACGACATTCCACGTTGCTCCTACCAAAAGCGACGTAGTATATCATTGTGCCACGTTGCCTATTTAAAAAGTGACGTAGCATTGTCACATACCTCGTCATTTTTCTCCCACTCGACGTGGCATACAAATCACGTTGTTTTTCCCAACAAATGACGTGATTCAAATGATGTTAAATGTCATTTTTTTTAGTAGTGATACACTTTTATTTTCTGTTTTTTTTCCCAAATGAATAGAGTGGAATTTTCACATAAAAAACAAAAGTATATTCAAATGAGAGTCTCAATTAATTTTGCAAGACTCACTATTAGCTCGATTTATATGAAAGTTAAAGTCACAATTACATAACAATTAGCATTTTCCATAAACACGAATACAACAACTTCGTCCCACTACACTCCTCCATTCAAGGAAAAGGTCGGAAAAAATGGATACAATTGTGCTTGTAATACTGCAAAATGCAGGTTTTCTTTTTCTACTAAATTGTATTTTATATGTGTATATATATATATGGCAAAAGCCAAATATGTTACCTGGTAGGCTGGTACAAGCTTAAATAAAGTTTAAAATGAATCGAACTTGATTAGGGCTGTATTATATAAATATACACTAGTGAATGGAAATATAAAAGTGCAACGCAACAAGAGTACGAGACTTCCTTCCCTGGATACACCTAGTAACCAAAAGGGTTCTTCATTCATATTATCTTTTTTATATATATATAGATTGCCAATCTAGTAGGTATTTTTCTTTTTTATATATATATATAAATATGCTGATTTGTTTGATACACCACCATCTGATCAAACCTTGGATTTTGTATGTCATTATGTTAATCACACCTTTCTTTCATCTCCCTTTTACTAATTTGGGTTTTGGTTAGTTCGCCAACTCTATTTGACTATTCAAGATGCGCATTTGGGAGAGAGGACCAAATCCCATAAGGAGTTACATACATATATAGTGTATACTATATACACATATATTTAATGTGAAATTTGGAGCGTCTAAGTCATTACTTTCCACTTACTCATTTCCCAATCAAAAAAATAAAATATTATGTATATACTCAATTTTTGGATTTTTATCGAAAAAGCACTGATTAATTAATTAAAAGGGTGTCATTTGCATACTAGTACCATTCCTCAATGATTGCCACTCGTTCCACTTGGGAGTTCCGAATCTTGCAGGGGACCCTTTCTTCTTCTTCCCTTAAAAATAGGATTTAACTTTTGCAATCTATTGGTCTAAATTATTATATTTGGTTTGATGATACTCATCATTTCCCCACAACCCTCTAAAAAAAATATATGGTTGAAATTTGAATATATAAACTCTATATTATTATATATGTATATATATATATATATGTAAATGGTATGAGGAGTTTCTTTCTTATGGAACAAGGTTGTCACATTATCAAACAATGTTCATTTAACGACAAAGATGTATTTGTTCACAACTTCATCGGGGGAGAGAGAGAGAGAATGGGAAAAGAAAGATATGGAAAAAAGAAAAAGGAAAATATAGTAGCCACCCCAAAATGGGCAGCGGGCAACATGTGTCCGGCTTAACAAGAACGAAATATTATAGTAATAAAGGTAAGAGTTATTTTTTTTTAAAAAGAAAAATCAACTTTCATTTAATCTTAATGCAGCAAACCGCGTACGTAACTTCTTTGTTAATGAGAACACAAGTAATTTATATCAACTCAACAAGTATAAATCATATATATCAAATCAGCTCGAAATAAAGTAATGTCTAGAATATTGCTATTAATAATTATAATCATAATTAATTTTGAATGGAACATGTATTTATGATCATATGTAGTTCAGGATTTAATTAAGTAACATCCTCTTTTTCCACTGATCATCAAAATTATGGAATTAAGTTAAAGTTAATCTCAGATTTTCAGATCTCTATGCAGGCTATACACAGATTTTATGAACTAATTAAACAAAAGTTAGTACATCAAATAATTTGGAAGTACTTTTTTCAATTATTAAACAAAAATACCTTTTTATAGTTATATATATAAATAGTCATAATAAGTGGCCCAAATATATATTTTCAAATTAAAAATAAGTATTTTGGGTCACTTATTATACCTATTTATATAAAGAACAAAATATTAACCCATTATAATGTATAGTTATATATAATAAGTGATCATATGTTTCATTATCTTCAAACTTAACACAACCCAACTTTATTATTATCTAAAAATCTATTAGGGAGGGAGTGACTATATGTGGATAGCGAAGTGGTCCAAATGAAATGGTATCCTAACTTGGAATCCAAATTCCAAATACTGATTCCTCAAGGATCTGTGATTTTGTTGAGTAATGTGCGTGTGTGATGAGTTGTGTGTTTTGGCTTTCTCTTCTTTTTTAATTATCCCAAAAAAAGACCATATGAAAAATTGCTAATCAATCTCACAGTATATAGCTTTTTCTTACAGAGAGTGGTCTCTGTCATTAGGTTATATCCATCAACTGGCTAATATGAAAATTAAATTAGAACTACTTGAGTATGTGTGTGACACCAACCCACCACCCACTTCAAATTAGGCCCTAAATCTTTTTGTGATGTTAATACTTCCATACAAGATCATTGCCACATATGAGTATCAATAGCCTACGTAACTAAATTCTACGGTGAATAATTAATCAATTATAGTTGCTTTCAAAAAAAAAAAAATTAATCAATTATAGTTAATCTTATCTAGTTAGGCCATTAGTTAAGATGTTGATATTATATAATCCTATTTAGTATTGAGCAACTAACTCCACCAGTTTTGGAACATTATTATTGTACAATGAGAGATCTCTCTCAATCAGTGCTAGCTGCTTACATAGCATGCATATCCAACCTTTCTGTCCTAATCACCTCCAACATATTATTAATCTTTAATGGAAGTTGAAATCCCACCCATATGTTTGGAATATTGATGCTTAATCATATTCTTATCACCTAGTCTGGACCATGCCATGCATTAACAATTAATAACAGCCATAATTAATTGTGGTAGTAATTTAGTGAATTATTTTGATCAGATGATACATGATTAAGGTCGATATGACAAGGACCACTAAATTATAATAACGATTTTGTTGGAATTTTGTGTGAAATTCAAATTTGTAGTTGCTGAAAAGTACTCTAAGAAAATAAATTTAGCATGGAAGACTCTAGCAGTATAAAAGTTATAGTTAGTTCTGAGCATAAATTTAGCAAGTTGCCTTAATATATTCCTTTGCATGTACCTTTCTCTCATTCTTGTCGAGATATAATCTCTTCACAATATTCATATTTGAGTATTATAGTAATTACAGATTCAACAAAACTCTTTCGAAATTAATTGAGATCTACACTATATTATACGAAATTACACTTTTACCACACTTCTAAGATGTTAGTTCTGCTTGTACCGCTGTTCAAATTGTAAAAATGAAGGCTTTGGACTTCGATCCAGGAGAACGGACGCACATGTTTTATATGTATACAGATTAATAAGCAGGAAGTCACACAACTTATAAAACGCGACGTGACCATTGAACTTAAGAGTCAGTTCTGGGAGAACATTTGTCCTAGTAGTGATATAACTGAATTGAAGGGGAGGAATCTTTGAGTTGAGTTGTAAAAACTGTTTAATTTCATGAAAATGCATAAGTTTTTGTTTAAGGTATTACCTATTCCATGCATGTTCCTTTCGTTTTACAGAAGCTTTGGCTTTATTTGGAATTTTGATTTTTGGTAAGAAAGAAAATAAATAGTGTGGAATTTTATCTTCGTTTGATTGGATTTTATAAAAAATAGTAAAGAAAAATTTGACAAAGAAAGTGAGGGATGTTTTGAGTAATTTTCAAGGTTAGATTATAATAATAAAAAAAATCATAAAAGAGAAAACTTTGAAAAAGAAATCTTTTAGGATTTTAGGAAAAAAAAAATGATGCTAAAGGGCATCATACGACATTCAATATCACATGATGTATTACAAGTTGATTATTATTACACTTCAGGCAGGACCTATGTAAGATTCAATTTATTAATTATCACCTAATAATAAAATTACACCTATATTCTTCCTCAATAATTGTTCTATCGCGATCTCCATCTTACCGGAGAAAGAGGTCCTTTTAATCTCCCTCTTCAGTAGAAATTTTCTAGTTTTTTTGTTTTTTCTTCTAATAATCATTCCTTTTGTGTAAAGGTCTTATTCCATAAATTTATTCTTATCAGAATTTTGTCCTACCAGATTCTAGATCTGTGTAGATTTTATTTGTTTCTTTTATTGTTCTATCATATTCTAGATCTGTGTAGGTTTCGTTTATTTTATTTCGTTTTCTTTTTTATTTTGTGTTTTTCTTTTATATCTGAATCTTTTATGATCCAAATATAGAAAAAAATTTAATATAATATGATTCACCAAGACGGAGTATATCGAGGTTAATGTTTTGTTTTGAAATGATGAAGATTTGAAATTTGTGATTTCTCTGAGATTCCTTGTCCATGTGGTAGAAACAACGTTATTGTGGGTATGGTGAACTCCTTTAACGGTATGTCTAGCAATACAGTTGGTTATACGAGCTTTTTGTTAAGATATAGTAGTAATGACTCTTGTCGCTTTATCTTTCGCTCTAGTAATGAAGTAGCCCATACACGTCCTAAGATAGTTTTTTTAGTATTCATAGTTTGTTTTGTCATTGAAAAATTACTTATTATAATATTCATGTTGTATCAATTGGTTTATTTTAATAATAAATTTCATTTTTACCTTGCTCTTAGAAAAAAATTTTCCCATTTTTTTCCCCTTCGACTTTTTCTGCTAAAATCCAAGTTTCATACATAGCCTTAAGCTATATTGAAATTAAAAAGAGCTGCCACGCTTTATAGTCCAGTTATTAGTATAATCTGGCCTAAACATGAATACTTTTGACAGCATTGCCAATTGGCCATGTAATATATAAAGAACAATAAATTTTTTTTTATTTTTTATTTTTACAATAATGGTGGTTACAAGCTTAATCTAGTTATTAACCACACTAATTTCCAAAAAAGCAAAAAAGAAGGAGAGAGAGAGAGGTTACAAGCTTAATCTGGCTAAAAGCTTAATCTGGTTATTAAGCACCCTAATTTCCAAAAAAGCAAAAAAGAGGGAGAGAGAGAGAGAGAGAGGTTACAAGCTTAATCTGGTTATTAACTACACTAATTTCCAAAAAAACAAAAAAGAGGGAGAGAGAGAGAGATTCAACGGCTAGCTTGCGAATCTTCCCATATTTAATTTTAAGTTCTTTCTAAGAGCATTAACAATCCATCCTTAGGTCTTCAGGCCATCCAAACTCTTCCAACAATGCCAACACTACTCCATTTGACCAACCAAAACCAGTCTGCAATGTTGTAACATTAGAAGAAAAAGAAAATTTTATTATATTTTTTATATGGCAATAGAACATTTTTATTTTCTTGTTCTTGAGAGTAAAATTAAGGAAAGAATAAAGATGTTCTCAAGATATTGTTTGAGGAAATCTTATCGATTCATTTTACTTTTAAAAATAAAACATGAACTAGTTTGCATGAAATAAAGCAATGATAATTACACACAGGAAAAAAAAAAAAAAAAAAAACCTATAAAACAGTTATGATAGAGTCAGACCTGGGGCACATATTCACCACCACCTCCAAAGTCTCCACAATGTTCCACATTGTATTTCTCATGCATAGTTCCTGTTCTCTTGTAGGCCACGTAATTGGTTCTGATCCACCTCACAGCAATATCCTCAGCCGTTGATCTTGCTTCTTTTGATCCAGATTTTGCCAAACCTTCAATTATCATGTGTTGGATTGGAGCCCAGCCATTTGGAAAGTCCCTATTTTCGTTCATATACAAGGCCATAGAAGATTATTAAAATATTAATGCTCTAATTAAGCATATTATTCCCAGAGTCATAATAATGGTCTTACCATTGTTCTCCTGAGTTTATCAAAGATGTGGCTATCCCGGAGGCACATACCAGTCCTGAACTTTGAAGACTTCTCATGACTTTGTCCACCAGAAAACCGTCTTCATATCGAAAACAAAGTAAAAGAAAATGAAGTGAATTAAAAAGGGTATTTTCCCATATGTCTATGTAGCTCGAGAACTAAACACAACCATACCAATTACATAACACGATCAATTCTCACATGTTTTGTTTAGTCTTCATGTTGATGAATTGGTTTAATTATGAGTCCAAAGAGAAGTAACATAAGTAACCAGGATTCAGTTTTATGCCGTGAAATAATGACGCATCACGGTATATATGACAGTTGAATAAAACTAGCATATGCTAAAAAAGGGGATAACCTGAGTCTTACCTATGGCTACAATACTATAAGACAGTTCACTACTATGTGACATTTTTAGTGCACTGCAACAGAGACAGAGGCACATTATTCTTAGGAGGGACTTGAGCCACACTCAGTTTTATTTTCTTTTTAAAAAAAGCCTAGTTATTTACATGTATTTATAGTTTTCTTAGCTTAAATTATATACAAAGTCTCCGCTCAAAAATAGAAAAAATTATAGAATATTCCACACATAAAATGGATAAAATATAATTTTAGCCCTTGGTAAACAAAAATCTTGGCTCTGTCCCTGATGCAATATAACGACTTATCACCAATGACGATAAATAGCATTTTTCTCAAGTTTACCACTTTCCTTACGGTAAAGTTGGGAGAGAAAAGAATGTGACTAAAATCTATAAAAGTAGTATAAAAGATTAGGCCATTGTTAGAATTCTTGTACTTTTCCTCTGTTGAGAGCTCTCTTTAGACCATAATGTTTCAAAGGTTTTCTGAATCTATCAGGAAATGTGAGCTTATGTCTGCCACATGCATCTAGGTTGTGAAAGACGCCAATCTTCAAAGAATATCGGACTGATCACCTTCATCACCAGCTCAACTTGGGCCTGAATGTCTGAGAATGGTTTGGGCTCAAGCTAGGCCAATGGCCCAACTTTGATCACGACACAAGACATGCATGAATATATAGGAAATACAAGTTATGCAAGATGAACATTAGTCATTAGTACCACACAAACCTGAGTGAAACGACTCAATCCATAAGGGAATGAAGTTGGAAGCAAATATTTTCTGGTTCTGGTTCCCAGCTTCCCATGTTTGAGCATCCTAAGTATCAAAATGGAGAAGATCAGAAAAAGTGGTTAAAATCAATAAATCATAATTGATAAATTTCACAATTTTCAGTTACAAAAAAGTGTTACTACAAACTAGTAACACCTTGCAAGAGCTATTGCTGAGCCAGTAATCAAGCCATTGTCCCATCTCTGCATTCCAGAAAACAGATTCCATTGCCTTCTTTCTCACTAGAGAAGCCTCCGAAAACCGCTCAGAGATGATGCAATCTCCTGTAACTTTTGCCAAGAAGGCAATATTCAGCTCCATCTGACCAAGCAACAGAGGAAATATATTAGTATGGATGAACATGAATTTAGGCCTCTTCCATAAATAACTCTGAGCCACATACCCCAAGTATGAAAGTATTTAAATCCACAGGTAAGATTGAAGTTGTAGCCAATGTAGCAAAATCTTTGTGGTCCCTGCAACAAAACAACAATGGAAGACTGAAAGTCATATATGCATATATATATATATATATATATATATAACGATCACTTACTGCAATGTCTCATCACTAGTGATGCATTACTATATATGTGACAGTATCTATAAAAGTAACATAGGAAAAAGGAAACTTAAAATCAATACACTACCTTTGTAAGTAATTGCATCACTAATGGTAATAAATAGTTATTTTCATGACTTAATAGTCAATACCTCATCCATCTTGTACTAAAATCCCATCCAGACTCAGCGGCTGAAGCCACTTCACGGTAAAAATGCTGCTTATCAGAAGCATTTGAGATCTTGGAAGCAGATTCTTTGTCCTAAGAGAAATTTAAAGAAAAAATGTGTAAATTGGATACCATTTTTATTCAACCATTAATAAAATCTTGAGCTTATTCAGCTGCATAAAAAGAGTACCACACACAATGGTTGAAGACTCAGGCCTAGGTTTGTTCCACATAGCATAATATCGACTTAAAGTATGACCACTTGCTTCAGCATCTTGAATTGTCACACTATGTATACCTTCAACAGCAAAACATATAAAAAGTTAAAACCAACTGAAATATGATTAAAAGGGATTCAAAAAGATAATAGTGTTTTGGATAGAAAATTTTAAAGAAAAAATGTATATTATAAGCCAAAAATACCTGAGTTCCAAAATTGGTATTCTTTTATTAGAGCAGGAAGAGACTTTCGAGCCAATTCATGATCCTGAGTCCTCTTGTATATTTCACAAACCATGGCACTAAGTAGGGGAGGCTGGCTGCAAAAGTTGCCTCAAACTCGTATTGAATCTAACTATATATTAAGCCAATAATAATATAGTAAAAAGCATATGCATTGTATACTGGCAAAGATGTTTTAATAACAAGTGAAGGAAGGTACGAGTATTAAATAAATTAATAGAAACACAACATGAGAGCATGTTTTTGCTTGCAAATTCAATAATTAATATTATGCAGGACCATTTCTCACATTTCAATTGACAAAAAATGACTTAAGAAATTAAGGGGGCAAACAAAATGAATGAACAGAGTAAGTAGACAGGACAAGTAGAAAACAATGCCAAAATGACTTAGAAACTAGAAAGAGAGAGAAAGAAGCATGAAGCATTATAACACACCTCCTAGTGGTGTAGTAGGCCCTTGCCCCATTGAGTACGTAACCATATTCTTCTATAAGGCAAATGAGATTAGTCGCAATTGCTTTTGCTGTATCATACATTTTACTTGCTAGTAACCCCCTATACAAAAAAAAAAAAAACCAAAACTGATCAAGAATCTTAATAAGACCAAAAATAAAAGAAATTTCACGCTAATTATAAAATAATCCTCTAATTCTCTATTGTTTAACTATGTACTTGAAATAAAGTCAAGAACTTAGTTACATGCACTACAATTACCGGAAAAAAAAAAAAAAGAAGACTAGTTCTACCCTCTTTTGAGGAGAAAATGCATAAAAACACACTAAACTTTGAATTGAATGTTTTCAAAATGTGAGTAATTCTAATATGATAAGATATTCAGAAAAACGACTTATCGTGACAACATAATCAAAACTAACCTAATAACCCAATAAGAATCCCAATAGTAAACCTCCCTAAACCGGGAACCGGGAATCATGACCGGCTGAGGCAGAGGAAGCAGCGTATGCAACTCCGGCCGGTCACGAACCTCACTGGAGACTTTCCGGCTCAAATTCTTCCAAAGGGAGTGAACCTCCAATGCCCAACTCCTCACTTCTTGATTCTTCACCTTAGGCAAGAACCCTTCTGGCTCTGGGACATAATCCTCTGGCTCTGAGTACACCAAATCCTCCCCTGCACCCTCAAAGTACTTCTCTAAATACTCGTTCAAATCCTCAACCGAAACCGACCCGTTTTCACCCCTAGTAAGCCGATCAAAACCATCCTCCGCGGCCGGCAAATCATGCTTTAACGACAAATCAACGTAAAGTTTGGGGTCAAAGTTGAATTTTCCGAAAGTTTGGAGTGCGGTTTCTTGGACCCTTTCAAGAAAGCTGACCAATGGGGTTGTGGGAACCACGGGACCGGAATCAGAACTGCATGACGATGAGGCTTGTTCGACATCTTTTATCGGAAAAGGATTGTCGTTTGAAGAGATTGCTAATGGGTTCTCGGAATGGGATTGATTAGGAGTTAGAGAGTGAGGATGAAGAAGATGATTGGGAGTGGACATTATTGGAAAAAAAAATACAAAAAACAAAAAAAGAGAGAATAGTAGAAGAGAAGAAAAAGAAGAAGAGAGTGATGTGATTTGAATTTAGTTTGTAGCCATATATAGACTCGGAAAAGTTCCTTTTCATTTTTTTTTTTCTTTTTTCATTTATCTCCTTCTTTTATTCATGCATGCATTGCAATGCATAGATAAATACGTACGTGCATATTTATAAATGGTTGCCAATACAGTAGGTATTTTTTTTTTCCCTTACATGTAAGTATTCTTTTTTAGTCATTGGATCATCTAACGGTTATAGTGAAATGCATAAAAAGACGTATATCATTAATGCTACTTCTCTCTCTTATTTTTTACAATAAAAAAATACGCATAATAAATTTTTATTAACTAAAATGATACTTATGTATAGATAAAAAAAAAATACCTACTAGATTAGTGCCCTTTATAAATACACATATGTTTGATCTAATGCGTACGTGCATATTTATGTATATATGTTTGATCTAATGATCTTGATAATAGATTGTTGAGTTTAGCACATATATGTTCTTATATCTGTAATAACATAAAAAATTCTGAATAGTGTAATGTACTCACTTTCCACATTAGAAAATATTAATGCATTAATTAGTATGTATATTTTCCTAGTGATTAGGATAATGGAGGCGTGGTCTAATGGTAACCCCTAGTCGGCTCATGATTTGTTAAAGACCTAAAGTCCCATCTAAGGACCAACTTTTTATTTTTTTATCTTTTTCTATAAAAACCTCTAATAAAAAGCCAAAGTTTAAAGAGAATAATTTAGTATGAATTCTATTGAATTGAAAAGTAGAGGGATGCTAAGAGGACTCTCTTGCGTACTCTCTCTTTCACTTTTTCATTCTGTGATTGACACTTGTCCATATTTTTTCCTTTTTTTAAAAACCAAATGATACATCTTAAACATAAATATTACAAAATTGTCATTCAATAGGTACATCACCCTCTTAGCACGTTATACATCATTCAATAGTATTGTGATACTTCCTTTAGAAAAAAAAAAAAAAGAAAAAAGAAAAAAAAAGTATTGTGATGCTATTATGCTTAGCATCACAATGGAAGATAAATACTCTAGGTATAAATTCTGGAGAAAAAGAAGGTAAACCTATAGTTACGAACCTATATCGGACACTCATGTGAAACCATGTTCTACTAATCAAAAAGAGAATAATTCTCATGAGGCTAATCTCTTTATCTTCCATTGTGATTATTATATTATATTGAGAATATATTGACATTAATATCTCAACGATTATGAAATAGAAAAAAATAAAATAAAATAAAAATATCATATTTAAACGATGTCAACTTTTTAATTGAATTAACTAATTTATTCTTTAATTGAAATAAAATGAAAACTTAATAGTCAAAACAAAATAAAAAATAAAAAAACAAAAGTTTGGGAAAGTTTATTATACGTACGAGATTATTTAATTGCTATAGAATGATGTGAATATATATATTATTCATATATATATATATATGTTTATCAAATATATATATATATATATATATTGAAAGGAATGTGAATATCTATTTTCTAACTAGCTAAAATAGCTTAAATATTACGGTGCGTTTTACACTAATTCAGAGTATTCATTATTAGAAGCCAATTATTTAAGGTGACGTTTGGTTTATAGGAATAGACAAAAGAATGGAATGAACATTCCTAAGAATTACCCATTCTATTGTTTGGTTTAGATTTTCAACTTAGGAAAAGTCATTCTAATGAAAAGGCAAATCTATCAAGTAGTGGAATTATCTTTCCTTAACTAAACCACTGGAAAGACTATTCCATTCCTACTCAGAATTTTAAATGCCCTAATTACTCTTATTTTAGTTTGCCTAAAGTACAGGATTTCAGAGAATAATACATCAACCCGTATGGGTTGATGTGTTATTATCTGAAATCCTGAATAACACATCAACCCGTATCTGAAATCTTGAATTACACATCAACCCGTATACGGTTTGATGTGTTATTTTTTAAAATCTGAATAACACATTCATTTCAAAAAATAACACATCAACTCATATACGGGTTGATGTGTTATTTTCTGAAATCCTGAATAACACATCAACTCTATACGGTTTGATGTGTTATCTTGTCTTTAAAATTTTTATTTTTTAAAAAAGAATTTTCTAATACAAAAAATACATAAATAAATAAATGAGTCAATTTTTGTACAAATTTAACATTTGTACCAATTTTCTAATAGTAAGGGTATTTTCGTCCGTATAATGTTAATTCCATTCTATTCCATAATAAACCAAATATAGTAATGCTCATTTAGTCATTGATTCCAACATGTCAACTAAACAACTCAATCAATTTTTTTTTCCATTCCATTCCTATTACCATTCCCATTCCTTTTCCATTTTTGTTTAGCAACCAAACGCAATCAAAAAGCGAAAGTTTAAAGAAAATAATTTAGTATGAATTCTATTGAATTGAAAAATAAAGGGATGCTAAGAGGACTCTCTTGAGCACTCTCTCATTCACTTTCTCATTCTGTGATTGACATTTGTCCATATTTTTTCCCTTTTAAAAAAACCAAATGATACATCTTAAACATAAATATTACTTTTACAAAATATTACACAATTGCCATTCAATAGATACATCACTCTCTTTTCGTATTATACATCACCCTTTTAGCACGTTATACATCATTCAATAGTATTGTGATGCTATTATGCTTAGCATCATAATGGAAGATAAATACTCTAGGTATAAATTCTGGAGAAAAAGAAGGTAAACCTATAGCTACGAACCTATATCGGGCCACTCGTGTGAAACCGCGTTCTACTAATCAAAAAGAGAATAATTCTCAAGAGGCGAATCTCTTTATCTTCCATTGTGATTATTATATTGTATTGAGAATATATTGACATTAATATCTCGATGACTATGAAATAAAAAAAACAAAAATAAAAATCTCAAATTTAAACGATGTTAATTTTTTAATTGAATTAACTATTTTACTCTTTAATTGAAACAAAATGAAAACTTAATAGTGAAAACAAAATAAAAAATAAAAAAGCAAAAATTTGGTGAAGTTTATTTTACGTACGAGATTATTTAATTGCTATAGAATGATGTGAATATATATATATATATATTCAAATATATATGTTTATCAAATATATATATATATATATATTGAAAGGAATGTGAATATCTATTTTCTAACTAGCTAAAATAGCTAGCAGTTAGCTTAAATATTACGGTGTTTCAAATTAATTCAGAGTATTCATTATTAGAAGCCAATTCTTTAAGCTAAAAGACGATTGAGGTGAATAAAATGCTAATAATGAGCCAAATTCGCATTTTTAAAGCATTTTTAAGTGGATATGTTTGGTACTTAACATTAAATATCAATAAAGCTGCGGACCCATAGCTTTATTAATGTGTGATTTTATTCACCACCTGTGGTATAAATAATCTAAAGAAACCTACCTGTCAAGGTATAAATCATCAAATATGAAACCCGGGTTTGAATAAATGTATTAAAAGGACTCATCTTTTTGGGTCTTATATTAAAATTTTCGAACTTTGGGCGGCTAGCAAGAGATTATTAAGTATGGAATGGATAGACTCTTGGGTGCTAACCTTTGTATATATATATATATATTGCGATGAAAGCTTGGTACCAAAAGTCCATTCATTCCGCACTCAACAACATCTTGCTACCGAATTTTGCGATGTACTCTAAGGTAGAGATAATCTAAAAGAAACCTACCTACCAAGGTACCAATAATGGTGCTCTTCATGTGAAAAAAGGTTCAAGAGGTCGTATAATCCTGCACCATTCTTTTTTTTTTTTCCTCTTCTTTTCTGTATTTTTTCCCTAGGGAGCCGGTTATACCATTTAGTTTTATTTATTATTTATTCATTTTTTGATAAGTGTTGTCTGGCTTTTCAACTTCATATTTTTCTTTTGAGCTATTAATATTGCGTAAGCGTGCGTAACAATCGTTAATTCGCTTCGGCAAAAATAAAAAATAAAATAAAAATCAAAATCACAAGATCCATAAATGACCAGACTTCGAGTTTGACTTTGAACTCACACGTGAAATTTACAGCTCTAATTGCAGTACCATGTCAATTTATATCGTTTCAATAAATAAATAAATAATGGTGGTGTGTAAACATTCCTGTATATTAATTTGTATCTTCAATTCCTAACACGTCAGCAGGCAATACTTAGGTCTTCAGGCCATCCAAACTCTTCCAACAACGCCAATACTACTCCATTTGACCACCCAAAACCAGTCTGCATTGCAAAATTTTCAAAGACATAAGTTATTCACTAGGAACCCAAATCAGAAGCCATAATATATAATAAGTTCATATAAGAACAAATTATCATTTCAAGTGTAACTTTATTTTTCCAAGTATCTAGTAGCTGTTTTATAGGGAACTAAGAAAAGGGTCATATTCCAATTAAACCATTAATTAAAATAGAAAGTCATACCTGAGGTACATATTCACCACCACCTCCAAAATATCCACACTTTTCCACGTCGTATTTTTCATGCATGGTTCCTGTTTTCTTGAAGGTGACATAGTTGGTTCTGATCCACCTCACAGCAATATCCTCTGCCACTGATCTCGCTTCTTTCGATCCAGATCTTGCCAAACCTTCAATAATCATGTGTTGGATTGGAGCCCAACCATTTGGAAAGTCCCTGTTTTTACAAGTTTTTATTAGTTGAAACACAAGTTAAGAAGGTAAATGAGTATTGGAAAGTGCAAGAAGTTTCTCCTTTTTGCTGCAAGGATCATGATAAAGTACAATGGTTTCATGCTATTCCCTTAATTTGAAAGCTGAACTGGTCACTAACCATTGTTGTCCTGAGTTGGTGAGAGATGTTGCAATACCGGCAGGATGAACCAGACCTGATTTTCGAAGACTCTTTGTGACTTTATCCACCAGAAGAGCATCTTCATGTTGAATAAAAGAAATGGTTCAGTGTACAAAGCCTTGTAAACTTGCTCGAAGTTGTTGCCTAATCAATTAATTCCTTTGAAAATAAGAAAATAAAAAAAGGAAGCAGAGTTTTTACGGATATGGAGAGACCGAGTCAACGGTAGACAGGATTGCAGGTGCAGCCTAGCCAAAAATGTAGCAAGTAGCTTAACCGACAGACTCACATTACTATTTATTCATACCAATACAGAGGATATATCGGGCTTGTGCTGCAAATTTCGACAACTTCGGGTGTGATTGTGCTTTGAAATGAAGAATTTTTTGAAAAAAAAGTTGGAACAAAAGAATAAAGTTAAATCTATGAGTTCTTCCTTTTCTACTGATAAGACTGCCCTATGTTCTCTCTTTCTACCACAACTTTTAAAGCTTCTCTATTTCCAACATGTTCAATTACCTCAACTAGCCCGTAAAAGAATCCAAGAAACTTAAAAATTCAACTCAAATCACATCAAAGATGAATATTGTAATCACAAACCTGAGTAGAAAGACTTGATCCATAAAGGAATGAAGTTTGAAGCAAATGCTTTCTGATTCTGGTTCGAAGTTTTCCATGTTTGAACTCTCTAAGTGTCAAAACGGAGGAAATTAGAACCGCTGCAGATAACAGTAATGACATACAGAAACAAGTAATGTTAACGAAAGTTAATACTACCTTGCAGTGGCTATTGCTTAGCCAGTAGTCATGCCATTGTCCCGTCTGCGCATTCCAGAAAACAAATTCTATTGCTTTCTTTCTCGCTTGAGAAGTTTTCAAGAAGTGCTTAGATACGGCGTAATCTCCCGTGACTTTTGACAGGAATGAAATGTCCAGTTCTATCTGAATCAACAAATATAATTAGATTTTCTCACACACCAAAAAGAAGATTTTGAGCATCTTCCACAAAAAGTTCTGAGAAATACCCCAAGTATGAATGCATTTAAATCAACTGGTAAAACTGATGTTGTAGCCAATGTTGTAAAATTGGCAGGGTTCCTGCAAAATAAAGAATTAATTCTTCATACAATTCAATGGAGCAATTCACAGTAGGATGCCCAAGAAATAAAGGCATTAAATCAAAACAAAGTGAAGTGTACTTTACAACCTTTAAAGAGGCCTGGATCACAAGGAAACTTGTAACTCGTTTTGGAAACAACCACATAAGTTGAATCAAGGACAAGTTGTGGTTGACTTTCTCGTGGTTTCAAAGTTTTCAATTGTACACTCATAGAACAATTTCATGGCTTGGCATGTTTTCTTTTCATAGATGACGTTTACAACACTTGGATGAGGATGATAAATTTTTTTGGCATAAATCAATTTTATTTTAGCTGAAGTGAGGTAGGTTAACATGTGCATAAATTTAATGGACTCACAAACATCAACAGGGAAAAAAAGGAGGTCAAGCAACTAAAGCTAAAGGAACCAAACAAACAAAATACATATATCTGAACATAGATACATAATTTCTCATACCAAAAAGAATTCACCTCATCCATCTTGTACTAAAATCCCATCCAGACTCAGCAGTTGAAGCAACCTCGCGGTAGAAGTGCTTTCTCTCGGCCACGGATGAGATATTTGAAGCAAATTCCTTGTCCTAAGAAACAGAATAAGTCCATGAATTTGATACTAAACATATTCCGCCATTTAACCATACAGCAAAAGTAGTATGTGAAATGAGCTAGAGAGCAAGATCTACAAGGGTGGAAGATTCAGGCCTGGGCTTATCCCACGTTGCATAATATCGAGTTAAAGTATGATTACGAGCTTGAGCATCCTGAATTGTCACCTTGTGTATTCCTAAAACAACAAAATAGAGCTTAAAACCAACTAAAGTAGAGCAAAGTAGGATGTGTATGCATAAAACTATTCTGAAAAGCAAATTAAAGGAAAAAAATTCTCTCTTCAATTGTAGTACCTGAAGTCCAAAACTTATGTTCTTTGATTAGAGCGGGAAGACACTCTTTAGCAAATTCTAGATCACCAGTCTTCTTGTATATTTCATGAACCATTGCGCTAAGGAGGGGAGGCTGACTGCAAAAAATAAGTGAAAATTGACACTTCCATGAAACCAAAAAAGAAAAATTATAATCAAGCAACAGTCTGGTATTTAATCAGGAAATCAAGCACCACCTCCTATTAGTGTAATAGGTCCTCGCACCATTAAGCACGTGACCATATTCTTCTATAAGTGAAATAAGATTAGTCACAATTGCTTTTGCTGTATCATACATTTTACTTGCTAGTAACCCCCTGCACAACAAATATACACGAATATAATAATAAATTCAGGAAAAACTATAGATTCAAACTAAAAATTGAAACAATCCCTTTTATCCATTTGGACAAATTTAGTTTATACATGTTTTGCGAAACTAATTCAAGAAAATTTGCTTTGCACTGATAATGTGGACCAGTCTCCCTAATGTTCTATAAAAAGCTAATATATGAACTTTAAACTAATAGAAATCCCAATATAGACCAACTTAACAAGAAAATGACTACATTGTTAACTCAAATACTCAAAATCCACTTCTATAAACACATACTATGCAAAATAAGACAACAAAACTAACCCGATTACCGAACAAGAATCCCAATACTAGACCAAATCAACAAGAAAAAGTTAAAAGACTTGCCTTTTATACAAAAATACCTGAAAATCCACTTAAATAAACGCATATTATGTAAAATAAGACAACAAAACCAACCGTATTACCCCATAAGAATAAGTAACCGACCAACTTAAAAAGAAAAAGATTACTTTGTTTGCAAAAATACTCGAAAACCCAATTCTATAAACACATTATGTAAAATAAGAAACAAAACTAACCTGATTTATCCAATAAGAAAGAAAACCCAATTCTATAAACACATTATGTAAAATAAGAAACAAAACTAACCTGATTTATCCAATAAGAATCCCAATAATAATAGACCAAATTCACAAGTAAAGAAGACTACTTTTTATACTAAAATACCTGAAGCCCCACTTTAATAAACACATATTCTGTTAAAATAAGAGAATCAAACTAACCTGATAACCCAATAAGAATCCCAATAATAGACCTCTCTAAACCGTGAACCGGGAATGATTACCGGGTCAGGCAGAGGAATCAGAGTATGCAACTCGGGTCTCTTTCTCACCTCAGCAGAGACTTTCCTACTCAGATTCTTCCAAAGGGAATGAACCTTCAATGCCCAATTCCTCACTTCTTGATTCTTCACCTTGGGTAGAAAACCCTTTGGCTGGGGGACAAAATCCTCTGGCTTAGCGTACACCAAATCATCCCCTGCACCCTCAAAGTAATTCTCTATATACTTGCTCAAATCCTTAACAGACACCGACCCATTTGAGGACCTCACAAGCTTATCAAAACCCAGTTCGGAATCAGACAGATTGCGCTTCAACGACAAATCGACGTAGAGTTTTGGGTCGAATTTGGGCTTTCCGAAGGTTCGGAGTGCGGTTTCCTGGACTCGTTCCAGGAAGTTGAGTAAAGGGGTTGTGGGCTTTACGGGCCCGGAATGGGAAGCGCATGGCGAATAAGAAGCTTCAGAGATAGAAATGACTGTTAGTAATAACGATAGGAAAAGTAGTAGTGGTGGTGGGAATGGAGTTGTACTACTGTTACGTGGTTTGGAGAATGGAATGGAGACCTCCATTGTTGTTGGACACAGATTGAAGAATGAGGAAACGACGGACACAGATTGAAGAATGAGGAAACGACCGGTTTAGCAAGAGGAATAAATATATATATATATATGTATGTAGCTTGATATTTATGAAATGGCGCCAAATGCCAGAATGAGAAGCTAAGAGCCGGCAATGGGAATCAAAAGTTTGACTATTTACTTTGGACCTTTCGCCAAGTCTGCATGCAATGACGAGAAATGCTCTGTTTTCTGAAGTTTCCACTTGTCTTTATTTCTCAAATTTTTGTTTTATTTTATTGTTATAGTATAGACTAAAGAGTAAAAAATAAAATAGAAATAAAAAATGGTTGAAGTTTCATTGATTTGTAAGCATTTAATTTGTTGAAGGGATAGAAAATCATATATGTCTACGTCGCTGCTCGCATCCTTATTTTTAGTTTAATTAGTATTGTTATTTACTTATAAGAGACTTCCTTCTTTCTTGCCTAAATTTCTTTTCAATAACTTTAAGATAGCTTTTTAATTATATGAAAAGTTGACTAAAATTTTCTTTAATTTTCTTGTCCTACACCCGATTCATGGAAAGGCTGGCATGTAAATTTTGGGGGCTTATAGAAATGTGACCAAATTTTGAGCCCAATTTCAGTAAATGTCCTTTTGTCAAATGTTATAGTAAAATATCCGGTATATATGTTTATATACTAAGTGTAAAATTTTATATACCAAGTATAAAAAATTATATATCTAGTGCATTTCAGTACAGTAACTAAAATTAGTAGATATGTGTATCTACTAAGTATAAAAATATATATACCTAGACATTTAGCTATAAAATTTTAAAAATGGACATCTACTTAATCAAATTTAAAATTTTGGTCATCTACCTAAATTTCTCTAAATTTTTTTTTGGTGGTGAATCTTACATCTTTGTTCATGCCCATAACATGGCTCATATTGTACATGTGATCATCTTCATAAGAAATTCACTACAGATATTTACTAAAAATAGTAACTAAAAGTGGACGAATGATCTGTTTTCATGAAAAAATAGTTTTATTATTTGAGCAAAACTAAAGTACACNACGTAATACTAAACATACATTAATTCTAAGAAATATTTATTCTACTTTAGGGATGTTATTTTTGCACGATGGACTAGTACTCTAACATGGGCAAGCTGATCGAGGATCGAAGCGAGTTCAAGGCAAAATTCCCCTACCCAAGTCAAGGTCAGGTTGAGGAATGGTACTCGACCCGATATAGTTGAGGTTGTATATAATTTTATAATATAGGATTAATTGCAAAAAAAAAATAACCTGAGATATTGCCTTTTTTGTAATTTTAATAATATCTTTTAACTTGTATAAAATTATATTTTTCACATTTTAAATATTTACAAATTTGTACATTCTACATATAAATTGACTAATAAATTTTTTACTAAATACGGAATCTTAATTAAGAATATCTTATTTATATTGACTAACACAAAAAATTATTGAAAATAATTTAAAACAGTTAGTACATGATCATCCAATTTGTATACAAAATGTACAAATTTGCAGAGATTTTAAATGTGGAAGTATAATTTTACACAAGTAAAAAAAATAGTTAAAATTATAGAAGGATCATATTTCATAGTAATTTTTTGCATTTATCCCTATAAAATAAAATAAAAACACAATCCTAACCACTCTTCTCTCATGTAAAGAAATTTCTTTCATACCATACATCCAGATTTTTCTTTTGCAGTGGAGAGATATCTCGGTCTCCCTCTCCAGCATGATTTTTTCTTTGTTATTCTTTTTCTTTTTTAGTGATCATTTCCTATGTGTGAAGGCATAAATTACCTTGGATTTAGAGCTATGAGTATTTTATCCCACCTGATTATAGATTTGTGTGGATTTTTTTTTTTTTTTATTTTCATGCAATTTTCGTGGGTATCTTTTAGATTTGAGACTTTTCTAGTCCAGATTTGGAAAATTTTATGCGGTTCAAGCATGTGAATTAAAATATCGCGACAATATTCGTATTTTGAAGTATTGACATCGATACTAGGTGGAAAGATATTTTTTCTCATGTATCCGTAAAATATCCACAAAATGTCAGCAATGTCAAAGATATGTCGATATCGGTAAAATATTGGTAAAAAATGAGTTAATATCGAGATATTTACGGATATTATCATGATAATATCGTCGAGACTTTTGAAATGTTGACAATATCCTGGTATTAGGGTAATTTGGAAACAATTTGAAAAAAAAAAATAGGAGACAAGGAAGATTGAGTCAGATTGATGAAAATTCTATTTCCATGAGTTTCGAATCAATAAGCATGGGAACTAATCAAAGTTCATATAGTTATGATCATGTTTTTATAATCCTAATAAAGTGTTTAGAACTGTAAAATAAAGGCAATTTCTTTAGCTATAAAATATTTNACGTAATACTAAACATACATTAATTCTAAGAAATATTTATTCTACTTTAGGGATGTTATTTTTGCACGATGGACTAGTACTCTAACATGGGCAAGGTGATCGAGGATCGAAGCGAGTTCAAGGCAAAATTCCCCTACCCAACTCAAGGTCAGGTTGAGGAATGGTACTCGACCCGATATAGTTGAGGTTGTATATAATTTTATAATATAAGATTAATTGCAAAAAAAATAACCTGAGATATTGCCTTTTTTGTAATTTTAACAATATGTTTTAATGGGGATGGCTACGGTAGGGGCGTCCCTACGTAGGGTCATGTCTTAATTATCGTTGGATGAGAATCTGTGGGGAATAACGGGAATCTGTGAAGAATCTATTTATATACAGATTCCCATCCAACGGTGAATAGACAGGGTCCTACGTAGGGGCGCCCCTACTGTAGACGCGCCCTATTTTAATTTGTGTAAAATTATATTTTTTACATGGGGATGGCTACGGTAGGGGCGTCCCTACGTAGGGTCATGCCTTAATTATCGTTGGATGGGAATCTGTGGGGAATAACGGGAATCTGTGGAGAATCTATTTATATACAGATTCTCATCCAACGGTGAATAGACAGGGCCCTACGTAGGGGCGCCCCTACTGTAGACGCGCCCTTTTCACATTTTAAATATTTACAAATTTATACATTCTACATATAAATTGACCATTTTTTACTAAATACGGAATCTTAATTAAGAATATTTTATTTATATTGACTAATACAAAAAATTATTGAAAATAACTTAAAACAGTTAGTACATGATCATCCAATTTGTATACAAAATGTACAAATTTGTAGAGATTTTAAATATGGAAGTATAATTTTACACAAACAAAAAAAAATGGTTAAAATTATAGAAGGATCATATTTCATGGTAAATTTTTACAGTTATCCCTATAAAATAAAACAAAAACACAATCCTAACCACTCTTCTCTCATGTAAAGAAATTTCTTTCATACCATACATCCAGATTTTTCTTTTGCAGTGGAGGGATATCTCGGTCTCCCTCTCCGGCATGATTTTTTCTTTGTTATTTTTTTTCTTTTTTAGTGATCATTTCCTATATGTGAAGGCATAAATTACCTTGGATTTAGAGCTATGAGTATTTTATCCCACCTGATTATAGATTTGTGTGGATTTTATTTTTTTTTATTTTCATGCAATTTTCATGGCTATCTTTTAGATTTGAGACTTTTCTAATCCAGATCTGGAAGATTTTATGTGGTTCAAGCATGTGAATTAAAATATCGTGACAATATTCGTATTTTGAAGTATTGACATCGATACTAGGTGGAAAGATATTTTTTCTCGTGTATTCGTAAAATATCCACAAAATATCGGCAATGTCAAAGATATGTTGATATCGGTAAAATATTGGTAAAAAATGAGTTAATATCGAGATATTTACGGATATTATCATGATAATATCGTCGAGACTTTTGAAATGTCGACAATATCCTGGTATTATGGTAATTTGGAAACAATTTGGAAAAAAAAAAAAAAAGTAGGAGGCAAGGAAGATTGAGTCAGATTGATGAAAATTCTATTTCCATGAGTTTCGAATCAATGAGCATAGGAACTGATCAAAGTTCATATAGTTATGATCATGTTTTTATAATCCTAATAAAGTGTTTAGAACTGTAAAATAAAGGCAATTTCTTTAGCTATAAAATATTTATTCAACTTCCTCCTCAAATTAATATTAATATATTCACACATTTCTATCAAGTTTTTTCATCAAGTTGGATAAATTCAAATTACCCAATTTATACGTCTACTTTTGGGAAAGATCAGTTAACATATATGTGGCACATAAATAACTATCTTCAGAACCACTTATGCACAATGACTTAAGAAATATATTATTTGGAGCAAGAGAGAATCTCTTTTATAATTTTCGACCTCATAGAAACTCGTTTTGGTATTGAATGAATTTAAATTATGCTATATTATCACTGATTTTATTTATTTTCAATATAATTTAGAACTAGTTACAATTTGTAAGCTATTAATATGATATATATTAAATAAAATAGTGCGATATGTATTCTAATTTAAAAATTGTTATATGAAATGAAATTCGATCTTTTTTTTTACTACATATGTATATTTTATTTTCTTATATTATAAATAGGAATTTTAAAAAATAAAAATTAGTATAAATTATGCATTATGATTATGCAATATCCCTAACTCTTATCATATTTAGCTGTTTGTTTGAGAAAGAAAACTCTTAATACTCGAGAAAAAACCTAAAAGCGACTACTCCAACCGACTGCGCCAATCTCAAACATGGGTATAAAGACGAAAGCTCATCATCAATTCTGGTAAGCCTTCTCTATACTCTCCATTTTTCGTTCTTATAATAATAGAAATAATAGTTATGACTATGATTATTATAATTGTAATTTGGAGAAATTGGTCCATACAATATTGTAGATCTGGGAACTTACTCTTAGATGAGGCTTTGTGTTGTTTTGATTCTCTTATTTAGGGAGCGACCTATGCCCTCCATTTTGTGTTTTTAATTATTTTGCTTGAGGATCTCTATAACAAGAACCATTATTCTACTGTTGTCTCTATCTATAAACAGATGATAATTATGGGTTGCCTTCATTTTCGACCTAATATCTGTACGATGACTACTGCAATCAAATCTCTGTGTCGACTAGTGACGAAAGTGAACTTGGGCTTCTCTGTTTTGGCGACTCTCTCTATGGGCCCTCCAACCTGATGCTTATACGCTGTGCGCGAAAGGGCTTCGTGGTTTTGGCGACGGAGAAGAGGCACCCTTGGAGTGAAATTACTTATGCGACCGTGGTTAATGGATTATGTGAGATCGGAGAAACTGGGGTGGCACTTAAGCAGCTTAAGAAAATGGATGACAATAAGAGGATTAAGCCCTTTGTAGGCTGTTTTAAGGAGGAGAAATGGATGAGGCCTTGAGTTTGTTTCAAGATATGATCAATCTTGGTGTTGTCCCAGATGTTGTTATTTACACATCCTTGGTTCATGAGTTATGCAAATTTGGTCGTTGGGGAGAGGCAAAGAGATTCTTAATTGATATGCATGATGCTAGAATTTCACGTGATGGAAGCAACGGCTGATAGAGGTGTATTGTCTAATAATTACACCTACATCTCTTTAATCTATGAATTGTGTCATTCAGACCAATGAAACCTCACAGTTTTTTGGTCAAATGATCCATAGAGATGTATAATTGTGTCATTCAGACCAATGAAACCTCACAGTTTTTTGGTCAAATGATCCATAGAGATGTAGGGTCAGGCATTGTCACTTATAACTCATCACTCAAAGGGTTTGTATCATTTAAGTTAACTTGAAGAAGTCGAAAGGATATTTGACGACCCAAGAAATGTGTCCTAACACTAAAATTATAGTTTTTTTTTAGATTCTCTTTCTAAAAAAAGAATGATGGAGAACGCTCAAGATTTTGTTGATCCAGTGATTCAACGTGATAAAGTTCCTAATATTATATCTTATAGCACATTGATTAAGGGATATTACCTCGTGAAATGGATAAAACGAAGAAGATTTTTGACCAAATGGAAGCAGATGGTATTCTACCCGATTTTATATCTTACTGTACCATTACAAAGGTATATGAATTTGTAATATAGCAATTACTTGTTTTAAATTTAGTCCAAGGACGTCATTAGCCTTGTAAACATGTTCTTGTTGTATTCCTATGTACTCCTTTTATGTCCTCTAGAAGGCATCGATAGATGATAGGGACATGTAGACTGAATAATCAGTTTGTGACTATACTTTTCTGTCCATTCAAAACTGCATCAATCTCTTCTAAACCTTGATGCTGTTAGTTTATTCAATTCAAGCGCTTCTATTATTTCTGTAAAGGTGTAGAAATTCATTGCAAACTTCTCATCGAAATCTACTCTGTCAATTGGGTTTTGCTGAATTGACAGACAGTGAATGTAAATTTTTTAGTTCTTACTTTTATTATTTTTTGGGAGGTAAATCGCAATACACTCAGGAGGATAAAGAATAATTAAGAATCTACTCAATTTGTCTATCTTCTTAGAATTCATGTGCTAGTTAAACGTCATAAATAAAATAAATAGAGGAGATGAGTAGGTATATTAAATTTTCTTGTTTATTTTTTTCTTTTTTTCTTTTTTTAAAGAGATAATATCACTTTTATACCTCGTATTTTGATGTTTTGTTCAATTTATACCTTTTATTTGGGTTATTACTAATATTGACCCTTAGATTTGAAATATGTTATCAATTTATACCCTGGTACCAATTTAGAGCAATTAATTTATCATGATGATTTAATAAACTTATTTTCGCATTAGTTTTTATATGATTTATTTTCAATTTTTTAAATGACATTTTAGTAAATTAACTGTTCTAAATTGGTGTAAATGTATAAATTTATAACAGATTTCAAATCTAAGGGTCAATGTTGATAATAATTAAAACAAAAGATACAAATTGAACAAAGTGTCAAAATACAATTTATAAAAATGATTTTATCCCTTTTTTAAACATGGACAATTGAGAATTAAGTAATGACTAGTAGACTAGTAGTACTACTATTTCATACTGCAAAAGCTTTTGTTAGTTGAGAAATTATCTTGCTTTGAATTCAAGAACTTGGTTCACGTTACGCTTAATTGTTGGAATTTTGAAGTTGCATATTCATAGATCCCATCGAAATTAATTTTGGAAACCCAATAGGAAAGAAAAAATGATAAAATAAGCAAAGTGATGGAATAGAAAATTGAGAGCAACACACTTCTCTTTTACACAAACATGTGTCACAACAATCGTAACATGCATCGATCTTCTAATGTGGCCATCGACACCCTTTACCCCACAGAAAGCAAACACACATATATATATATATAGTATATATAAAAGCCACAGATGCAGATGTAGTCCCCTTGACCTTAATGCGATTGATCACATCTATATTTTGACCAATACAACTAACGTATAATATAATTTTGATAAATTTTAAAAACCAAAACTTATTTGAAAAAAAAAAAACAAGATATTCAATATGAAAATAAAATACAAATACATGTGTATTAGTAAAAATATTTATCATCAACCATAGGAAAAAACTCGTATTATTAATTATTATATGTAACTTGACTGATTTGATTTTTAATTAGATTTTGGATTGTTACAAAAATATAGATAAGAGGTCAAAACATTGAAAAATTCTATATGGCCTAATTTATTTGAAAAACACCAGATAAAATAAATCGGGTAACCGGATTAGTTACTTCAAGTGTCTATAACAAATTCAAGTTTTTTTATATCTAACCTAATTGATTACCTCAATTACCCCTAAAGTGGTAAGAAACAGTGATATTCTAAATAAATATTAAAAGTGAGTATTTTTCTAAATAAATTTAGGATTTTTCAATAATAATAATAATAATAATAATAATAATGGTAAACCATCCAAAGTTTTTCATATCTTTTGAAATTTTAGCACATAAAATCAAATTTTCATTTGGATTTTTTAACATATAACTAGCCAACCTAACTAATCTAATTATCACTCCTATTTTTTCTATCCCCATCCTTTTTCTAATTAAACACCTCTTTAAACTTTAAAATTAAAATATTTTCTTAATACACCCTCTCTTTAATATTACTTATTCCAAAATTGGATATTAACAAAAAAAAAATCTAGTAAAATTTCTTTTCCCATCCACTAGTTCTAGAATCTCTAATAATTTATCTTCTTCAACATTTCTCTTTCTTTATAAAAACTCACTCTAAGTTCTAGGTATTTTAATATATTATTTTTAATTAAAAGAATAGATAGAATAATTTTATGATTCAAATTATCCATCAATTTTCATTATTTTGTGTTATTATTATCTACTTATTTCTCCCAAAAAAAAGTTAGGGTTCCTGAGTTATTTTTAGAGTTCTTGAGTTATTTTTCATGAGAGAGAGAGAGAGAGAGAGAGAGAGAGAGAGAGTGTGTGTGTGTGTTTTATTTAACCAAAATCATTGCGATTTAGAATGCACAATATGTTCATCTATATAATTTCAAAATTTTAATCTAACTAAAAAGATTTTAACTTTTTTCAAGGATTTTCCTTTTAATTTAAAAAAGATAGATTTCATCAATATTTAGAGGGGTGTTTAAGAACTAATATTATAATTAAAAATAAAAATTCTAGTTGTTTAATATTTATTTTGTCTATTTATGTCATTTCGTACATAGTTACTTTTGTTATAAATTAATTCTTATATGAGAGGTGAGAAGAGAACAAAACAAGGGGCAATCGAGCCACCCTTACTTTTTAATATCATTCATCCAACTCAATACAATTTAATTTGGATTTTTTTTCATCTTTTCCTCCTAAAGTATATTGTTTGTTTCACTTTGCCCCCTGTAATATGAAACATTTTAAAAATTCCCTTAGATGTTATGTTATATTTTAAGAATTCCCCCCGATATTATGTTATATTTTAAGAATTCTCCCCGATGTTATGTTATGTTTTAAGAATTTCCCCTCTACTAGAACAAAAAACACATTTTAAGCTTAGTAATTAAAACTTTAAGGCAAAAAAATATATCCTTTCCCTCCAATATCGCTTTAGGCACAAATTAATTTCTCTTCCTCTCTCCACCTATACTTTTAGCTTGTATTTTTATTTCTTCTCTTTGACATAGCCTCTTAAAAAAAATTATTTCGGGGAAAAAGCCATAATAGTAGTAGAAAATTCACCTAAATCATTTAAAAGAAACAATTATAGTTAATGTAAAGGATATTCTTCCCACCTTCTAGCATAATATTACTATTAACAAAAAATCGAAATATTATCATTAACAAAAGAGCCTATAATTCTTCAAATTTGATACTTGTTCCATTTTTTTTCTTTTACTTTTTTTCCTCTACTCAAAATTAGGAAAAATATATATTTTTAAAAAAAAATTCTATTTTCTAAGGCTCAGGTCAGAGACTTAGGGTTTCATTTTTTCTCAAGCTGAAATACGAGAGAGCTCCTTTTTTTAAGTAATTTTGTTAATGATAATCCACCAACTTTTGTTAATGATAGTAATATTCTTTAAATTTCAATTATAATTATTTTTTTTAAAATGATTTAAAGTGAATTTTCTACCGCTGCTGTATTTTATTTTTTCTAAAAAAAAAATTTGAGGCTATGTCGAAGTGAAGAAATGAAAGTACAAGCCAAAAATTTAGGTAGAGAGGCATAGAGAAATTAATTGGCGCCTAAAGCGATATTGGAGGGAAGGGGTATATTTTTTTGTCTTAAAGTTTTAACTACTAAGCTTAAAATGTGTTTTTTTTTTCTATTGAAGGAGGAATTCTTAAAACATAACATAGCATCGAGGGAATTCTTAAAACATAACATAAGATTAAGGAGAATTCTTAAAATATAACATAATATTAGGGAGAATTCTTAAAACATAACATAATGTCAGGGGGAATTTTTAAAACGTTTCATATTACATGGGGCAAATAAGACAAACACTATATTTCAAGGAGGGGGGGGAGGGGGGAAAACCCATTTAATTTTGATATCTAATCTTTGGCAGTTAAATTAGATTGAATTGACCTGAGACGATTCATTTACAAGTTGGAATCCCAATTCTAGCTTGTAATACCTAATGTAAAATAATGGAGATAATTTTAATTACAATTATTTTTAAAAATCTCACCTCTTACTTAGTGTCATAAGTTATGTAAGCTATAATCACTAAAAAATTTAGGCTCCGTTTGGTTCACCTATTTGAATGAGTGTATTTAAATGGAAATTATGGAATGTATTATAATTAGAATGTGAGACACTTGAAGTGAAATAAAGTGGAATGAATTGTAATTAGAATGAGAGACATTAAAATGAACCATTTAAAATACCTCCTAGACTCCATTTTCATTCTAAGACAAAAAAAACTCATTCCGATGGTTGATGTGACTGATGGACCATTTGAATGAAAAAACTGAATTGTTGAAACAAACACTCATTCCAAAAGACCATTTGAATGGAAGAATTGGAATTATTGAAACAAACACTCATTTCAATGAGTTTTCTATTTGAATGAAATGGAATGAGTGAAACAAATGAGGTCTTAATGTATTCTCTCCTTTTAACTCCATTTTGAACTCCTAGCAAAAAAAAAAAAAAAAAAAAAAAAAAAAAAAAAAAAAAACTCCATTATGTACATGTACCTATATACTAAATCTCATTTTTTTTCCTTTTCTTTTTCCTACGACTTGGATTCAAACAATTCACAATTAGAAGTCGTACCGGTCGTCTAGGTACGAGAAAATCAAACGACGAAACCATGTATGTCACCTTGTGGTAAACACTCTACGACGTGTCGTTTCTTTTTTTTATGAAATCAAACCAGTGTACTCAACTTGTCGCTTACTGGATCTAACTTGATTCTGTTATATCTTATATTTTTTATATTTTTAATTCAATTTCAGTTAAGGAAAAAAAGAAGGCTTAAAAGCTCCTCAGATGTCCCTTCAGTTCCACATAATCTTCTCAAAGAAAAAGCTTCAGCAATTGGAACGATAAGAAAAAAGAAAATTGAACGAAAACATCGTCACAGGAGCTCCAATCTATGCTCTAAAAGGGGTTGGTTGGCTTGGCCCCAATTTGTTAATCTTCAAGTCAGAACGAAACCCCCAACGAAATCATACCAAGAAAAAAATTGACCTAATTCAATTATACAAAAGTAGAACAGAGCAAACGACGTCGCATCGCATCGTGAGGTCATCGTCCTCGGAAACTGAATCGCGGCGGCATATTTATAGCCAGGGTTGGACGAGTGTAAATGTAATTGGAATATAATAATACTTTTAGTGAAACGACACCGTCCACCGCTTCAAGGAAAAAGAATAAAGAATAAACGACACAGTCCAGAAAATGTTATCTGGACTTATAAGTTATACCCCACCCACTCCTCAGGCCTTTTTATTTATTTATTTATTTTTCATTATCATTTTTTTTTTATTTTTTTGTATTTTTCCCTCCTAAAACTAAAAGTAAAAAGGGAACAGCAGGAAACGAAGGCACACTGTTTGCCCTTTTGTGGTTAGAATTGCATTGCAGTTATGAAAGGATAACAATATATATCTCAATTTTTGTACTAAATTTTTTATACTAATACATGTGGCATATAACTTATCATTAGTTAATTGATGTGTTAAAACTTACCACAAATAGATTAAGCATTATCACCAATTGAGTGGTAATAAATCTCATATCACATGTGTTGGTATTAAAAATTTAGTACAAAAGTTATTAACTCAAGCATTATTCATTATGAAAACGTAAAGAACTTGACTTTTCCACACGAGAAACAGCCAAGCCAAGCCAAGCCCAGCCCATGACGGTACGCGAAACAGAAAAACTCATTACCACAAAAGAAAAAGGAACAGAAAAACCAGTGCCAAATCAATCTATTCCTGGATGTCTAATTCTGCTGGAAATCAGCACAATAGATTCCCATTTGTACATTTTCCAAACCCAAAAATAGCCTCAAAGTTTTTGCACCATTACATTACATTTCTCTTCTCATACCACAAATTCTTTTTTTTTTTTTTGCACAAAGTTTGTGGTATCTTTCAATTTCCCACGACATAAAAGAAAAGAGAGAATTGCATATATAAGTCTCACTATTATATACAAGTTGACTCGATTGCATCATAACCGTCCATTCATGTATTTTATGTAAGCATTACAGTGAGACACACTAGAAAAAAAGTTGAGATAGATGAGATATATCTAACAAAAGCACTGCTCGTTCAAACAAGCTTTTGCAAAAATATTTAAAGATAATACCGAACTCCAAGGAGGGCATCTTATAGCATCAAAGGGCCAAGATGACACCCACCTTTGACGGTTTAATTACGAGGTGAGTACTTGAAACATATTCTAAACAAAAAGCGGATCCAAATTATCCTTTCCGTTTTTGAAGTTATTGTCAAAGGTACTATAAAAGTAGAGTCTTTTCTTTTTTCAAACTTACTTTTATGTCATAATTAACCATTTTTAGCTGAACCAAGGATATAGAATACTATAAGTTATAACTCGCATCAGCAAAGCTTGTACAGAACAGAACGTTACAAACAAAGCAGGTAAGCAGCAATTCACAGTTATTTCATTTATACTTTCAGAATAGGCAATCAGCTATAAAAAAATACATATATATATTTTAAATATATATATATAAATACCATTGAAATAAACAAGCATGAGAGGAGACTAGGTCCGTTAAAATACCATTTTAACGGTTATTAAAAAAAATAAACAGTTATTTAAAAATAAATAAACAGTTAAAACAGCGATAAAAAAAATACCATTAAAATACATAAAAAAATACATATATATATATATATAAAAAAATACCATTTAACTCGCACCATTAAAATAAACAAGCATGAGAGGAGACTAGGTCCGTTATGGTACATTTCAGGAATTCTTCCTGTAGAGGGTCAAAAGATGGTCCTACTGGCTCGAGTCATGAGGCTGAAAAGGCCCAAATCCCTACTCTTTAAGCCCTCAGCTAATAATGATATAGGAGGTCGGCTGATTACCTATACCATTAGTTTCCTATTTGCTATTTTTCTAGAATCTACCTTTCAATTTCATTAGGAATTTACATGTTTCCCGTATTGATTAGTTTATTGTTTCTAGCCTAGGTTAGTCTACTTTAATCCTATGTTCTCAGTTGTAATCAGTTTTTCCATATCAATAATAATATTTTCAGAGAGTTCTACAATCCTATATTTCCAGAGAGTTTTATAGTTCCACAATTGTTCTCAAGAGTTATTAGTTGTAATCAGTTCAGACTTCTACACTTCGCTGCATGTTAATATAATTCAATTATTCAAGCAACTGGGGGAAAAAAGAAGGAAAAAATTTTGAAATTACTGTATCCAAAGTATTATAATTTATTTTTTTTTTTTTTCTTTTCTAAACTTGTGTGGTCCATTTGTCTTTTTGGCAATAAATCCTAGAAGCAGACCACTAATATGTTAGGTTCAGAAGACAACTAACCTGGAAGTCCGGATGTTAGACCAGAGAAGCAGAAGACCGCATTTGAAAGCTGAAATCCAGCTCTTCCTGTTTGACTGCAGAAGCTCAGTGGAGTCAGTCTCCAGGCCTTTACGACTTTCAACAATAATTTACTGACTTCCAAAAGGAGCACTGAAACAACCTCCAGTAACTCCTAAAGATTCCTTTAAGAGAGATTAAAATTCCTTCAACCCAAAGATAATAAAAGAAGGCACAAGAAAGTTGCTCATACAGAGCAGGAGGGCCAAAGTCACAAAGCAAAACCCAGAAGGATTTTCATGGAGATGTCTAACTCCAGTTCTTCCCAGGGGGAAATCACGGTAGAGACATCAAAAAGAGTTTTCAAGGGCAAGAGAGCACGGCTGTACATTATCAGACGTTGCATTTTCATGCTGCTATGTTGGAAGGACACCGAAGATTGATGACAATCATGGTAAAGTTAGTTTTCATGCTTTTAGAGTTTCACTTCACATGACTCTAGAGATTTTTAGTTACATGGGTTTGTAGCAAAATCCCTTTTTTTCTGGGGTTAATATTTTGGCTGTAACTTTTTAAAGAAGGCAAATATAAAGCAACATCAATTATTTTCTACAATTACCTGGAAGTAAAAGGTTACCAGAAATATTAATACCAGCTAACAAGAAGACAATATGATGGAGAAGAATGACGATGAATCGCTGCAAAAAATTTAAGCAAAGCTAAGGTAAGACCATAAAAATTCTAACTTGAATTAAATGCTAACACGAAGGTCTAGTAGAAACTAGAACGAAGTTGCTTAGCACAATACTATTGTGTCTTAAACCACTCTCATTGAATAAAGAATGCTAATGGCTATTAGATCTAGGACAGAGTTAACAAACACCATGAAATCTAACTTAAGCTTAAATACATTTTTGAAAACATAACTTGAAGAGGAAACAGACATTTTTAAGAGGAAGCATACCTAAAGAGGTGGGTTAAAGCTCTCCAAAGTTATTAAGAAATCATGCAAAATGTTGGGAAGTAACCCCTAAGATGAATAATGCCACAAACAGGACAAAATTTTTTCAGGGGAAGGAAGGGGAGAAAAAAAAAGGAAATTCTGGTGACAAATCTGGTGACCACTGTGAACTCTGAACTCCGGCTCCAAATCTACACGCGTAAGAGGTAACGGCATAACCTTTTAAACCAATGTTTATTTAGATTTTGAATATATAAGATCAGCTTCTTGATAGCTTATTGAAAGGAAAAAGCTCACAAATTTTCATGATAATCAACAGCAGAGCTTCATGATGGATAAGAAAATTAGTTATCCAAACTAGATCAAGTGATATTGATAATGTGATTCTACATGATGAATAATGTTTAAACTACTTCATATTTCTCGATATTGGTCCTCCCGCTAAACCCAACAATCCCATGAGGAACCGAACCCCAAATCTCACGGGCACAAACCATAGGCCTAACCACTCGACCCAGCCCTAATTTATATTTGATGACTGAAGTAGAGCATTCTCATAAGCTTACATCCAATCTAACAGACTCAAAACTGGGCACCATACAATCACAACTAACCCAAGAGACTTTCGGGTATGGAATGTAATATTCCAACAATCAACATATCCAACTTTGTGGCTAAGATTTCACACAAATAATACAAAAACAATCAAATCATTAATATTTGAAGATTTTCCCAGTAACCAAACAGAATATAAATAAAATTTAATCAGCTCAAAATTAGAGGGGAAAAAAACCCAAAAGGAAAAAAAAAAAAAAAAAACAAATTTATTCCACAATATGGATAACAGGTAATTCAATATTTTTCCATAGTTCATCCACAAACCATATCATATCAATTCTCAAAAACCAGAATACAAACGAACGAACCGAAACCCTAATCGAATATTAACAGACTATTATTTTACAATATGGGGGTATATTGAAGGTGGGGAAGGGGTAAAATTGGGAAATACCGAGACCAATTCAAACGGGGAGCTTGGCGACGTCGTTTTGGGACTGGGACTGGGACTGTGACTCGTCGGTTAGGGTTAACGGAGGGTCCTTGGCCACGCCTTGGGCGTTGTCTTCGTCGTCTTCTTCTTCTTCGTCGTCGTCGTCGGTGGTGACGTTGACGCAGGAGAATCGCTCCAGGGAGGAGAAGAAGGCTGACGTCACGGTGGAGCCGACCCAGGTCGCCACCTGGTCCAGCTTCTGCCTCGACACGATGCTGCTCCCCTCTTCTTCCATTTCTCTGAGTTCTTTTTTTCTTTTTTTCCGTAAATCGAGAAAAGAAAAAAAAAAAAAAAAGAAATTAGACCAAAATATTTGAAGCGGCGAGATGGATTGGATACTACATATATGACGTATGGGAGGGGCTTGGTTGGAATTGTAAAACGTGTAGATAATTGCTTCCTTTTTCGTTATTTTATTTTAGGGATAATGACAAATAAATACTCTTATTTTTGACTTTTCTGTAAAAAAAATCCTCACTTTTTAATTTTGTAAAATAATACCCTGACATTTCAAATTTATGCAAATTTATACCCTATAAAAGTTTTATATTTGTTTTTTTATTTGAAAATTGAGGCTAATTTGAAAATTAGATTTTTTTTTTTTGATAACATTTTGAAAATTAGATTGTGACGACGGTCAATAAGACGTCTTTATCTCCTTAAAAAAAAAAATACATAAATAAATAAATAAGACGACTTTATCTTAACTCAAAATAAATAAATAATTAGATATTCAAATAATTTGATATGGAGTTAATATTATCAACATTGTTTTTGTTATCAACATTATTTGTAAAAATTGTAAACAAAAACAATTCTTTTAAGTTATCAGGAAAAAAATTCCTCAATATTAGAACTTTTAGGAGTGTTTATATGCTTTTTCTTATATGTAATTAATCAATTATTAATTTATATATTCGTCGGGCCATAAACGAATTAAAAATAACTATTAACTTTTGCATTTAGCAAAATTTTAATTTAGTACATTAGGCAAAGTTAAAGCCAGAAGATTAATTTTATTATTTAATCGAGGTTATTTATTATGAAACATCTATTTATTACAGTTGTATATGGTATGCCTTACTTATATCTTGTATTATGAATATTGTCATATTGTCCTTCAGATTTAAAATTTAAAATAGATTTAAATTATTTCTTTTTTTTTTCTTTTGATAAATATTTAAACTCTTTCTTAATCAAATATTAATTTTACCACTTAATGTAACAAAATACTCTTTCGAAATTAAAAAATATATATCTAAACATTAATTTAAAAATAAATTAAGGTTAATACAATAATTTAAAAAGCCAAATTTATATTTCAATAAAAATTAAAAAGCCAAAATAATATTTTGTTTTATTAATTTCTTAAATGTGTCTATTAATTTAAGTTTAAAATCTGATTTTATAATTAGATATTCGAATTCAAAAAGGGTGTTTCGGTGAACTCAACGGTAACCCGTAGAAAGTATGAATTTATTGGAATTTTTAAATTTGAACAACAATATTGATAATATCTATAACACAAGGTATAAATGGTACAATAGATCAAAATGCAAGAGTATATTTATGTAAATATCTCTTACCTCATGTAGTGTCTCTATTTTATTGTTTTCTTTTTGTTTTTTTTGGATGTGTGCGTTATATACTTTCTTCTTACAAATTGATTGTAAGTAGATTAACCTGAGCATGTTCATGACTGATTAAATGGGACAAGAAATAGTGGAATTTGGTGTTTCAAACATTTTCGGGATTGTATGTTAATAGTTAAAAATCATTTTTATTTTCTTTATTAGATATTTAGCTCTGCATACATTTGTTAGTCAGATATTATTAAAACCATCTATCATATATATATATATATAATATACATATAAACTTCTAAAAATTTCAATCTTAGTTACTTACCCTTGTATCCTGAATCTGAATTTGTCAATGCGTATGCATTACTAGCTAGAGTTGTATATTTTCTTTTTTCAGATGAATTTTTTATTAAGAAAAGTTTATACACAACAATATTTGTAGAAAATAACTCTCGACTTCATGACAATGGCTTGAACAAGGACGTATAGAAGATTTAGAAATTAGCAAAATAAGGTATAACAGTTACATTGATTAGAGAGTTAAATATAAATACACAAGTGTGTATATAGAAAAGAGATCAGATTTCCTAACATAATCAAGTCAGCCTGAATCATAGAATTGACAAAATATATAAATACAAATAAAAAAAGATTATACAAGGCAGTGGCGAAGCCACATAGGATCCAGGGCGGACAATTGCCCCTCCTGACAGGGGCGGAGCCAGGAATTTAATCCAGAAGGACAAAGAAAAAATTACTTAACTGTAAAATAGCACAAGAAAATTAGATTTCTCCTTAAAAAAATAAAATTGAAAATTCGTACTATTCTTAAACAAGTCTATAAATGTATTACAATTATTCTTGACGATGTCTCATGGTCTAAAATTGTTATGTAATAGCTTTATTGTCAATCTTATAAGAAATTTTGTTCTTAATATAAAAAATTAAATTGTTATTCATCTATTGATCTATCATTCGATTGTGTAGTCGATTCTTCACAATGTTCATGACAGAAAATTCTCTCTCTACAGTCACAGTAGTAACAGGTAAAATCAAGGTGGTACTTGGTAGCTTAATTAAAGGCATCAAACATGAGCCCTCCTAGCTTTTTTTTATAACACTTAGTTTAGATATAAACACACTTCCAAATTTTCTACATACAATCCCACATTCATAATCCTCACAAAGCCCAAAGGACTAATTTACTAACAAACATTATGCAGATACATACATATAACTAGGCCAAGTCATTTGCTTGCTGACAAACATTATATACTACATACATAAAAACTATGCCAAGTCAATTTCTAATTATTTTGTTTATGGGCTGCAACACACACTTTAAAAGATGAGTAATGAGTTTTACTTAGAAAACTATTGAAATGAGCTTCATAATTATAAAATAGGCTTTACTAATGGAGAAAACCCCAAATTTTCAGGAGGGGCAAGTATAAGATTTTATAAATTAAGAGGAAGCAGAATAATTTTTTTTATAAAAATGTTGGGCGCGTCTACAGTAGGGGCGTCCCTGCGTAGGGCTTTGTCTATATACCGTTTGATGAGAATCTGTGTATAAACAGATTCCCCACAGATTCTCGTTATTCCCTACAGATTCCCATCAAACGGTGTATAAAGGGTGGCCCTACGTAGGGGCGCCCCTACTGTAGCCCTCCCCAAAAATGTTACATACTAATGTTTTTTTTCAAAAAAGTCAGGGGGGAGGCAATTGCCCCCCTTGGATCCTATGTGGCTCGGCCATTGCCCCCTGACTTTTTTGAAAAAAAACATTAGTATGTAATATTTTTATAAAAAAATCATTCTACTTCCTCTTAATTTACAAAATTTTATACTTGCCTCTCCTGAAAATTTAGGTTTTTCCCCATTAATAAAGCTTATTTTATAATTATGAAGCTTATTTCAATAGTTTTTGTTAAATGTTAAGTAAAATTCATTACTCATCTTTTAAAGTGTGTGTTGTAGCCCATAAACAAAATAATTAGAAATTGACTTGGCATAGTTTTTACGTATATAGTATATAATATTTGTCAGCAAGCAAATGATTTAGCCTAGTTATATGTATGTATCTGCATAATATTTGTTAGTAAATTAGTCCTTTGGGCTTTGTGAGGATGTGAGGATTATGAATATAGGATTGTATGTAGAAAATTTAGAAGTGTGTTTATATCTAAACTAAGTGTTATAAAAAAGGCTAGGAAGGCTCCTGTTTGATACCTTTAATTAAGCTACCAAATACCACCTTGATTTTACCTGTTGCTACTGTGACTGTAGAAAGAGAATTTTCTATCATGAATATTGTGAAGAATCGACTACACAACCGAATGAGAGATCAATAGATGAATAACAATTTAATTGTTTATACTGAGAACAAAATTTCTTATAAGATTGACGATGAATCTATTATATAACGATTTCAGACCATAAGACATTGTCAAGAACAATTGTAATACATTTATGGACTTGTTTAAGAATAGTAGAATTTTTAATTTTACTTTTTTAAGAAGAAATTTCTAGTTTTCTTGTGCTATTTTACGATTAAGTAATTTTTTCTTTGCCCTCCTTGGATTAAATTCCTGGCTCTGCCCCTGATACAAGGAATGTACATGTGGAATATGATCATTTTCTTATATATTTGCACTGGATAGAGCTCTGGTCTAGAACTGTAAATATGGGCCGAGTCAAATGGCCCGGCCTGAACCAACCCACCACTTTCATGGCCTAATCCTGGACCTGGCCTAGTGGGCCAATTTTATTTTTTATTTTTTTGAAAAAATTGAAGAAAAAAATTAATTAAAAAAATTAGTTTAAGACTAGGCCGATCATGGTTTAAGGTCAGGCTCAGCCTACCCACCCTTTATTCTTACAGGCTTGGGGCCAGGCTGGGCCTCTAAAATAAAAGTTCGGGCCGACCCAGCCCGAATTTCCTCTCCAGCTCGTTTTGGCTAGGCCGCCTAATTTATAGCTCTACTCTGGTCCGAGAGTCTAATTAAAGAAAGAAAAGAGTAATTTTAGTGATGAGGTGAAATGGTGATTACTAAAATAGGAGTGCAGAAATGGGTAGTTACCATGAGATGATGTTGGAGTTAGCCTGATGTTGAAAGACAACAGGGGTTGGTTACCAGATGTGATGGTATCTTGAGTAGTTATTATTAAAGGTGTCAAAATGGGCCAGACCAAACGGGCCGGACTGTGGCCTGCATTATAATGGGTCCGGGCTCGGCCTGGCCCTAGGTTAAGGTCGAGTTGGGCTATATGTTTAGGCCGGCCCGCCTGCTCTAGCCTGCCTGGCCTGCTCATCAAAAATAAATTTTTTTATTTTTTAAACTTTTTTAAAATAAATTTAAATATAAACTTTTTCCAATACTTATAAATATAAATTTCCTCACTCTTTTTTTTCACACTTTCAAATTTCAATCTAATTCTAAATAATTTTCCAATGCTTAAAATTTTTTTTATCAATTATTCTACTTATATACTTTTAGCTTATTTAATTATTTTTAAACTTTTATCAATAGGAAAAAAATATAACATATTATTTATTTTTTCATAAATTTTATTTTAATATTTTTAACTAATTATACAAATAATAATTTCATTTTTTTAGATTTTTTTATAAAATTTTTAAAATTGGGCTAAGAACGTGCCTGTCATTTTGGCTCGTTCTGGGCCCGACCCGCCTAAGAGCCCGGCGGGCCTACGGGCTGGGTTGGGCTACATTATAAAATTTTGGGCCCGGGCCCGGCCCGACCCGTTCTTCCTCCAAGCTTGCTTTGGGCGGGCCGGCCTGGCCTAGTCTGCCCATTTTGACACCTCTGGTTATTATCGAGAGGCAGAAGGCATACAGATTACCATGCACGTCTTTTTTATTTTTTATATTTTCATTTAAGGTCAATTCGTTGAGCTGTCATCGCGAGCCATCGTACGATGGTGGATCGGATGGTTCCTTGAAATTGCTAACCTTTTATGACAGCTGCTCGAAATGGCTGCTCAGAACTTGAGATATGCCAGTAGGAAAGAAGGTGGTTGTGGGTGGATTGATGACTAATTGATGCAAGTGGTGATGGCTGTGAAAAAGTTATATCTATGGTTTTTATTTTTTACTCATAAAATTGACGAGAAATATTATAACAAAAGACAACTTTGGGAGAAAAAGAATAGGGAATTTTTGAGGCAAAAAAAAAAAAAAAGAATTAGATACACCAAGAAAACGAGGAGGCTCTTGACACCAGAAATTGAGAAAATATTCTATAATATTTTCATCGACTAAATAAAGAATATGTACACAAATACACACATATAAATACAAAAGAGATATTAATTTCATAATCTAATCAAATTAACCTAGATCAAGGAATTAACAGAACATACAGATACACATAAATGGCAAATAAATTATTCAAAGAATGTACATGTACAACATGGCCACATGTGGAATACGATCGCGTTTCATTCATATGATGAACGTGATTCAACTATGTTCATGTGATATCAATTTAATAGTTGACATGATCATGAATGATGTATGTGGCTAAGGTCGAACCAAGATCTTAATTTAGAAGGGTATAAGATAAATATTGAACAAAATAAAACTTTATTGAAATTCCGCACTTTTCCAAGCCCAGAAAACAGGCGGAATTCTAGGATTCTGTCTTGAGGCAAATACTTTTATGCATACTTCTTTCGATTAATTTATAGTATACTCTATTCTCATAAGAAGATATACACTGGCTAGGCTAATGGTCCATCTGATACTACATCATAGGCACATTGGGAACATAGTTATATAGATAATTATAAACCATATACATATAAAATGACAGCAGTGGAATGCCAATCCTCGAGCTTTATTTGTAAAGTTTCTATTCCTTGGTAATCGATACCAAAATTTCTATGAACTAGACAATGTTTGATTAACCAAATAGATAAACAATCTATTGAAATTAGTGGAAGAAGCTCACAAAAACAATTATATGTAAATATTTTCATATTAATAAAATAAAGTATTCTTTTGTCAATCACTTATGCATAATGTTATTTGAATAAATGTCCATTTAATTGTATAAATATGTATTTTGTGATTACAATATAGATTCAGAGAAGACATGGATACAAGTTATTTAAAATTAATCAATCGTGGTTTGCAGTAATATAAATAAGATTGGGCACTTTCTTTATACTGTAGCAGACTTTGGAAAAGTTTGACTTATCTTGGTTAGCTTAAGTCAGTTGGTTAGTGGGACTTACACTGAGTTGGATCATAAATAAAATTTTATTGATGATATAAATGGAAAAAAAATTCTATTAGCATAGGCAGTGATTAGCTTTACTCTTAATCTTTAGTTAATTGTGATTATGTATTCACAAATATGGCTTTATTTGAATTACAAATAAGTGAGATCAATCGAGATCGATATTTTCTACTGTTTAGTAAAACATATTTGTTGAATTATATGATTATAGTTGACAATATAGAATTTGGTAAAATAATATCTCTTGGTGGATTTCAGTACTTTATCATAAGTCTTAGGCCTAAAAATGTCAACACTAATTTAGTTAGTAAGATATTGACTGGTGGTCATTAGAGAAATCAATAAGAACCAAGAAATATATGATTATATTTTTATGATGTTATACAAAAGGGTAATTAGCAAAGAATCATTGTGGTATGGGATGTACTTCAAAAGGTAGTCATAGATAGTTGGAGTATAATTTCAGTCTTTTAGTGGAATGAATATGAAATTATTTAGGAGCCAACTGTACATATCCTATAAAGCCTTGTTTGGTACATGGGAATAGGATTGGATTATAGCATTGGATTGGATTGTAATGGATTGGATTGAATAAACTTAATACTATTTTATGTTTAGTGTAGTATTAGATTGGATTAGGATTATTATTATAATATGGGACTATTGAGTTATTTCTAACACACAACCGTAAGTATACGGGTCGCAACAAGTAATATAGAGTAAGAGAGTGTCGATCCTACGAAGAGTACTTAATTCACAATTGCTAACTACTAACCGAAATTAGTTTCTAATTTATCCAAACGACAATAATTAGAGGTTTTGAGTAAGAATTAAAATGTAAATACAATGTAAAAGGCAAGAATAGAAACCAAAATTTAGCAACCAAAGATAGTTCTAAAAGCAATGATAAAAGACCTAGGGATGCAATCTACCCTCTAACTCCTCCAACTACTAGTTTTCCTCATGACTCAATTATCCATTTAGAGTTGACAACCGAGAATCCTAATGTATTCACAAACTCCTTTCCAAAACATAGGTGAAAATATCTAGACAAGCTAATATGTTACTCCTAACATAAATTGACTAGATTCATTAAGTTTGGTAATTCTCACACAAGGTTACATAAGTCACATATGTATATTCCTATCCTACGCAAACTCACCCCACACTAGGCGATCTTATGTTGTTCTATCTATGTCTAAACCTAAATTCTCCTTCCCAAGTTCATATAGGTTTCACAATACAAATCTATTTAGTGGCCAAGCAAATAGATGCATTAAACTCAAGATAGAACAATTAACTCATCAATGGATATCAAGAACAATTGAAGAAACCCAAATAATGGGATTACACTAGAGGTTCAATTGCCTCCCTAGAAAATAAGGTTAGCTCATGTTCATACAAAATGAATCAAAACAAATATAACAACAATGATACATATTCATTTACAGAAAATAAAGGAGAAAGACAAGAGCAAGAGATAAGAAAAACTCTTTTGAAGCTTTCAATCTGAATTTTCCTTCTTGAATCCTCTCCTTGATGTTATTTTCTTCCTTGGAATAGCTCTAGAACCCTTTGGCTGCTAGGATTTTCGTCCCCTCTCTTCAGATGAGAGAAAGAGAGTTAAATAGAGGAAGCTCACGAGTAAAATCCAAGTTTTCTGCAACTTTTTGGTGCTGTGGCGCCAAAGGTGGCAGAAGACTGGTGCTGCAGCTCCACTTCCTCTGTGCTGTGGCGCCGAGTTCTGTCACTTCTAACTTCACTCTAATAGCTCTATCTTCGGTCTTCTCTCATTATAGTGCAAGTTTGTCACCTAAATGCCTTGATTTACCTCCAATTTAACTCCAGAAAACAACATTCTTAACTCAATGATGTCTCACCTTAAATATGCATAAAAAACAACAAAACAAGTAAAAAGAGCTCAAAGAGGAGCAATTCTTAAGCTTGAACGGGTAGTAAAGATAAGTGTAAAATATACTTATCAGGGACCCACCTTTTATTGGAATGTGTAATAAATTTATTTTATATTATTTTAAATATTAAAAAATATAAAAAATATTTATAATGTGGGACCCACTAGTTTAAAAATTGAAATAAATATGGGTCCCACCACTTTTGAATGTGGGATTAATAATCCCACACTTTTGAATGGAATAAATTATCCCACCTACATGTGACTATTCTGGGGTTATGGATTATTTATCCCAATCCCAAGTTGGCATCAAACATGGATATATGATAAATAATCCCAATCTCAATCCTAGTCCCATGTACTAAACAAGACCTAAGATCCTCAGACTAGCTTGTGTCAATAGTCACATTATTACTAGACTAGACCAATTTAAGTGAAAAATCGAGAAAGAGTATTTATAAGAAATGTCATTTTTTTTTATTTGATCAAGTTAAAAAATGGCCTTTTTTTACACCTATTAATGAATGACCGTTTTGTAATTTTATTTTGATAAATGGTTGTTTTCTATTTGATCTACTTTTTATAAGGTAAATTAATTTTTGAAAAAATGAATCAATTTTCAAAAAATAAATCAATGTATTTTGATATACTAAATAGGAAAAACAACCAATAATTTTCAAAATTCGGCCATTTTTTAATAGTGTTTGAAAAACTGCCATTTTGCAAACTATGATCCAGAATTTGGCTATTTGACTAAAAAGCCCTTGGAGAAATTGGAATGCAAAGTGGGCTACATGCCTAGTCCAGTTACTGGACTTAGGCATGGAGCAGAGTGGGAATGGGAGATTTGTCTCAGTTTTGGTAACTTCTAAATAAACTGACAAATATGAATACAAAAGGTTTCATTCTTTAGAATATACTAGTATTGATTGGGTTCAATGAACCTGGACATTATTAGTTAATCATTCTAATTATTGTTAATTGGATGTTAATAAATCAAATAAAAATTAACAAGGTAATAATTGACTAATACTGAAATTGAAAAGGCAATAGTAGAATATTACAAAAGGTGAAAACGAGTAACAGAAAAATCTAAAAATAGAATTTACTATCACTAGCCGAATTTGGCCAGTGATTGGAAGGCCACACGCCATGATCACAGTGATTGTAGACATGTGGCACTAATGGAATGTTACCTGTTTATATTTTACTTTCTATTATCTATATATAGAAGACTCTATACACACGTAATACAAGTGACAAAATATATAGAAATTCACAAAGGTAAGTGAACAATCAATTTTCTGTTCTTAGATTTCTTTGTGAATTAAGCGTAGTCACTAACTTGATCTTTTTCTTTATATCATATAGAGACCACATTCTTATGTAACTATACACAAAAATAGACCGGAAGATCAATTTAGGGTTAGAGTCATACACTTTTTCATCTAGTGTCTACAAGAGGTATGATTTTCTACATGTCTTTCTAATATGTTGTTATGAGATTAATATGCTCCTGGTTATTTTTTCCGTTGCATTGTTTAATTGAAAAATTGCTACTAGATTTTTCATGAAAAATAAATTTTAAAAATACTACTAACTGCTATTTTTCTATAGTTTTTCCAACACGATCCTGCATCTTTTTTCTCTCTCCTAAATTTTTATTTGTATTTGATTTGTATAAATATTAAAAGATAGATATTTCACATTTAAAATAAAAATTTCTAAAAATTGATTCGCATTGTTTACTATTCTATACCTGATTCGCGTTGTTTACTATTCTATACCTTTACAAAAGGATCTTCTCTAATTCACTAATTCTTGAGAAAATATTACAAAATATTCTTTTTGAATAAATTTATAAGTAGATTACGATTGAGCGAACAAGTTTTCATAGTATTATGAAATTGTTGCATTATAATCTCATCATCAGTACCATAAAAAACTTCTTATCAATATATACATACAAACTCTCTTTCGCCTGAAATTATTTACTTTATAATATAAATACATAAGATACATTTTCGAATTTCAGAATCTCATAACTGTTGTTTGCTTTTTATTTATTTTTCTAGTCTAATTAACTTTATAATATATGGATATATATATATATATACGGGGAGGGCTACAGTAGGGGCGCCCCTACGTAGGGCCACCCTTTATACACCGTTTGATGGGAATCTGTGGGGAATAATGGGAATCTGTGGGGAATCAGTTTATACACAGATTCCCATCAAACGGTGTATAGACAGGGTCCTACGCAGGGACGTCCCTACTGTAGACGCGCCCTATACCATATATATATATATATATACACAAACATATCTTAAGAACTTTACAATCTTACAAACACTCAAGTCTTGTACCATTAATTACATGGCATTTGTCCATGACCATGACTTGTTATATTTTTTTTTGCTTTAAACTAGTAGCATTTTGTTATATTTTGTTGCTTTAAAGGACCATGACTTGTTATACTTGTTATATTTTGTTGGACTTACTATATAAAAGCTAGCTTAAGATTTGTTGGACTTGTTATATAAAAACTAGCTTAAGCAACTATTTCTAGACTAGTACATTTGTTCACTATACATCTACAATTATTGAATCAAGAAAAAAAAAATCAAGAAAAAAGTAAGTTATTATGATCAAAAGCCAAAAAGATTACGTGTTGTCAATTATAAGGGTTTTGTGAGGTGAAGTTTAAGTCTCTATTAATAGGGATCATTTTCACTATAGTTTGAAACGAAGTTAATGGAAGCCTTAGTATGATAAGAAACACATTGTAATTTAGTAATAAATGTTATTATAGACTCCTAGTGCAAAATGCAACGCAAGGGCAGGAATATCATTTGACGTCGTAGGCTTTGACTAGAACTTCTACGAAATTGAAATTGTGTGGAACGATTGTACAAACTTTTCTTTATTTACTATGAGTAGCTGCCCTGGAGCCTGTAGGCATCAAGTAGCGAGGGGGAAGCATTTGTAACAATCAAATAAAACAACAATGAGGGTTGAGGTTGTTGCATGTTACAAACTTGTTTATCGAGATTAAAAATAGCCTTTGACTACATTTGCTCCCAGAATAGAGACTAGGCTTCCAAGCTCGAAATCCCCTTAATCCCAAGTAAAAATTGATAAACAGATAATTTATCGAATAGGATCTTGAACTTTTGTGTTTGGACATATTTGAGATTGAGAGGAGTGCTACTCTCATCTCTGTATTGTCTTACTGCTTCACACATTTTAATAACATAACGAATGATTTTCGAGTCTATACTACAAACTGTGACACAAGTGGGGAAAATAGAGCGCCATTAGCACTTCACTGTTTGAAATTTAATATCTTGATATCCCATAAATGGGACACATCAAAGTTTATATGTGGTCTTATTTGTAGTTTAGATCCTGCAAATAGTCATTTGGTACCGCTCTTCGGGCTAATTTAAACATAATGATACCATTTGAGACGGCCACCACTTAATGAATGAGAACGTTGTGTCATCAGTTTTTTTTTTTTTTTAAATCTTTTAAACCTGTCAACATCACCATTCTAACTGACATTATAACCAATTAAATAATAGACATTAGATCAAAATCAAACAATTTAATGGCCATTAGATCAAAATAAAACGTTACCCGAAAAAAAATGCGTGTTTGATGCTTTAAAAACCTCAAAAGTATGATGACTACGATCGTGCTTGTCACAAGTATAGAAAAAGTTCCAATGATTTCAGTCTTTCAGGCCCCAGCCTATGAACACAAGTACAAACAAATAAATAGGAAGCGCGCTTTGAGCCGAACATTCATTTTAACAATAACAGAAAAAATGAATCATCTCAACGGCTTACAAGGCAGCATTTAAGATTTTTCATTTTTTTTTTCTTTTTGTTTAGTAAAATAATGATAGCAATGTTCACTAGATGTCATTTGAGAAAATCACCAACATTTATTTTGCTTTTGAAAACAAACACATAAAAACGTAAACACATAAATATTCGCAAACGATTCTTAGGCCATCCAAAAATGGTGTATACTGCAAACTACAATGCCGTTAGTAATACATTTTAGGGTAAGAATCCTGTCAATTCTCATCCGCTGAATCGAGTTAGCACTACACGGCTACTGTCCAAGTACCATGTAAAACCCAAGTTATCTAACTGCTGAGGCTGAAATGCATTTATGCCATATACACGATAAAATGCATTTCTTATAAAAGAGAAGAATATTATATCTACCCTCACTTAATCAAATGGTGTATGCACATGAATGGAACCATTCTTCATTTGTATTCACTATAAACTTCAATGCAAAAATGTAGAGAAACTCAAGCTTTTCTTATAATGCAGAATCCAAAATACACACGCATTTTTCCGAAGACAAAATACAGTTTCCTCGAACAATGACCAGTACCAAGTTTCAAAACTATATAGCAGGTTAGTGCTCAACTCATTGTCGTTTCCCGCAATAACTTATATTAAGAGGACTGGAGTATTTTCTTGTAATCGTGGAAATTGCCGTGGAATGGAGTCACCCTACCTTGTGAGACCACCCATAGCTCTTCCACGCTTCCAGATATTAGATGTTCATCATGACTAACCTGTAACCAAGAAGAAACACAATTTGTATCCATGCTAATATGAAATACCAAGATTATACTTGTGTATGAGACTAAAATCATTTTTGAAAAATCAATTATCTTTCTTGGATAGAAATGTGAACAGCGAAAAGGATGGAAATAAATTACCATGAGAACACCTCCTTGGAACAGAACAAGTCCTTGAATTAGTGCCTCAACAGCATCCAAGTCCTGCATTTCAACAACAATGAGAATGTACCAATAATTGTAATAGATGAAGATGACATTGTTTGTTTCGTCATATAATAATATGACAAATGAAATGAATAAGAACTCTGTAATTTCTTCGAGTGTTTTGACTCTTTTTTCAATCATAAAAAGTCAAATGAGTTAGAACTTTGTAATCTCTTTGCAAGTCTTTCCAAAGGAGGCAGTACAGACGATAGATACTTATTGCCATTAATGAGGTACAAGACCAGACAAACTGACTAAGCATTTTGAAAGATTACTATTAAATCTGACATCCTAAAACTTTTTTGAGAATCACGATCTCCATTACAAGAGGATCAAATTTACAGACCAAACTTCCTGTGCAGCATACCATGATATTCGTAGAGACTAGTTCACTTCATAATTTAATCCAATACGCATTCAAAGTTCCACTTCATTCAAACTGCTAAAAACTAGTAAAATAGAGGACCAAGTAACCCATGATGTTCAATCAGGACAGTCATGTTATTCAACTAGGATAGTCATGTTATTCAACTATCAGCATCTGAATTCCAATGTCCTCAATCAGCACTGAGAAAGCCAATAAACATACTAAACAGAAGAGGTAACTTACCAAATGATTGGAAGGCTCATCAAGCAGTATTATGTGTGGTTTCTTGAAAGTTATCTTAGCAAATGCAACTCTGCTCTTCTGACCACCTAATATATCAGTTCGAGCAATTACGTATGCAACCCAGTTTTTTTTTTTTTAAAAAAAAAAAAAAGGTGCTATTAATCACATTTATAAGAATAAAGGAAAAGCATTATAACTCTGCATACTTTTAGCAAGCATTTAGACCTATACAACCAGAATGATTTTTTATTTTTTATTTTTTTCTGAGGTCCAGGGTGAAATGCTAGTTACAGAATCAATTAATCTCCACTTCAAAGTATTACAAGTAAACAGAAATAAGAAGGGAATATACCAGACAAAGTATACATAGGTTGTAGTGCAAGATTTCCGGTGACACCAAAAGAACCTAGATGAGCTCGGAGCTTCTGTTCAGGCACTCCCTGCAAAAACGAAACTTCATATGAGAATCTGTCTTTTTTTATATATAGGAAACAGAAAAATCAAATTAAATAACTACATAGGTAAGAAATAAAGAGGACAAGAATTGAAATCCTGAAGACAAAGATAACGACCAAAACAAGTTTTGCCACAAGAGCTAAAAGTAGTGGGTTGGGTTAATTGAAACCCCATCAAAAACCTACTCAACCTAATGCGAAAATGGTTAAGGAAGAAATTAAACAATGTTAAACCCAGAAGGATCAATTGGAGATGGGACTCATATCTTGAGCACCAAAAACCTGAACTTTACATAATAAATGCCCTCAGTCAAAAGTTCGTAATTCTGGTAGTAACCTTTTTAATGTGCTATAAATTGATTTCAAAAAGAAAGATGATTTCCTGTGCAATCTCGAAATCCCTATAGCTATTAAGACGTACTTGGAAGCAAGGACACTCAGTAACACCAAGAACAGTTTATTTTATTTTTATTTATTCAAGGCGGAAGAAAAGTAGTTTTGGTAACAACGAGAACTTACTGGGTAGCAGCGCATCATATACAAAAGGGGATTTGAAGACAAGTCTAGCCCATCAACATGGTGCTGACTGAACACAGCAATACGAACCTGGATGAACAATAAGCATAATCAGATTAAAGCATACGAACACCAGATCTGCAATGAGCTGCTAAGAGGAGCAACTATATTCACTTATAGCAGGCAGAACAAAAATGACAAGCATAAATTTCGCTATAGTAACATGTGCAAATGTACGTAAGTAATATTATTCTATTTATAAGAAACAAGATAACTTTATTGATAATAATGAATCCAACAATCCTCTTATACCACCAAAATATCAACAGTTGACACAACACAGCGACATTTCAATCAAAATCTGAAATTAGACTACTACTTGAATATTATAGCTGGCTAAAAGTATTTTAAGGGAAAATGAGCACACCTTAGCTGAGCGAAAAACTGTCCCAGAGCTTGGTTGTAGCTCCCCTGCAATTAGTTTGAGTATTGTTGATTTGCCTATGCCATTTGGCCCAACCACTGTAAAATGATTTTGAAACCCAGAGAGGCAAGGTGAATATGGGAAATAAATGGAAGAAAAATGCAAAGTTTTCTAACAAAAAAAATATTATCTAGTGTTATACCAGCAGCACTGGTTTCCAGGATACAGTTACTCAGTTAATGAAGTTCCTATGCAATATATGCAAACATATTTTGAAAAACACATACTCAAACACACATAAATATGCAAATTGTTGAGTTCATGCATAGAACATTGTACATTAAAAAGAAAGATTAAACGATATAACTGTCTACTGCGTTCCCAGACAATTTAGAAAGAAGAAAAAAAGGATTTCCTTTTTACAAGCTTCCTTACTTGCAATGCGGCTGTCCAGGTCAATCCCGAAATTTAAATTCTTAAACAATATGGGTCCACCAGGATAACCAAATGATGCATCACTGCAAATAAATGTGTCATCACATCAAAAAGAACCATAAGCATTTGATCTAAATGAGAATATGGAAATAGAAAACATAACAAGTAAATCAAGTGAAATATGGTAATCTTAAACCAGAACAGGACTAAGATTTAATATTTTGAAGCTTATCAAGAACATTGCTGGGCCAATGCCGTTGGCATAACGAAACTGAACACGGTATAAATCTCAAAGACTTGCAGCAGCAGAAAATAATAGTAAATGAGGCACTCAACCAACACTAACAAACCCAAAGGCCAAAAGCTATCAATAGATGAATATATAACCACTCAGCAACATGAATTGCAAACCTGAAACTTATAATAGGGGGACCTGGTCTGTCATCTGGAGTTGGAAACTCAAACTTATAGCTGCATATAAAAAAGGCCAACTAAAAATTAATCAAAAAAGAATAGACAAGAAAACGATAAAGAAAAACTCAGGACAAATTTGATGCATTAGCTTCTGTCTCTGAATGCTGAATTTACTGCAAAAAGAAAACAGTGCTTACTCAGGATCGTTAACAACTTCATCCACATAACCCATCCGCTCCAATGCCTAGAAGTAAATAAAAAAGAAGGATGGTAATGACTTACAAAACCACAATAATACAAAATATCGTATGATGAGCTATCAACAAGAAACGGCAAAATTGTCAAATTAACCAAAAAAAGTTTCAAATGATGGCAATGAGCCTAGCATCAAAGGAGAAAATGGATCCAAGATATCCACGTTAAAGCAAACTCTAAATTCAAAGAGCATAGGTGTGGAAAAAAAGTACCTTGATTCTTGACTGAACAAGAGATGCTCTCTTTGCGTTGTAGCGGAACTTATCAATAAATGACTGCAGTTTTAAGAAGGTCGAGTGCTAGTCAAACATGAGTTACCAGAGGCAAAAATGGAGACAAAAAAAGAAGTTTAAAACAACAAGATATTAGATTCGTAATTGTAAAAAAAATTATAATTACTTGCACCCACAATTTTATACAAAAGCTCAGTGCAACAGATAGTCTCCCCTAACCATTAGGCAAAAAGGAGGGAGGGAAGAGAGGGGGAGGGGGGCGAGGTGGGGGGGTGTGGGGTGGTGGTGGCGGGGAGTCCCCCAACCAAACAGTAGTGATTATAGTAACAGTGAAATTCGAAGTTACAAAAAGTGACAGATAAGTAGCAACAAGATCAAAAGAAAATACCCATAGACTTCATACAACCTGGCTTAATAGGCCACTCACAAGCAGCTAGAAAACCAAATTGTATGGAAGAAAAATTCCACGTGCATACTTTACAGTTCAGACGGAATTATGTTAAACACACAAAATATATATATATATATATAATATAGGTCCCAATCCAATAGGTTTTTTTTTTTTTTTTTCACCTATAGATACATATATATTTTTTTAGCCGTTGGATCTTATCTAACGGCTACCATAATTTGAGTAGTTAGAAAAAATAATAATAAAAATAAATACCCATTATTTAATGTTTTTCTCTCTTCACCTTTTACCATGAAAAGACGTACATGATGATTTTTAATTGAGCAAAACAATACCTATGGATAGGTAAAAGAAAATAAAAAATCTACTGGATTGGTGCCGTATAATATATATGTACATATATATAATATATATACTTAAAGGTTTTTAACATGATCTATGTCTTCGACAATAATTATGGCATGAACACCCTCTGTGCTGATGCTAGGCATTCAGAAAAGTAGAAACAATCAATAATGCAGCAGCGTTCAACATGAATCAATATCTAATCATCGATAAAAAGAATTCTTTCATTATGAAAGGACAAACAACCTGCATATGGGCTCTTGAACGTTCATTAGCTTCAAAAGCTTTCTGTTGATTCTTGAGCTGTTCCTCTCGCGTCCTTTCAAATGTATCATAATTACCCTTGTAAGAGTTCAGTTTTTGTCCATGTAGGTGAAGAATATCTGTGACCACCTGCAGAAACAGGGAACTTTGAATAAGACATAATAGTGATCATTTCAACATGTCCTGCACGTGTAAATAACAGATAACACATAATACAAGCGAGAAACAATAACAGAGACATATTACCGTGTTCAAGAATTCTCTAGCATGAGAAACAACTATGAATGTCTTTGGCCATTTCACCAGGTAAGATTCCAGCCACAGGACAGCATGAAGATCAAGATGGTTCTAAAGGAATGAAAAAAAAATACAGTAGAGCAGGCCCGTTATACGAGAACATTTTTCATAGAAAATAAATGGTTACTTACATTTTTATACGTTGCATTTTGACTATTTGTTCAATTTGCGTTTTGGTTATTATGAACATTGACCTTCAGATTTAAAGCTTATAACAAATTTATACCCTATTTGGTTTACCATTTAGTTTACCAAAATACCCTCTAAAATTTAACGATATATTTGTAAAAATAATTAAAAATTTTAAATATTAAAATTAATAACTAAATAACAAATATAAAAAATTACACTAAAAATGCAAAAAAACTTTAAAAAAAAATTTCTAATATTTATTAATTGAGTTATTAATTTTAAATAAGCTTTAAAATTGAATAACTTTTTAAATATATTTGTTTAAAGTTTAAAGAGAGTTTTTTGGTAAACTCAATAGTCAAAATTGGTGTTTGATCAAGAGAGGGTATATATTTGTTACAAATTTTAAACTTGAAGATCAATATTGATAATGGCAAAAACAAAAGGTATAAAGTGAATAAATAGTCAAAATGCAAGGTATGAAAATGTAATTATTCCAAAAATAAATAAACCAGAAAGCATAAAATGTATATAGTCAAAGGTACATATAATGGCACACAACACACCGTGGGTTCATCAAGTAACAATAAATCAGGCTCTATGAACAGGGCACGAGCAAGAGCTATTCTCATTCTCCATCCTCCAGAAAATGTTTTTGTTGCTTTCTGCTGCATTTCTGTGGAGAAACTAAGACCCTGTGGAATATTTTCATCAGCGTTGTAACAATAGAAAACAAGCTAAAAAAATAGCAGTGCAGCTAAATGGAAGTGAAAAAAACTTGCTCAACTAAGAGGAAACTCCACATATCAGACACTGCTGAACTGGACAGATATTTTACGCAGACATTGTAACAGAAAACAGGTCACAAACGAATAAACATGCTCTCTTTGTNCGCCGGAGGTGTGTTGCACAGCATTAGAAAGTCAAGCATTCTTGAATGGCATGTTTCATCCGCCAAGAAGCAGAATTTCGGGTTCCTTTATTGATACAATTAGTGATTGAAACTAAATCTATAGAACAAACAAAACTCAAGTATCAGGTCAAATGGTTGGATAAAACTGGGAAAATATTGCTCTTTGTTGTACAAGCATGCAATCACTCTTCCCTCCTTTTTCTCTCCAAAATACAAGAACTCGTGCACATAAACACTAACAATAATAACTTCACTCCCTTCCCCAAAAGTAGGCTTTTTTTCTCTTCCTGTTGACAAGTTGACATGTGGATAAAGCCGTATTAACATCCTATTTATTTATTTTTGTTTATAAGAAACGGAATTTGTAACATCCAAATATCATTTTATGGTTTTCATGAGTTTCAGATAAAGCTAAAGCAAGCTCCAATTCAGCAACAAGCTTGGGACACAACGTCAAGAAGACACTTAAAAGTCACAGATACAGCCAACCAAAACAGGACTCACCGCAAGAATGGCCGCAGCACGAGACTCTGCAGAATCTGCATCAATGAGTTCAAGCCGTTTGTATATCTCCTCAAGCCTTTGTGAAATAGCATCTTTGTCAATTCCTCCATTGCTTTTTCCATCCTCAAACTCCAGATCTCTCTTATAGTAATAAGAGATTATTAATCACAACCACCCCCCCACCCCCACAAAAAAAAAAAGCACAGAAAAATCAGTCCAACCAAAAAGTAAAAATAAAGTAACCTAGGACCAAGTAACACATAAAAGCAACACTGAAAAACATATATTCACCTGTTGAGCTACAAGACGAACTTCTTCTTGCAAAAGTTGCGTTCTCTCGATATCAGAGTTAAGAACACATTGCAAAGCTGATGTATCATCACCAACAACTTCTTGCTCCACATGCAATATTTGGCAGTTCGAAGGAATGCCGTCAATGGCATGCATAGCCATGTGCCTAAGAAACGTTGTTTTCCCTGTGCCATTTCTTCCAACGAGACCTGGCAAAAATTGAGTGGCAACATTTTACATCAGATGCCAACGTTAAAGTTGTTACATTAAAAACTAATTATCGATATATTCTAAGTTAAGAGTCTGAATTGCAAGCCCATTTCTACAATTTACTTCAACATAGAAGCACTATTAAGTAGAATTTACTACACAGAAATGACAAGCCCTTAAGGGATAAATGGTAAGCCTGTGCAAACAGGTTAGATACTCCAAAGACCAAGATAAACAAACATATTTCCAATTTACCATTATCTAGAAACATCACCAACCATGCACCATAAAATGCAGATGTAAGCAGAAATTGTATAAAATCAGAGCTCCATTCGCTCACCATTTTTATCCTTCTCATTTACTAATAGAACTTTGTCAGAGTTAGAGAAAAAGTTGCAAGAGATCAGGTCCTTTTGATTTGTTTTTTAAAAAGAGAGCCAATTTCTTAGAATAAGACTATCGGATTGATGCAAGATCAAAAGGTCTTTTCACTCGAGTCTTATTCTAAAAAATCACCCCCACCATCTGAAGGTGAAATTGAGAGGATTCCAATGTGACAAAATATCAAACTTACCGTAGTGCCTTCCAAATGAAAGTGTGAGTTCACCATCCACAATGAGATCACGGCCACCAACAGAAACATTGAAATTCTCCATATGAATGTCCTTGACAGCTGGTCCACCACTATTGTCGTGATTTACACATACAACAGGCATACCTTCTCTGGCTGCTTCCATTTCCGCTAAATGCATTTGGTATTGTGCCTGAGACAATCAAACATATAACGTTTTGGGAAATAAAGAAAAAGATAAGGGGAAAAAAATATTTGGGGACATCGTAGATCAGCCAAACTGTTAGTGACCCAGTTCAAATGAAACTTCAATACAATTATCTCAGTGCTCAAAATGACCACAATTTATGGTTTATAGGACTCAAATATTTTGCAAACTCATACAAACATATCTCATTAATGATTCTTTTTACCTCTCTTTGGCGCTCTTCCTTCCTCTTTCTCCTTTCTTGCTTTGCTTTGTCACGTTCAGTCAGCACAGGACCATCAAACACCTCAGGTTTCTTTTTTGGAACTTCCTCTTCATCCATCCCATCATCCATTCTAAAAGGTGTTGCAAGGCTACGCATGGTTGGTTTAGCTTTGACTAACCCATGTTTCCCAAACTTTTCACATAATGTGCTACATACCTATCATAAACAGCCAAAAGTATCACCAAAAATGAATCCGAAACGAACACTTGTTACAGATTCAATATGGCAGCTGGTCTATCATAATTATCAACCAGAACGAAACAAAAATCTAGAAATTCCCGTTTGGTTCCCGAAAATATTGAAAACATTTACACATATGACTATTCATACATACAACTACATTAAAATTAAAACTAAAATTAATGGCACGTTTGCTACTCCATAACGAAAAGGGCTTGACGAATAACGGGAAGAAACCCAATATTGAATCATCTCTTCCGAATCTCACTTCCGTAATCCAGTAGGGATAAGCAAACATGGCCATAATCCAATTACATGATTAACTGAACAATATCACCAAATCATAAAAATGAGAGCAATCCAATGCAGTTCTACAAATTGAACAATATACTATTTCGCAACTTAACGATTTCTGACTCAAAATCCAAGCCGAAGGTAGATGAAAGAAGAAACTCACAGTTCGACACTCGGAGAAGTCATTGACGCAACCAGCGCCGACGAGGAGCTCGCCAATGGCTTCGAAAGCACCCTCGCCATCGATGCCAAAATCGAAGTCCTCGTCGGCGAGGACGTTGATGATGTAGTCAATAATTGGCTGATCCACGTCCAAAGCCCTTCGGCCCAGCACTTCGTGCACCACTGAGCCCGCTACCTCCGTCATTTTCTTTTCCCGGAAACCTGAAAATTTTCCAGGCAAACAATTTGATAAAGCAGATTAAAGAAACCAAAGGTTTGATTTTGGAATTTGGATTGATATGTATGAAAACTGCGCAACCAAGGGTTTTGCAGAGATTTGAGAGCTTTGGCTATGGTTTTCTAAACGACACGTCGTTGACGTAAGTCGGTTGGAGAAAGAGGGCATTCGGAACGACGGCGTTTTTGCTGAAACCTGGACCTGGTGTTTGTTTGCAAGGCTGATGGTTTTTTCTCTCTCTCTCTCTCTCCTTCCGTCTTTGGATATCTCCAAACGACCAAACCTGTCCAAATGTTTTTAACTAAAAATTTTGGGTTAATAGTAGTAATTACCGTGAATTATACTTTTTGTATAATTTTGGCTCTCAAATTTTTAACTTATCTAGTAATAACCTTGAATTATTTACATTTTTTTACAGTAATAGTTATTTGTTATAAATTATTAGTTTTTTTAACAGAAAATAATCATGAACAAAGTGCATAATTAGATTTTATTTACTTTCAGAGAACTGAACAAAAATACTTCACTTTTGACGATATGATTTAGTAGATATCCTTTTTTAATTTTATTAACAAACTAGTATTAATAGTACATGCCTAAGCCACGTACTTGTGGGTGAATTTTTATTGTAATTTTGATTAACATGTTGGAAAAAAAAAGTTAAAATTCTTAATAGAGAAACATAATGATATTAAGTAAATAAATATCAGCATTAGTACACTTTTTGGGCTAGACCCATAAAAGTACAAAAATATTCATATGTATTAATCTATAGTTTTTGGGCTAGACCCATAAAAGCCCAAAAATATTCATATGATTTTTACCGTGCACCATGACCAAAGACAATTTAATTGCAAATTGATACAAAATTGAGATAAGCAGCTAGAATTTTGTTAAGCAGCTGGAATTTTGCACGTTTTCCTAGGCACATACATTTTTCTATAATTGTAATAGATATATCATTTTCTTAATAATAATTATTTGAGCTTATCATTATACCTTTGGTAAATTATTTATTTATTACTATTATAAACTGATATATAATTTATTTACCATGATTTAAAAAAATTTATCACTTATTATAGAAGTATATTTACCATTATACCCCTAGTAAATGATTTATTTACTACTATTATAAGATATTTGTAATTTATTTACCACGACTTCAAAAAAATTTCTCACTTATAGATGTTAATATATTTACAATTATACCTCTAATAAATTACTTATTTACTACTATTATGAGGTGGTATATCATTTATTTACTATGACTCAAAAAAATTTATCACTTATAGATGGTGGCATATTTATTATTATACTCCTGGTAAATTACTTATTTACTACTATTATGAGGTGGTATATTATTTATTTATCGCAACTTGAAAAAAATTATCACTTATAAACAGTAGCATATTTACCATTATATTCCTAGTAAATTACTTATTTACTACTATTATGAGGTGGTATATTATTTATTTACCGTGATATGAAAAAAATTATCACTTATAAACTGTGGCCCATTTACCATTATATCCCCTATAAATTACTTATTTACTGTTATAAAAGGTTACATATCATTTATTTGCCATCATTATTGGTCGTATATACCGATTTAGCGTCTTATATCACGAATTTACATGTATATAACTTATTTACCATCTATATCACTAAATTACACGGATATAAATTATTTATTATGATTTATTATTGTATATCACTAATTTTTCTCATTTACCACCGTGTATCACCAATTAACCAAAATTGGAGATTATTCAAGTAAATATATACCTCAGAGAAAACCCGAAATAGGTGATAATAACATTGCACTTTTAGAACGGGATAACAGAATAAAAATTTTGGCAAATAAGTATAGCTTCCTAAATTCAAAGTAACCTCTGAAAATTATGGTTCTAATAATATGTATAAGGACACAAATAAATCTCAAGTTTGCGGTCATGGTAAAGTGATTAGTATTGTAAGGCAGAAGACAATTTGAGTTGTATTCCAACGCCTTGGAGAGGAAGTAAATCGCTCGGAACCAAAGTCAGTGAAGTTACCAACATAAGACACTCACCTTTTTGGGACGAGCTACAATCCACGAAGAATCGGTACCAGAGTGGCTGAGTCGAGCCGAATCACTTAAACAAATTGACCCAGTTGAATCTCGTTGTTGTACACCAAATCCAAGTCCTGGTCAGATTTTGAGACGTAAATCAAATGTACCAAATCGAAAACCTTAAGGAAAAATGCTATACTCCGCCATGGATTGTCATTGTCGTGGCCGTTGGCTCCACCGAGAGAGGCAGATTTGATGACCTGAAGAAGAGTCGGGCGGTAGCTTCATCTGCCATGGATCGCCATTGTTATCGTCGTCAGCTCCATCGAGAGAAAGTAAGATCTCGATTCCATGAAGAAGATCCGAGCGATAGCTTCATCGGCGGCAACATGGTTCCGGCCGTGCGGCATCGATCTGAGCTTCTCTACTAGGAGCATGACTATAAAAAACAAGATAAGAAGAAAAAGGAGAGGGAAGGACAATAGCAGAATGGAAAAAGTTTTATCTAAGAAAAATGGGCATAAATGTCAATCTTATTAAAATGGGATATTCATTGATATAAAGTGCCAAAATGGGGTATCTGATGTAGTCTTCCTTACTTTTATGAGTCAAAATCTCGTTATCAACCATAGTTACCAATCTGTATGTTTTGCGCATGACTCGTTTTTTTTTAAAATTTAATATTTTTTTGTGGAAAAAAATGGTCATTGCTACAATAATGATACAAATCTTGGTAATCTACTGTATAAGTTGAAATTTGTAGTCTCATTCTTGATCAAAGTTACTAAAATTTATACTTTATAATAACTTATTTATGTTAAATACTTGATCTTTTATGACAAAATGGTCATTGTTATAACAATTATATAATTCAAGGACCATTATTATATAAGTTAAAAGTTTAGGGCCAAAGTGATACAATAAGTATAATTCAAGAGTAATTACTATTATAAGCCCTTAAATGTTTTTAAAAAGTTAAATGTGTTGATAAAGACAAATTATATAATTGTATTCTTTTATCACTCTATAAAGATAAATAGTATTTTTTAGAATTAAACGATAAAGAAATTTAGTTGGAATAATCTCCTCTTTCAATATAATCTGTTGTTGTAAAGAATATGGCTTTCTTATAATAACAAATTCGTTCACTTTCCAAAAAGGAAAAAAAAAAAAGGACGAATAGTATTTTTTAGACAATTTATTTAACTACGTAGATGAATAGTTTTTAATTTTCAATAATTTTAAACTCTATTTCGAGTCTTTGACTGTATAAATATGTGAATCTGGTGAGATTTAATAAAACAATGCAAATATAAAGTTTTATTTGATATATTAAAAAATATGTAAGTTTTTTTTCCTTATTAAAAAGAAAAACCTCTCAATGTCTGTAATTTTTTTTCATTAGCACTTTATATATATATATATATATATTATTTACTTAAATCAAAATAATTGAAAAGCCTCTATCGAAAAATAAAAAAATAAAAATCATTGAAGGCCACTCAGGTTCTCAGTTTGTGGGATTAATTACAGTAATAGCTACTGAATTATACTCATAGTACCACTTTTACCTACAGAATTTTCAGTTTACACAATAATGGCCACTGATTCATGTAATTATTACAATAATAGTTCATTTGTTACAAATTATTAGTTTTTAACAGGAAAAAAAAAAGTCATAGATAAAACGTATAATTGATTATTATTTACTTTTATGATCAAAATTCTATTCTAGCCATATTTACTAAACTATGTACATTGCACATGACTCAATTTTCTTAGAAATTTAACAGCTTATGAAAAAAATAAAAGTCATTGCTACAATAATTGTATAAGTCTTAGTAGTCTAAATTAAAAATTCAAAGTTTCATTATTGACCACGGTTACCAAACTGTATACTTTATAATAACTTATTTCTGTTAAATATTTAATAATTTATAACAAATATCATTATTGTAATAATTACATAATTCACAAGTTATTACTATGTAAATGAAAATTCAGGGACCAAAAATAGTATAACATGTATAATTCAAGGGATATTAATATCATTAACCTTTTTTTTAATACTTCTGTTCATTTATTTATTCCTATTACAATAAAAAGTTGAAGTTAATAAACTGCAAATGTAATAACACAACTTTTTTATAATTAAAAGGGAGACCATCTATTGTTGTATTTAAAATTTAAATGCTACAGTATTTTAGTATTTTAGTGAGAAGGAAAAGGGAAATGAAGAAAAAATATGAGGAAAAAAAAAGAATGTAGCACACAATTTTTTTTTTTTTCATTTCTTCTTATTTTCTTTCCTATGTATCAAACATAACTAATCAAACTGATATATACTAGGGTTTTCTCATATTTTTTGATAATAGACAGATATCCTTAGTCAATTAAAACTGCATATATATCATATCTATTAACAAATAATTTGAAAATCAATAAACAAATAATCAATGAAACTATTGTCTTCTACTTATAACTCATAGATAAAGCACGCGGTATAATTAGTCTAAAGCTCTAAGAGAAATATATTTTCGCTCTTATGAATTACACTGATCCATTAGAGTTTTGCTATTTCATCTAATACTGTGTTGACAGCTTAAAATCTCTTGTCACATATACTTATGTGATATGTCATGTGAGTTATTTTCTTTTAATTGGTGAATTAAAATTTATAAAACAAAATACTAAGAAATAATATTCATTAATTAAATTGAGACGCCTCATATCACACATATCACATAAATTGTTGTTAATAGTATGATAAAGCACGTGGTATAACTAGCCTAAAGCTCTAAGAGAAATAGCACATGGCCAGTATTTTTGAAAATATCGATAGTTTTTGTCTGTCGTAGGAATTACGAAGAAGAAGGAAAAGAATTATTAAGGTTTTATTTACAAGCTGGTCTTGTAGTATTTAAAAAGATAAAAAAGCAAAGAGCATTAATATTCGATACAATCAAATTAATAGCATGATATATGTGTTTAAAGTTTTGTTATAACTATGCATTATTATTAGTTAATGGGTGGCTTTATTGCTACCTTTTTTTTTTTTCTCTCCTTGCCCTTTTTATAATCAGACACTTCTTTAAAATTTAAATATTTTCTTAATACACCCTTTAGTATTAGTTATTCCAAAATTGGATATTAGCAAAAGAAAAAATCTAATAAAATTTCTTTTCCCATCCACTGGTTCTAGAATCTTTAATCATTTATCTTCTTCTTCAACCTTTCTCTTTCTTGATAAAAACTCACTATAAGAATTAGGTATTTTAGTATATTGTTTTTAATCAAAAGAATAGATGGAACAATGTTGGGATTCAAATTATCCGTCAACTTTCATTATATTATGTTATTATTATTTATTTATTTCTCATTTAAAAAAGTTAGGGTTCTTGAGTTATTTTTCATAAACATTAAACTTTTAGCTTTAGGTAGAATGGGAGGGAGAGGGATCGAAAGTCACTTAGTTAAAATTGTTGGGATTTAGAAGGCACAATATGTTTATCTATATAATTTCAAAAACTTAATCTAACTAAAAAGGATTTTAACTTTTTTCAAGGATTTTCTTTTTCATTTCAATAATGATAGATTTCATCAAAGGTGTTCAAACGGGTGTACAATTAAACACAAAGATCTTAGTCATTTAATGTTTATTTTGTCCATTTATATCATTTCGTACATGATTATTTTTGTCATAAATTAATTTTTATATGAGGAGTGGGAAGAGAACAAAAAAGGATAACAATAGAGCCACTCTTTAATTAATTAACATGGTATTACCTATGTTATTTTTTTTCCTCTTAATTTTCATCGTAAATGGATTATTACATGAATCATCACTCTCGTATTACTTAATATTTTCTTATTTTGAATTAATTGTGTTAGTCTAAGATGCATTTGACCTGTTATTAAAATGTGCAACTTATACTAGTAGGAGCTCATCATTTTGAATAAGTTCAAAGTTCAAAACTTGACAGGAAAAACCTACAATAGAATTCATCTGTTGCTTGAAGTTAGTGTTGTTGGAAGTTTACTGTCAAGACCAGTCCATGAGTATAAATAGTAAATTTCTCAAGAAATAAATAAGACAGAATGACATATCACAATGTTATATACGATACAAGTAAGGTCAACAAACAAGCATCCAAAAGAAAATTATTGGTTCATATTTTTATGAGACTGTAACATTGATCATAGTCTTAAATATTGTTTTGCCTGACAATCTCAAAGAAATTCAGGAGAATTGGCCAAGAAAAATACAAATCTATCTCCATATACTTGAATAGCACACTAACAAATTAATCAAACCAGTAATTCAAGGAAATCGAAAATAACAAGGAAATTTCTTTTTGGAAGCTTGTAACAAACAAAGTCATAGTGAGCAAATAATTGGTAACTACTATGAGCCTGTTTGGGATAGCTTTTACTTCTTGAAGTAAAAGTTTAAAAAGATCTTCTTAAAAAAGATGGTGGGTCCATGCTTCTTTAAAAAGATCTTTTTGATACAGAAAGATCTTCTAAAAATCCATCCAAACACTCCTAAAAGATCTTTTGAGCTCTAAAAGATCTTTGAAAGCTATGCCAAACAGGCCCTATGTCCAATTTCATCAAGATTCAACTATTTTATTTTATTTATTTCTCTTGTAATGTGAATAAATCATAGTAATGACTAATTTGCTGTAATAACATTGCTAAATTAGGCTTAACCTTGAACCAAAGCACACGTGTCAAAAACACTAAGGCCTTAACCCGTCCAAGGTTCTGGGACCGAGACCAAGACCAAGACTCGTTATTAACCTCTCGTGTATATAAGCTCAACTCTCTCCTTCGTTCCCTCGCTTGAGATAATTCTTTTTTTTCTATCCCTTTTTTTTAAAGTGCATTTGCCTTGTATATTGTGTATTTGAACGAACATAATGAAAAACAAACGTCCAAAATAATTTTTTTATTTTGGTGAAAAACATGAAACTAATGAAGATGCCCACATTTTCAAGAAATATCCACAATATTATTACAAAATCTATGATATTTTGCATATTTATGAACAAAATTTTCAAAAACGATATTTCTCTATATATCCTAAATATTTATTTGAAATTCTGATAAATTATTACTACACCTGCTATCTATGTTAGGACTTTTCACTGAGTGATTCCTTGGCGAAATATCGCCAATAATATTGATTTTTATATTCTTGATCCTAACATTAAATATGAGCTTTGAAAGACTTTAAAGTCTGAACAGTATTACCATGCATGAACCATATGTTGATATACATTATTACCATAAACTATGTTATCATCAACAATGTTATCATAGCTACTCTAGTTATTATTTAGAGGTATAAGACATAATAATATATGTTCCTAACTATGGTAACTTGAATTTAATATCTTTTGGTATTGGCTAAGTTCTCTTGCGGACTGTTCTGAATGACATAATTTTAATGATGAAAGATGTATTAGTTTTACTAGTTAGAAATTTTTTCGGTTTGCTAAGCATCATTGGCGAAAGTGTTACTCGCTTATTACTTTGTGGGTTGAAATAAAGGAAAAATAGGAAGAAAGATTCTTTCCACCTCATTATCAAATACTAAGGCTAGATCCATCGTTATACCTTATACCTTATGCGAGGTATAACATCCATCGTTATACCTCGCATGTTTATTATCTTGGATTATACTATATTAGACAACCTAGTTTAGCCATATTAATTATTATCAAATTGAAAATAACTATAACTAACCTACATTAAATCCTGAATTAGTTATCCGAATTGCAACGAATTTAGCTGAAATTAAAACCACATGGGCCACCATAACCAAATTTTTCAGGAGCATATGAAGAATATTAGTGACACAAAGCATAAGCAATTTTATGAGATCTATATTACAGAAGATATAATTGAGTGTGCTGAGGAAGATAATTCTAGCATAGCTCAATATATTGTTACTTTTTCGTTTTATAATCCAATTTCTTTACCCATTGATCCTAATTCCTAAAGTTTTATCTTGATTGCATTGGATATAGTGCATATTTATTTGATTTACCTTCTAAAATGACATTTATATAGATTTGTTTCCTAACCAAGGATCATGTCTTCTCAATGTTTCTTATGCAAAAATTAAGAATTGACTAAGTGTCAAGTTCTTAGATTATACTTCTTTATCGGCTTTCTTGCATTGCATTTGAAGACATTTCTACGTTTCTAATTGTTGCTAATGATTTATCAAAGTTTTAACTCGACTGAGTTGAGTTCTAGAGTCCGAAGAGAATGATGAGAATAGTAACGAATTAAATGAAGATTCTATGTTAGAGAATTTAGGGAGGATGACTTTTTTAGATTGCAATTAGTAAATGACCATTTTTACTAATTCATAGATTAATGACCTATTTTTTTATGGGTTAATGTTCAATTGTTAATTAGTTACTTAGTAATGATCTTTTTTAGTTAGTTATTGTCCAATTATTAGTTATAAACTGGGCCATTTAGTCATAACTTTTAAACTAAGAGTATTTACTAATTTTTGGCCTTAAAAAATGATATGTATACCTATTCACTCTTTTATATTAACATTTATTAGAATTATTATCAGAGTTTTATCATATAATTTAGTTTCCCAATTGTTTTTTGTTTCCTCTACAGTCTTCAGATTGAGTTTTCCGATTTTAGGTTTATGCTTTTGGTTTCTTAATTTTGTTTAGTTTTTTTAGTTGTGTTGAATTGCCTATAAATAGACTTTTGCTAGTTTCATCTGTTAGATTTAATTAATGAAATTACTCTCACTATAAATTCCTCTTTCTCTAACCTCCTTTGGATCTACGTGAGACTTGCATCTGCATAATTATCTATATTTATCTTAAATCTTATTTAAACAATTCGTACTAAATACCAATTATCCTTAAGGAGGTTCCATAATGTATTGTTATTATTAATATTATATAATTATTATTTTTCGGTCACAATATTACTACTTTAGACGCTCAATCCCACGCGTTTTAAGACGCGTAACATGTCAAAAACTCTAAAACCGATTCCCCTCCGGTTCTCTTAAGAAAAAGCCCAAAGGCCCACGAACCCATCAAGCACGCCCAGGGGCAGCGCCAGCTCTTCTTGCCCCGTACGTAATCACGCGCCAAGTATGGCGCGTGGCTCCACCTGATTAATTATGTTAACACAAATAGTTTTATTTTATTTTATTTTCACTTAAGAAAAGAAAATAAAAAAATTTCTGTAAATCCCACACACTCTGCTAGGGTTCCAGATTAGCCAGCCACTTCTTTTGCTTCTTCTTCTTCTTCTGCTACGTTTGGTTCTTCGACTCGGTTTGATCACTCACTCTATCTCGCCGAGTCAACTCATCAACTCAGGCCAAGTAAGTGCTGTTTTGCCCCCTATTTTCTATATTATGACACTATCTAACCGTTAAAGCTTATTCGATTATGGTTTTCGTCTCTGATCTGAGTGTTTTGATCCAGGATTTGTAAATCTTTCCGAGCTCCATTTGTGTATATTTTGGTTAACCGGGTCGGTTTTCTTACCCTTTTTCAATGTTTTGGTCTGTTTGGTTGATAGGAAAATCGTGAGAAAGTGTAAGGAATTAAAGGGGTTTAAATTTCCGACTAATAAGAAAATCTGATTCCAAAATGTTTTGATTACTTCTATGAGTTTCAGTTGGTTGTGGAAAACAAAGTTTCGCCTTTTACATTTTATGGAATTGGGTAATAGAATTAGGCTGTTAGTTCCCTTTTGTTTTTGGGTATTTTTGTTTTGTCTGTTTTGTTTAATTAAAATTTTAATTATGTAGAGGAGTGGGAGTATTTCATTGCCTTATTCATTTTGGTGGTGATTTTAATTTATGATCATGGGAAAAATGCGTGAAATTGATTAAGCAATATGTTTGGGGACGCTGGTTTTGTTAGCTATTTTTCTTCTTATTTGGTGAGAACAAAATTCAGTATTTTCATTTGATATCGCAAAATCATTGTTGCATTACTTGTTTGACAATTCAGTTGCCTGGTTGGTTTTCGACTTTCATTTGATTTTGGACTTAAGAGGAAGTGAGAAAAATTATTTCTTTTTCTACAACTTGGGTTGCACTAGTTTACATTCTTTTCTACTTTTTGAGAAGTTTTCGAGAAGTTTTTATTATCAGCCTGTACCCATTGATGGAAAAGGTCAGAAGGCTTCAAAGTTTTATTTTTTATTTTTTCTTTTCTTATCTTATTTTCCTGTTACACTGAGGTCATTCATGAATTTTTCTATCTATCTGATCAGTTTAAGTTTATTGCATGTGCTAAATAGATTATATTTTTAGTATCTCAGCTTGTGTGTCTGTGTGAGATCATGTGGAATTCTGGCTACATTTACTAATCCGTAGTGGACAGTAAAAGGTAATAGGAATAGAACTTGCATTTCTTTTCCCTTCCATTCACATATTTACTTACGCATTTAAGAAATAAATTTTGATGCATCCCTTTCTTGATTTGTGAAATTAGGAAGGGATAGATTAATTTTTGATTCCCTCTCATTCCTCTCCAAACCCATTCTCTTTACGATTCTTTTCACTACGGATTAGTAAACATGCCCTTATTCTTTTACTACCTACAATGGATACCATTGTTATCTGGGTTACTTCACATTCTAGCTCAGTAGCTCAAAAATATCTACCGTTGAGCCTTCTTTTCCCCAGTTTTAATTGTGGGTTGACAAATTGTATGATGTTAATGCTATTTGCTTGGTTGGTAAATATGTGCATTACAATATTTTATGGCTTGTAACTTGTTAGTTGTTACAACAAGGATGAGAGTAGTTATTATAAGAAATGTTGATCATCTAATGTGTAATTTGATTTAATTTGTTTGTATCAGGTTCAAATGGCGATGGAGGTCACCCAAATTCTTTTAAATGCACAAGCAGTGGACAGTAGTGTGCGCAAGCATGCAGAAGAAGATCTTAAACAATTCCAGGAGCAAAATCTCCCAGGTTTCTTGCTCTCTCTTGCTGGAGAATTGGCTAATGACGAGAAGCCTGCTGAGAGTCGTAAATTAGCTGGTTTGATCCTCAAGAATGCTTTGGATGCAAAAGAACACAATAGGAAGCTTGAACTTGTACAAAGATGGTTGTCGTTGGACCAAACAGTGAAGGCTCATGTTAAAGCTTGCTTGTTAAAGACCCTCTCCTCTCCTTCCCTTGATGCTCGGTCAACTGCATCACAAGTCATCGCAAAGGTTGCTAGTATTGAGTTGCCACATAAACAATGGCCTGAACTGATAGAAGCTTTGTTGTCAAATACTAACCAGCTCCCGACTCACACGAGGCAGGCGACTCTAGAAACTCTTGGTTACATATGTGAGGAAGTCTCTCCTGATGTGATAGATCAAGATCAGGTGAATAAGATACTTACAGCTGTTGTTCAGGGCATGAACGCATCTGAGAGTAACAATGATGTCAGGCTTGCTGCCACAATAGCATTGTATAATGCTTTGAGTTTTGCTCAGGCAAATTTCTCCAATGACATGGAACGAGACTATATCATGAGAGTTGTTTGTGAGTCAACTCTTTCTGCTGAATTGAGGATTCGACAGGCAGCCTTTGAGTGTTTAGTAGCCATATCTTCAACATATTATGAGAAGCTGGCTCCTTATATTCAGGACATTTTTAACATTACAGCAAAAGCTATCAAGGAAGATGAAGAACCTGTTGCACTACAGGCCGTTGAGTTTTGGAGTTCAATTTGTGATGAGGAGATAGATATCTTAGAAGAGTATGGGGGGGATTTTACTGGGGACTCTGATATTCCGTGCTATTATTTTGTAAAGCAGGCTCTTCCCGCTCTTGTGCCATTGTTGTTGGAAACTTTACTTAAGCAAGAAGAAGATCAGGATCAGGATGAAGGAGCTTGGAATATTGCAATGGCTGGAGGCACATGCTTGGGTTTGGTTGCACGGACTGTTGGTGATGACGTGGTTCCACTTGTAATGCCATTTATTGAGGAGAACATTACTAAACCAGATTGGAGGCAAAGGGAGGCAGCAACTTATGCATTTGGTTCCATTCTAGAAGGCCCATCCCCAGACAAGCTCATGCCTCTTGTTAATGTAGCCCTGAACTTTATGCTCAATGCCCTGATGAATGATCCAAATAATCATGTGAAAGACACTACCGCATGGACTCTTGGAAGAATATTTGAATTTATGCATGGGTCAACCTTGGAGACACCCATAATTACCCAAGCAAATTGCCAACAGATTATGACAGTTCTTCTTCAGAGCATGAATGATGTACCTAACGTTGCTGAGAAAGCATGTGGTGCTCTATATTTTCTAGCCCAGGGTTATGAGGATGTGGAACAATCCTCCTCCCCATTGACTCCATTCATCCATGATATCATTCAGGCTCTTCTCAATGTTACCCATCGGGCTGATGCTGGAGAATCTCGCCTTCGAACAGCTGCCTATGAGACCTTAAATGAAGTTGTCAGGTGTTCTACTGATGATACAGCCCCAATAGTGATACAATTGGTTCCTGCCATTATTAGGGAGCTGGACCAGACTTTTGCTGCACAGAGTGTTTCATCTGAAGAGAGGGAGAAGCGCAATGAACTACAAGGTCTTTTATGTGGTTGCTTGCAGGTCATGATACAGAAGCTAGGTTCATCAGAACCAACCAAGAGTCACTTTTTGCAGTATGCTGACCAGATGATGACCCTGTTTTTGAGAGTATTTGGTAGTAAAAGTGCCACAGCCCATGAGGAGGCTATGCTTGCGATTGGAGCTCTTGCTTATTGTGCAGGATCTGACTTTGCAAAGTACATGCAAGAGTTTTATAAATATTTGGAAATGGGTCTTCAAGATTTTGAGGACTACCAGGTTTGTGCCATTACAGTTGGTGTTGTGGGTGATATTTGCAGGGCACTAGAGGGTAATATATTGCCTTACTGTGATGGGATAATGACTCAACTCCTCAAGAATTTGTCAAGCAATCAGTTGCACCGATCTGTGAAGCCTCCCATCTTTTCTTGCTTTGGCGACATTGCTTTGGCAATTGGCGAGAATTTTGAGAAGTACTTGGTATATGCAATGCCCATGCTTCAGGGTGCTGCGGAGCTATCGGTCCGTACATCCGGTGCCGATGACGATATGATAGAATACACCAATACGTTGAGGAATGGAATTTTGGAGGCATACTCTGGGATATTCCAAGGATTCAAGGGCTCCGCGAAGATTCAATTGTTGATGCCTTTTGCGCCCCATGTCCTGCAGTTCTTGGATAGTCTCTTTCTGGAAAAGGACATGTATGATCTAGTAGAAATTCCTTGCACTTTATTTGTCACCAAGCTTGTTTTCATTATTAATTTTTAATATGGTTTCTGATGCTTTTTAGTTACTTCTTTCAGGGATGACGTGGTGACCAAGACAGCCATTGGGGTCCTTGGGGACCTAGCTGATACACTTGGTAGTAATGCTGGTATCTTGATTCAGCAATCTTTGTCAAGCAAAGACTTTCTAAATGATTGTTTGTCGTCTGACGATCATTTGATCAAGGAATCTGCTGAGTGGGCCAAGTTGGCCATCAGTCGAGCAATTTCTTTTTGAGGCTGCGGGTACTTCGACATATTTTTCCTTCTTTTCTTTGCATGCATTGGGTGTCAAGAGTTGGAGTCTGGGATTGCATACCATGAGTCAGGTCATCACATTTTTGGGAAAATGACGTTTTGGGTTGGTGGCAAGGGCCGTATACCGATCAACAGCTCGGAGCCAATCTTTTTTATAGTTTTCCATTGTATTGTCTTGGCATTGCCGTGAAGGAAAGCCAGTGGTGGTGGCCATGTGTGTTTTTCTGCCATCTTGGCAGAAAACAGACAAAATTATAGAACAAAGTGAAACAGGTTTAATGAGTTCTGAAGAATGAATGAGATGGAAAACTATCCCATATGCCCTGCCATATCTGTTTCTATGGGCTAGAATAGAGCCGTTTTCTGGGGTTGAAGTCAGGAGTTTGGGGTCCTTCAGCGGCCGTGGTAAAGTCTGCATTTTCCCCTTAAATATTTGACCTTTTCTCTTCTATTTCTTTTTATTCACCAAAATTTGGTGTCAAAGATTATTTTGCATTTTTACAACATGTCAGGTGTCATAGAGTTCGGTCACTGTCCTTTCTGTTATTTATTTTTTCCCTGGTCACATTGTGTACCTGTTTGTCTTGTGGGATTAGTGACTACCACATAATATTTAGCTTGATACATTTTTATGTAATCATTGTCACATTCACCATACATGTTTTTATTCAGAGTTCATTCATTTTCTCTTTGATCTTTACTGTCGTGTTGTAATTAGGTTTTTTTAATGAGTTTAAACATAATGTCATTATGGTATGGATGAAGTTGTATACTCAGGCGATTATTTTTAGATGACATACCATTTCTGAATTACACTGATTTATAAATTATGAGATGGTTTACTTGGTTTAGAGGGTACATGGTGGCTTCCAAGTAGGGAATGGCAGTGAATTGTATTTGCAAAGTAGTAAGAAATTGGTTATAGTTGTAATGTTTTATAAAAATGGTCCAGGCACTATAATACTTGGAATAAAACGGAGTTGCTATACTGTAGACACTAAACGATTATTCAAAATGCGCGAAATTCGGGAGGAAATCAATCACTTGACTGGCATTTCTATACGAGTAATTTGATTTCCTAAATATGGTAACTTGGAATGTGCGTTTGTTGACGTCGTGTATATGTATACTATGGGATTTATTTGGGAGTAGTTTTTGGTAAGAATTAATTGTTTCTGCAAACGAAATATATTATAGTCAGTGTAATTATTTTATTTGCCTTATGGCTTAAATCCTATATTCAAGTGATTGTCAATCAACTGAATAAATATGTATAAGATACTAATTTATATACGAACAAATTTAAAACAATCCAATTTGATTTAGTAAATTTTAGAAAGTTGAACCGAAGAATGATGTGTTGTATGTAAACATGAGTTGTTTTTATGTTTCCATATGATTTATGAACCACGTCGTTTTTTATGACACGAAAATTCGTTTTGTCTGGGTGCCGGTTTTTTCTGTAATAAACGACATTTTATTTAATAAGATGTCTCTATGTGAGACGACATGTTGGTTTATTTCCTTTTTTATTGAAATATTCATGTTAAAAGGCTCCTTTTTAACCTTTTTTTTTTCCTTCCTTTTCAATGACATCAAGATGGACACTTAATTTAATCTCTCTATGTGTTACCTATTCTTTTAACAACATATCGTTTTTTCATGGTCATTCCAATTCTCTTTTCAAGATTTTGTTGTTTTTAGCAATATTCTGCCAAAATTACGACTTCGTTATAAAAGAGAAATACAGAGGACATTATTCTATGATGAAAAGGTATGTATATATATATATACTAGTTTTTTGTACCCGCTTCTTAATAAAATTAATATTAAAATAATTAATTAAGTTGATATTTTATACAGTGGTAACTTTGTTTTGAAAGTAACACTTTAGAGATATTATTTTCTGAGATTAAAAATATTGGTTTATATTTATTTCATAACATGTATGGAGAAAATACCAAGTGTGACAGATTAATAATATAAAAGTTACTCTTATTACATATTCAATCTAGCAAATAAAGATTCAATTCCAACTTAACGCAAAAGTATACTTTGAATGGTGAAGACAGACTAAAATTTTGTATAAGAATGATTTTGTCTTATAATGTGATTGAGTTGTTTGAGTTAATTTACAATTAAGGTATTAAAAAAAAAAAGTCGACCAGTAGTAATAAAGGAGCCATGTCAAATTTATATTATTATTATTATTATTATTATTATTAT
>JXTC01000062.1:1000932-1029646 GCA_002914845.1 Trema orientale
TAATTAGTTTATTTGTGTTAAGTTCTAATACACTAATTAAATAATGTTAATTTATATAGATATTATATGTATATGATTCAATTTGAATAAATATACTAGACTTCTGACCATAGTTTCTAATTTTCTTTTTTGGATTCATTTGATTATAAGCATTTTAATAGGATTATTTAGAGTAGATATATATACATTGTTATTCTAATTTATCGTTGTCTTCTTAGTTAATACTAAATGGAGTTTTGCTTGAATCCCTTTTGGATTTTACAATATAAGCAAAATAATTAATAAAATTGAAAAATTCAAGAGATATAAGCAGAGATTTATATTATGGGCGCGTCTACAGTAAGGACATCCCTACGTAAGGCCTGTTTATACACCGTTTGATGGGAATCTGTGTATAAATAAATTCCCATCAAACAGTGTATAAATAGGAGCCTTACGTAGGACGCTCCTATTATAGTCGCCTCTTTATATTATTATTATATCGACCCAAGATCGTTCTAATAGGGACGAAAGACGTCAAGGAAAACTTCAAGACATGTTCTATCCATTCAATCATATCAATATTTTCAAATTGGGTTCTGGGGTCGACAAGAAAAAAGACGAAGAATAGTTATCAGTTGCCGTAAGTACAATAATTCACCATCTTTCAATTTTTTCTTTATTTTATTTGTAATATTGTGATTGTTGTTTCTTGTATGTATTAATTTTTTTTTGTTCCAAGATATTTGTTATTCGTAGTCCAATGATGTGAATCTCATTGAAAGTGGAGAATTCTCTATAGTTCTATGAATTGTTTTAGAATAATCTACTATTAAATATAATAAATGCAAGTCTTTGAAGTTTTCCTGCCTTTCATTATTTTGTTCGAAATCTTTACCGATTATATGATTCTATATTATATTCTCTGCGTTGGTCAGTAGTGCTAGAAATTTTAGTTTTACTTTTAATGCTTTACATATGATCACTCTGGGGTTTTGTATGTCATTGCAATTGTCACTGGTTAGTGAGCTTTATTAAAATATTATTTTATTGTCTCCTATTTCAGACAACCGTTCCACGGTTTTAAAAGTTGATTTTGCTCACCATCTTTTCTTAGTCTACAACTATGTTTAAAACTTGTGAATATTTTTTTAGGGGATGGTTACGGTAGGGGCGTCCTTATGTAGGGTCGTGCCTTAATTATCGTTGGATGGGAATCTGTGAGGAATAACGGGAATCTGTGGAGAATCTATTTATATACAGATTCCCATCCAACGGTGGATAGACAGGGCCCTACGTAGGGGCGCCCCTACTGTAGACGCGCCTTTTTTTAATCTTTGGTAGAACATTTCTTGGAAAAATTACTGGTTGCTTTCGTAATTTTCTTTCGGGCGCGTCTACAGTAGGGGCGCCCTTACGTAGGGCTCTGTCTATTCACCGTTGGATGGGAATCTGTATATAAATAGATTCTCCACAATTCCCGTTATTCCTCACAGATTCCCATCCAACAATAATTAAGGCATGACCTTACGTAGAGACGCCCCTACCGTAGCCATTCCCTTTTCTGTAATGACCAATTAATCATTTAGTGAAGTTATATTAGGCTTTATGTATATGGTTTGCTGCCTAGACCTTCTTGTGATTGCGGGTTCCAATCTACATCATAATTTAAACCTTTTCCATAAAGCTTCCTCGAAGACTAACAAGACCACAGGAACATATGGTGCTCTTCCATAATAATCTGACGAAAAAAATTAAATACATTATCTCTTTTTCGTGGGGTTTATTGTCTTCCTTTTGTGAAATTTATTATTTTTCTTATAGTCTTTCTTGTTCTATGTGATTATCCTTTGATTTCTATTTTTAAATTATTAATGGGTAATCTGAATATTTACTTGCACATTCAAGGAGATTGCTTTACCTATATTTCAAATATAGCCGATTGTTATTATCTCCAATATACTCGCTACTTATCCAACATTGTTCTGTGTGGCTTTTCATCTCACAATACTATTGGCTCAGAACAATGTTGGGCTACAAGAAATCTATATATTTAACAAGTGAACTTAAAGTTTACCATGTTTTTTTTAATACCAATTAAAAATTTTAAAAAGTAAGATAAATATATTAAAATAAAATATTGAATTATTTCCATTTTGATTAAGGACACTCTGATGCATCGCATGTTTAAAGGTATTTTGTCTTCTGGGGGATTTTGTTTTGATAGTTAATTCGCTTGGGATTTTTCTTTACATATATATTTGGTATTCTCATATTGAATAAATTATATTCAATTAAACACTAAATATGTTTATAACAACATTTTATTATCTCCCTTTGTTGGGAGTTTATTGTCTCTCTGTAGTAGAGTATATCTCTCTATGTTATTTTTCTCAATACAGATTGCTTATGAAAAGACCGAAAGAGGGAGACTTGTAGATCTCCCATTTCGATAAAAATAGGCAAGTGGATGTTCTCTTTAAGCAATTCAACTATAATATCTATGGCAGCTTTGTGAAGCATGAAGGGTTTGAGTATGAAGATTTTGAGCATGAAATATTTGAGCATGCAATTTTTGGAGTCAGAAACATTGATAATATTTGTTACTGTTGGATACATTTTTGTATTTTTGTATTTTTTTTAAAATTTATCTTCGAATTCAATCTGTTATTGTAAAAATAACTTTTTTATAATAACAGATTTATTACCTCAAAAGAATAGATAATTTTTTTTTGGCCAACGGAACATAGACATTGATTTTCATCAATACGTCTTTTACTGTTTTACATGTGTGTGTATTTTCTACCTCTAATGCTTATATCACTGTCCGATTATTACTATTATTCCTTAACAATGAATTGAATAGAACAAGGTTTCCGATACATCTCTCTAATGAGATCTCGTGTAGTGGATTAAAATTCAAATTCAAAATTCTGTAAGTAATTTTGGCCTAAATGTGAACCATCTAATGAGTTTTCATCTAACAGTCAAACAACTGGAGGCAAGCTACAATAGCAAATTATTGGTTTATCTGAATAACTAAATAAAATAGATAGACATTTCTTTTCGTCTCAGGTCGAGGGATTTTCAAACTAAACCTGCAACTAAATGAACTTATTCATCTTTCTATATCTTTCTACATGAAATATATCTAAGATATTCAATTGTTTTTATCATTTTATTCGTTATTAATTTTTATAAGGGATATTTTCATTTTTATACCTTGTATTCTGACACTTTGTATTTTGATTATTATCAATATTGACTCATAGATTTGAAATTTGTTACAATTTATACACTGACACCAATTTCGAGCCGTTAATTTACCAAGATGCCGTTTAAAAAATTAAAAACAAACTATATAAAAATTAATCTGAGAATAAGTTTATTAAATCATCTTGGCAAATTAACTACTCTAAATTAGTGTCCAAATATAAATTTATAACATATTTTAATTCTAAGGTTCAATGTTGACAATAACTAAAACACAAGGTATAAATTAATCGAGGTGCACACAAATCTCTATAATTTTAAGCTTGGTGCTTAGGAAGGAAGACTCAATGGTTACGGTACAATCTTCTTTGTATATATTTAGACCATAACAAATATTCTAAAAAGTTTTATAAAAAACTATAATCTGGGAAATTTTTTGTTTTCCATACTTTCACTCATCTTTAATTTTGTCACTTTTTTTGTAAATTATAACTAACACTTATATAATTCATATATATTGTGAAATTTTAGTATACATCCCATCACATATGATTGTTACTTTCTAGACTATAAAGACCTAATTTTGTGCTAAGAATAAATAATGGAGTATAAAAAACTAATATAAAGTCTAGTTATAAGAGTTTATTAATTAGGCTCAAATAACCAATCTTAAGCAATCAATTCAATCCATACATTCACGGATCGGATTAGATTAGTTAAAAGATTATGCAGATTAGATTGGATGGTGATGGGAGATTCAAGGTCGAGGACGATGAGTAAGAGGCTGAGGTTGAGAGTGAAGGATCTCATGTTGGGAAAAATATCCTAAGTATTCTACGGATAAGTTATCCCACTTATTTACTCGGGACTAATTATCCTACGAAATGTGGGATTATTTTTTATCAATGGATTATTAATCCAGTGAAAGTTTATCTCCAAACATAGGATTGGTATTATTTTATCCTAATCCTAGTCCCAGTCCAATGGGCCAAATGAGGCTTGGGTAAATGTTGTACCACTTTAGAGACCCATGCCACAAGCTTCTTCAGGTCTCCAATGGTGTAATGTTGCACTTAACCCTAACCTTCTTTCCCATTTAGATATCAGGATGGAAGGGAAGCCAAACGCTGCCTCAGCACAAGGGAACTCGACGGGAAGGTGCAACGGCAGCTTGAGCCGATAAGCGGCGACACAACTCGACGGGACAGATTCAATTATTATTTTAATTTTTCCCAAGTTATATCTTGGGCCAGTGAGCATCTGAGGCATCCTAGCACATATGTATTTAACTGGACTTTTGGACGGAAAAATGTGTTTAGGACTAACGATAATTTAACGTCAAATAGAATACCGCCACTTCAAATTCAGAATTCTATGAAACAGACAAGGTTCAAGATTTTGATCGATGCTCTTAAATGCCTTCAAGTTCTCTGCCAATAACGATAATTTTGATAAATTCTCTTCAGATGCCTTCAAGATTCTTCATTGGCATATATTAATAACCACTAAACAATCCTATGTGGATTCCACATGGAAGATCTAAAAATCTATAAATCTGCAAAATATGAACTGTGTGTATCCCAAACAAACATAAATGACTTCGACTTCAATAATAAGAGAAACATAATCATTTTTGTATTCTTCTCAACCTTTCATTGTTAACATGACTAGCAAACCATTGGATTCTCTATTGCAGCATTAAATTCTACCTAATTTGCATACAACTCAAACACCAGCCTAATAAGAATGCATTTCAACGAGACTGCTATGAAACCTCAACTTTGCATCTATTAGAAAAGGAATACAAAAGCACAAATGAAATACTTGCCACAAATAATATAACTATTGAACAATTCAGGGATAGGTAGTAAGGGAGATTATACAAAAGAAGGGGCCAAAACAAAAAAGTTGAGGGATAATCCTAAAACAAAAATAGCTTCGAAAAATGACATAATAATAATAATAACAATAATAGTAGTAGTAATAATAATAATAATAATAATAATAAATTGATGATAATAGGTAACTTCAGTTCTAGATAACAGATCTCATTCCAATATATTCGATAATTTCTATTCCAATTTTGGATATGCTTAACCATTGAAACCCAATACTATGGTAAGAGATTTTTCTCAATAGTATCAACCCTTCTCTCTTTTTATCTCTGCTCATATCCTTAGTTTTATTTTCCTCTAGCACTCACATCTTAATTGACGTCCACATAATGGGATTTATTTTGTAGTCTATTGGTAATATTCTTTTTCTTAGAAATGAATTGTTGGTGGGTATTGTTGGTTATTGTTTGTGGTAGATAGATGTGCTTCTGTTATTGTAAATGGAGATTTGGTCGCTTAAGGGTCACAGTTTTCTTTGAGAGACGTTGAGGTCGTGGTTGCTCAAATAGCTCTAGAGGCGGTATTTATACTTTGAACTCCTTTGGTCTTGAAGTGTATATGTATTTATTAAATTCAAGTCTGATTTTAACTTCAATCTACACTTTCATAGAGACATTAATTTTGTTGCGGTATGAAAAATGTTGAGTATAAATGAATATAAAATAGTGTCCTGGCACAGTGCGCATCTTCTACATCAATAGATGTTCTAAATCTCTAAGTCTACTTTTCTCTCACCTTTAAAAAACTGTTATCTAATTGATTTGATGATGTCATAATTCCTTTTTTCTTTTTTATTTAACCTATGTGTGCATGTGTGTGTGACTCTACCATATCACTTATGTACTCTTTATGCATGCATGCATAGCAGTGATTTCAAATTAATATGATACTGTCATAACTTCCTCTGTTTTTTGGTTTAACCTATGTGTGTGTATGTGTGTGGCTCTAGCATATCACTTATGTATTCTTTATGCTTGCATGCATAGTAGTTATTCTTTTGTATATGTTGTACGTATAAACTTATGTTATCTCCATGTTTGGACGAATGTATGTCTTTTTTTATGCGTGCAACATGCATATAATTGTTTCTTCCATCTTTTCTTTTCTTTTTTTCTTTTGATATCAATTTTTTGTTTGAACGCTAGTGTATCAAATTTGTCAAATATTACACTTTCAAATACTTGGCTCTTTAATTGAGAATACTTCATTAATAGATTTATGGCATTTCTTATTACTTTTGCAATCACCTTAAAACAATATATGGCATGTTTCTAGTCTTAGAGGATCTATAAGTAGCTTCCAAGAATAAGCAAGCTATAAAACCACGGTTTCTTCAGTGATGGCTCCATACAATCTTTCTTAGTCTTTCAGCCTGAAAATGTGTTCTTCAAGTCCACTTAAGGTACCTTCCTCGTTAAAGTATGGGTCTGTTTAACCATTAAGTTTTGGCTTAACTTCTCATAAAAGCTCAATTAGAACCGTAGATATTTGGTTCCGCGGATTGTGTACGAGTGGTATTTTCTTTCTATATTTTGTTCTTAATATTTTTTTGTAATGATTCTGAACCACTTACTACATTAGAAAGGAAGCACCCTCACTTTTTCCTCGAGTTTGATTGATTTCATTTGAAAACTTTCTACTTCTTGAATAGATCAACTTCTTTTTCCCTCTTACTTATGACAATACAATATATTATGGCTCTACTCTGTCAGGCATTCGTCTGCACTAAATTGTACATTCTTCATCCATAGATTAATTACCACTGTCCTGAGGAGGAAATAGCATATGGTCCTGCTTGCTGGTTGTGGGACTATTTACGAAGGAGTGAAGCTTCTAGTTTTTTACTTCCTTTCTCTGGGGGAGCAGATAGCTCCTCTGTGGCTGCTATAGTTGGCTGTATGTGCCAGCTTATTGTTAAAGGTTTGTTTGTTTATTTTTATTGTTTTTTTTTTCTTTTTTGATACTGGGGCTCTGCCCTTGATTTGTTTAGGGTTTAGGTGACTATCAAGAGGCTAATTTTAAATATGGGAACCTTCATTAACAGAACATATTTTAGAAATTTAATTGGGAATTCTTGCTTTTAAGGAAAATTAAAATTTCAGACTCGACAAACATGGACCAGATGTTGTAATTGAAAAATAACAATGGTGTTCTAGATTGTGTGCAGAAATTAAGATGGTGTACTTCTTGCATGGTGCAGAAATTGCAAAAGCAGACGAACAAGTCAAGGCTGATGCTATAAGGATTGATAATTATGCTGATAGACAATTTCCTACTGACTGCAGAGAATTTGCAAAACGCATATTTTACATAGTATTTATGGGATCAGAAAACAGGTGAGTATGCACTATGAGTCAAGACCTATGAAGGCCTAAGACAATACGTTGTATAAATTGCATTTAGGTCACTCTGTCATTTGTGTTAAGTGGATATAAGGCTGTATTTTTCGCAACCAATGGAAACTTTTAATCTTATGAGAATTTCTGAAAAAGACACAGAATCTTGGAGGGAGACAGAAGAACTCATATTTTAGCTTTCTTTTCTTGCACTTCTTCAAATCAATAACATGGAAAAATATTTTATGGTCTAATAACAAGGTTGACCATTTTTTGTAAATACTTTTGTTTAGATGATTTATTCATTTTATTTTTAATTTTTTTTTCAGATGTCCCCATATTCATTTAAAGGTATGTGCTTAAATACGAAATAAGTTAGCCCATAAAATGGTTTCTTTATTGTAGTTCTGAAGCCACAAAATCCAGGGCAAAAAAGCTAGCAGATGAGGTCGGCTCATGGCATCTTGATGTTTGTATAGATAGGGCTGTGTCTGTACTTTTATCTCTGTTTCAAGCGGTTACTGGGAAACGACCACACTATAAGGTAATAGGAAAAAGTCGCAAAATTAAAGGTATTTTTTTTTTTTTTTTTTTTTTTTTTTGTTTTTCCCCGAAATAAATTCCTGATTTGCGATATCGAAACAAATGTATCCCTGCAAACTATGATGGTTTAGCAAAAGTAGTCAACTTTTGACTCATAAACTTTTGTCAACTTTTTAGAGTCAAAAATCCAAGATCAGAAATATCATTTTGAGAGTTTTTTGCTCATGACACATCTGAATGTTGTAAATGACTTTATTACTATCTGAGAAAAAGAATTGACATTTATCACATTAGGGACTGCAAATAATTATGTCTACATTTGTTTTCAACAGGTAGACAAAGGATCAAATATTGAGAACTTAGGTCTTCAAAACATTCAAGCTCGAATTAGAATGGTGCTAGCTTTCATGTTAGCATCACTCTTGCCTTGGGTGCATAGTAAACCTGGGTTTTATCTTGTGTTAGGTAGCTCTAATGTGGATGAAGGCTTGCGTGGTTAACTAATAAAGGTAGTATATACAATAACAGATGTTAGTTAGAGATACGTGATCAAGTTTTATATATTAGATATGTCGGAAGCGTGTGTGACGGTAGTGCCGGTTGAATCCTCAAACCTACCGCCAGTATAGGAATCGCTTTAGTACCTTACATCCGTTATAGAAAGATTCCACCACAAATTCCACTACTCAAGAGCACTCACTGGAATTTGTTTAGGCAGAGAGAGAGAGATGGAAGATGAGAGAGAGCGTATATTTTTCTCTGTGTTTATTTTTTATCTCAGGAAAAATAAAAGGAGTCCCAGACTAATACGTACGTATCCTAAGGAGTCCCAGACTAATACGTACGTATCCTTTCCCTCTTATTAAGGATATTTCCTTATTGTTTAATTAATAGGAAATATTCCTTAATGAATAGGGAGATGATTAGCATTAAATATGTCTAAATACAAATTTGACACATTCACATCTCAAAACCTATTAGGAATTATTACGTATATATTTTTTCCTGATTACAAGCCATTAATTGCTGTACTTTGATTAATGACAGAATATTTGCGATTAGTCTCTTTTCACATTAGTCCACAATTATTGGGCCATGCACCAACTATGGGTGCCCAACAAGACTTTGGACCAAGAAGTCCAAAATCTCTCACTCACACATAGTGTGCATGATGAACATATCTCTCATCATCGTCTTACCAATAATTCTATTCATACTTGGCTAATGAGCAGTACGACCGTCGAATCACTTGCAAAAGAGAGTTCAGGAAAACTATACCAAATCTTATGAGGACCAGCATAGAACATCCCTAAGTATCTCGTTATGCCCCAGACTTATTCAGCCATATCGGATCTAACACCTTCAATCCCTCATATCTATATTTGGGAGCTATGCAAAGACCCCTCTTATTCTTATGCTCACAATTATACTACTATACCCAGTAGCGATATAATTTGTCGACAGTAAACATAAAACATGGATGTACTACTAAATAATCTTCCTTTCGTCCTCGAATTAATTAGATTTGGTCTAATTACTTTCCCAATAATGTCCCTTTAGGTCGAATCAACCATGGCCATAGGAGACATATCAAAGTAGTATACATGAAACTTCTGCTTCATAAAACAGTCAAAAGTCACATAGGGCATAATGAAGTATGAGATCAAAATAAGTATAATGATCTATAAGGACTCACACAGTGAAGAAGCAGGGATCCATTCTTTCACTTCCTTATTTTGGTCGCTTAAGCACATGTGGTATGAAACACATACTACGGTCAGATACTCCTTTAAAAGGAGTATATGCATCCTTCCTAAAACACCGTACAGATATTAGTCCAGTCACCTTCATGCGCCTGACTCGAATTCTCTATATGCTCGCTTAATCTAGCGCCATATTGAGTTTCGCATCTGGCTATCTAACAGGTCACATATGGATAGTGGGAACACTAGTATATGCATAGTCGATCTTCCAAGATCTCATCTTGGCTCTTTCCAAGGCGATACTTAGTTCACAATCTCTACACTATAAGCAAAGTATCTCATTTTTGCTCACTGACTAGCGCCAAAGAAGATTTCTCATGTAAGAGAGATAATTATTACCCATTGGCATACTTTAAACCAGTCGTGGTTTATATATGTATGTGCTAAAAATTCAGATATCATGTCACAACAAAAAATGGACAAAGAAGTATTTATTTTATAAAAGATATCTCGAATAATAAATATCTGATAGTGGTCAACTGGAAAAATATACAAAAGAAATAAAATCACAATCTACGTAGTCCCAAACTCCTAACATGGGTTTGGTAAGCCTCTCGAGCAATAGGCTTAATCAATGGATCAACAACCATGCGACTCATAGAAATATGCTTCAGGACCACATCTTTTTGCACAACCATATCACGAATGAAATGGTATCGAATATCAATGTGTTTGGTTTTTTCGTGATATTTTGGGTCTTTTGCATAAGCCAATGCAGCCATGCTATCACAATATATAGTAACAGGCTCTTCGCGCGTGTTCTAACTCCAAGTTGTGCAAGGAACCTCTTTAACCAAACACTTTCTTGTATAGCGGCTGAGCAAGCAACATACTTCGATTCCATGGTGGATAATGCTATATAGGATTGTTTCTTGCTGCTCCAAGATATGGCGTCATTGCTGAGCAAGAAAGCATAACCAGAAATTGATTTGCGCTCATCTAGGTCACCACCCTAATCAGCATCACTGTAGCCAATTAAGCGCAAATCCGACGCCTGATAGCAAATCATATAATCAGCTGTTCCTTTTGAGGTATCGAAATATTCTCTTCACTGCTTTTCAATAAGCAAGGCCGGGATTCGACTGGAACCGGCTAACTAACTCGATGATATAGCAAATGTCGGGCCGAATACACATCATAGCATACATCAAACTTCCAATAGCACTGGCATAGGGAACTCGGGCCATGTAGTCTTTTTTCTCTCGAGTCTTTGGACACATGTTAAGGCTCAAGGCATCATTCTTTGCAATAGGAGTGTCAATGGGTTTGCAGTTTTGCATCTGAAACCGTTCGAGTATTTTCCTAATGTAAGTCTCTTGAGACAAACCAAGAAATCTCCTTAAACGATCTCTAAGGATCTTAACTCCGAGCACATAACTTACTTCACCCATATTCTTCTTTTCAAAGTTTGAGGATAACCATACCTTAGTAGTGAATATCATCTCCTTGTCGTTTTCAGCTAAGAGTATGTCGTCTACATACAATGAAAGGATAAGAAAACTTTCTTTGGACCGTTTGACATATACACAGTGGTCTTCCTCAACCATCGTGAACCCATTAGAAGTAATGGCTCGATGAAATCTAAAGTACCACTATCTAGATGATTGCTTTAAGCCATAAAGAAAATGATAGAGCTTGTAAACTTTGCGCTCTTGTCCTCTTGTCTTAAAGTCCTTAGGTTGATCCATGTAGATCTCTTCATCTAGTTCTCCATTGAGAAATACAGTTTTAACGTCTATCTGGTAAAGTTCCAAGTCCAAATGAGTGACGATAGCTAGAATTAGGTGAATTAAGGCAAACCTCACTACCGGTGAGAATGTCTCATTATAGTCAACACCCTCCTTCTGGGTGTAGCCTTTCGCCACAAGTCGTGCCTTGTACCTTTCTATAGATTCGTCTACCTGTCGTTTGACTTTTAGAATCCATTTGTTCCTAATAGTCTTTTGCCGAGGTGGAAGATTCATCAAGTCACAAACTTGGTTTTTCTTCATAGACTCCATCTCTTCAATCATTGCTGCTTTCCACTTCTCAGATACAGAAGATGAGAAAGCCTCTCAATAATTCTTAGGCTCATCTTCATCATACGAAGTACACATGAATGCTTCCCCTAAATCTCAAAACGACAGTGAGGGACGCTTCAACGTTGGCTCTTACGCAGTTATGGATTTTGAGAACCATCATCTAATGGTACACTCCCACTAACAGGTACACTCCCACTAAGAATAGAGTCGCTCTCGATTTCTGAGGTTAAATTTGGAGTGCCTTCATTTGGTTCTTCAATCTCGTATAGCTCCAGGTTTCTATCCACATCTCCTCTTCTTAGAAATTCCTCTTCGAGAAAATCTACATCTCGCGACTCAATTTCAGTTACAGTTCCATCGGGTTATTCACTAAGCATTACATATACCTTCGATTCATCAGGAATATGCACTTGTGTGCCCTTGGGCCTAGCTTTCCATGCCTGTGAGAAGTAGTGTGAACATACCCTGCTGAATCCCATGGGTGTAAATGGTCCAATTCGGGCTTTCGCCCGGTCCATCGCTCATAAGGAGTTGATGGAACTGATATTGAGGGTACTCGGTTAAGGATGTAGGCAGCAGCCAATGAAGCATCCCCCCAGAAAGACATTGAGAGGTTGGCCTGCGCCATCATCGACCTAACTATTTCTAACAATGTACGATTCCTTCTCTCCGCTACACCATTTTGCTGCGAAGTGCCAGAAATTGTTAGCTGTCGAAGAATACCTTTTTCATCACATAATTCCTTGAATTGTTCAGATAGATACTCGCGGTCACGGTTTGTCCTGAGAGTCTTGATGCTCTTCTCTATTTGATTCTCAACCAAGTTCATAAATTGTCTAAAGCATTCCAATGCTTCTGACTTATGGGAGATCAAATAGACGTGACTGTAATGCATAAAGTCATCTATAAAGGTGATGAAATAGTTGGCACTGTGTCTAGCCCTCACGTTCATTGGTCCACAGATGTCAGAATGTACTAGCTGCAGAGGAATCGTTACCCGTGTGGCTTTTCCAAAAGGTTTCCTAATTGACTTTCCTGCCAAACAATGTTCATAAGTGGGCAAGTTAATTTTAGCGAGTTGTCCTAAGAGACCATCTCTAGCTAACCTATTCATTCTATCTTACCCTATATGGCCTAGTCTAGCATGCCATACAACAGAATTAACATCATTTGCAGCAGTCATATAAGAAACGACATTATCATTATTAGATGAATAAATAATATCTGACATAATAAAACCATCCATAAAAAAATCACAACCATAAAAATCTATTCCCAAATGAATATCACAACCAGTACCATGAAAATTAAAAGAAAATCACAACATAAGCAAACACACAATAGATAAAAGGTTTTGTTGAACTTTCGGAGCATATAAAACATCATGGAACAATAGAGTGCGACCCCTGCGCAATTCTAGCTTATAAGTGCAAATGCCTAACACATGCACGCTGGCTCCATTTCCCATGTAGAGTCCTCGATTTCCCTTTGAAATTCGACGATACTCTACGAACCCGACTCAGTCCCTCGCGATGTGTTCGATCGCTCTTAAATCAACAATCCAATGAGGATGTGAATGAGCAACCATAACATGGCTTGTAACATAAATATCACAACAACTAAAGTCAGGGTCAGTGCAATCACGAGCGAAGTATCCCTCTTTATAATAGTTGTAGCATCTACCATTCTTGTCCTTTCCACTGCATTTGCCTCTCTTACGTCGGGTAGTCTTTGCCTTCTTAGGCGCAGGTCCATTACTAGAGTCACCCCTAGGAGCTTGATTCTTGCACTTGGCCCCTCTTGGCCCGCACTGGTTATTCGCCACATAGGCGCTCCCAGGGTTTGAGTCTTTGCTTGGTTTGGCAGCTTCTAAGTGCTCAGCTTCAAGCTCAAGGTGGCGAGACAGGTTATCAAATGTTCTGATGTTTTCACTATGTGTCATAGTTATGACCATAGGCTCCTACGAAGGTGGTAAGGATCGAATTCCCGCTTAGATCTGTTGCTCTTCAGATCGAGGGTGGCCAGCTGCTTTCAGTTCGTGAATCATCGATGACATCGCTCTAAGATGCTGCTTCATGGTGTGGCTCAGGCGTATCTTATAGGAGTCAAACCTGATGTTTAGCACACGAAGTCTGGTAGTAGATGTCCCACCAAATTTCAGCTTCAGGATACCCTTTATCTCCTGAGTAGTGGCATGCTCTTCAAACTCGCCTATCAAGTCATTGTGCATACTGCGTAGCATGGGAAAGTGCACACAACAGTCGTTCTTAAGCCAAGCCTGATAGGCTTCTCGATTGCGACAGTGTTGAGTAGTGTTGCCATCCGCGGGTGCGGGCATTGTCTGGGTCAAGGTTTCCAAAATCTCTTGCTCGTCGAGAATATATTAGATTTTGCGGTGCCAGACATCATAGTTGTCACCATCCAATTTCTCTCCTTTATTCAAATCAGCCATTATGCTCTTAGAAGCCATCTACTCATGCGCATAAAGGATAAACAGATAATTTAGCATACTACACATAATCATTTTACAGCAAAATTCTAAACTAATCTAAATAATTCTTATTAACTCTATGAAAATAGAGTTATTTATGTTATTTTATTTATGAATTTTGTGTATTTTTGAGTATTTTTAGTATAATTTTAAAATTAATTTAGGTTATTTTATTTTTAGGTATTTAGATTTAGTTTATTTGAATTTAATTTAATTTAATTTAGTTTAGGATAAATTAGTTTTATTAAATTCGGATTATATTTAGATTATAATTTAGGTTTAATTTAAATTTGAATTTGATTTAGATTTAATTTAATTTTAATTTAGTTTAATTTTGATTTTATTTAGATAAAGAAAAAAAAAAAGAAAAAGATTCGAAAAATGAAGGCCAAACGCGCGCGTGTGAAAGTTTAAGTTCGGGCGCATTTCTGGCCGTCCGATCGAGCTCCAGGCTTTCAGATGGGCGCATGCACACCACGCAGACGAGGTGGCGAGTGGAAGGCAGCCGACATGTGGGCCCCACGCGCTGCTGCGGATCCGGTGGTTCTCGCTTACCATACACCTGGTTCCTCCGCCATTGAATCATCGCCACATCGCCGGTCAAAGTCAACATTTCTTTCAGCCAATTAGATGCCGTTTTAAGTGCCGTGCTCACTAACTTCCGCCATACCCGATCAATTCCCAAGGCTCAGAAAACGTGAAGGAAGAGGAAGAGAGAAAGAGAAAGAAAAGGAAATTGTGGGTGATTGACACATCATATGACCAATCAGATTTCATCTTTAGAAACGTGGGAATTTGCACAACATTTCAAACTCAGCTATAAATAGCCAGAACGTGAGGAGAAAATAAGACACCAATTTTGAGAGAGAAAACTCTATTTTTTCTAGAGAGAGTGTGTGAGATGAGTGCGGGGTTAGGCTAGTTTTTAGAGAGGGTAGAGAGATTATCTTAATTGTGTAGTTTTCTGTTTTCCATCTTTGATTCCTTAGAGTGCTTCAACGCTTATATATTTGGTTTGTTAAATTCTTCAATATTTTTATTTTCAATATATTATTTTCTAGTTTCTCATATAAATTCAGTCATCCTTTCTTTATGTGGTGATTTAAACTAGATTATAATTATTTTTATTTTATTAGTTGATCTTTTACTGCAGTATTGTCTCTGTGATATATTGTCGATCTTAGATAACTAGTAAGATGAATTAATTTTGGTGTTAATTAGAAGAATTTTTCATATTGAATACTTTAGATTAATATTTGTTCTTAAATGCTATATTTTTCGGTTATGTATTTGGGATGTGAAGCATATAATTGAGTGACAAATAGGATTAAAGTTGGTAACAGTTAGGTGAACAATTAAGTGAATCTCAAAGCCTTATTTTTCTCATATTGGTATATTCTTTTATATTTCTGTGATTGTTTTAATTTATTGCTTAGATAATTTTTTTTTATTTTCAATTTTTCTTTTTATTTTTCGTTACCTTTTTATTGTTGATTTACTTCTCTGTGGGATCGACACTTTAATCTATCTGTGATAGGCGCTAGTATATTTTAAGCATAGACAATTCTCACTAGACACAAAATCGAAAAATTGCTATACTTATAATCATCTCCTATGTCTAGGTTTATTATTAAAATTAAATCTAAACTTTGTGCAAAAAGTGTATAGGAGAACAATTAATTCTACCACTATACTCCTACTAAAATGTGACATTCCTATCATATTTCTAACATACATATCATATAATTATGTGTAAAAAAAAAAGTATGTAATTGTAATTAAATAAATTAAGCATAATTTAAAATAATTACAAATTAATTAAATCCTAACATACTTACTATGACCATATTAAATAATGCTATAAATAAATAAGTAACTAATCATATTATAAATATTGTCATTCATATATATACATGCATATTTATTCAAAAAAAAATGCATATATACATATTCAACTCAAAAAAAATTGCATATAATTAATAAATAATAAAATGTCACATAAAGTGCACACCAAAAAAAATATTTTAATTGAATAAATTTGGAAAAAAGAAATTTTCTGATTTTTTTTCTAAACAACAACCTCTTTTTTTTAATAAAAAAAATAAAACTAAAAAAATTGGGCTGTGGCCAGCGCCTGGGTTGCTAGGCCCTCGGCTAGCGCCCAGTGGCGCGGCCTGCGGCTCAGCGCTCATTAGGGCGCAATCGGGCCTGGGCCAGCGTTACAAGCACGTTTAGGTACGAAAAAAAATATACTATCGAAAACGGGCACGATTAGGTATGAAAAAGTAAAACAAGCACGATTAAGTACCCAACAAAAAAATAATATCAAAAAAGGGTATGATTAGGTATGAAAAATATTATCAAAAAGAGGCACGATTAGGCAAGAAAGAAAATAATATAAAAAACGGGCACAATAATGGGCACAGATACGGCACGAGCACAAGCATGTGACGGGCCAAGCATGACACGACATGAGGCATGAATAAACAGAGACTAAACATGTCTGAGCTGGCACGACACGATCCAATTAACAGTACTAGAAAGAAAGATCTATATTTTTATTTTTTGTTTAAAAACCTTTCCTTTTGTGTGAAATATAGTTATTATAGATTTCAATCTATGATTTTTTTGCCTCCTTTGATTCTATATTTATTTAGATTTAGTGGTTTTTGGTATTATTAAGTGATTTTCTTCTAGATTTGAAGCTTATGAGCTCCTGCACTAGAAGAATAAAATACTGACGGATATTTATATCTGCAAAAGACTTGACGCCATATCTTCCAGAAGAACAAACTCGAGTAGAAGATGGTGTTTGAAAGAATCAAAGTACGTTAGTTTAAAATCTCTAATCATAGACTCGAATGTATTGATAATCATTCAAGATCTCATTGATATCCATTGATATTGTAGTACATGATTAAGTGTTTGCACAATTATTGTTGATTGTATTTTGCTTATTTTTTTTATTTTCCTATCATCATGTTAATCATATGCTAGTGATAAAGCTTCACATGATTTAATTAGGTTTGTTCTAAAATTTGAAAGTGAACTTATTTGGTCTGGGAAATTTCTTCTAATTGGAATATATTATAGTAAAACAATTTAAGCATTTTTTTAATAGTGATGTTTATTGGGAAAAAAAATTATTCGATATTATTTATATATGGCATTTATGAAAAGGAGAATAAGAGGAGGAAAAAAAAAACTCCATTTCAGTTTAAACATAGGCATGATCTGGAACCCAAGAAAACTTCAATATGAAGACTAAAAAAATGACATCGACATTGCTCTTGTGCTGAAGTGTCCTATGTTTTCTTCAAGGTTTTAGCTCCAGCACTGATTATAAGGTAATTTATGATTTTGATTATGATTTTGAGTTTTGATCGATCAGTAAATAAAATTGACTATAAAATTGACTCTGAATCTGAAATTTCAGTTGTTTTATGTATACTAAGAATAGCTCTGCTTCATTACTAGGATACCTACAACAAACTAGATGACCTATATTCAGCAATCATTTGCCAAAGTAACTTACTTGGATATCCTTGATTAATCATTAAGCAAAAACTAATAGATTCAAGGACACAGAGTACTTGCACCCAAAACTTCACTCATGACATAGCATCATTTTAGTCATATTTTTTAAGTAGGATCACAATTTTAAAAGTCGTGGTAGAAAATGATACATTATTAGGTATAAGTTTTTTTTATACAAATGATGAGTATACCTAACATTGTTCATATATCATTGTGATTGAAAAACATGATATTAGTAATCTAAAAGCATACTTATAGTGACCTAATGTTGGTTTATGTTCCCAATTTATTATTCATGTCCCAAAGTAACTAGGTGGGATACCATGGGTTCTAATGTAAATGAAAACTAACTGAAATTCATTACTAATATTGGAAAAATAAGAATGGTAACCTAGTGGAAACCTTCAGCTACCTAGTTTTGAACATAAGCCTGATAATCTGGTAGGATACCTAAAGCAAACTAATGTTAGTTTACTTTCATAATCACGTGCCAAAGTAAGAAGCCGTATGCTGCGGTGCTGAATCCTTTCACTATAATTGCAATTACCCAATTTAAATATCAGGTAACTCGACTTTGATGTAATTTTCAACGATTTTTTTCATACTTTACGACCTAAAACCCAAACTTTAACCATCAAACATATTATATCTCAACAAAATCATATAAATTCACAAATTAGACATGTTACATCTAAACCTAGAAAACCAAATAGATTAAGATATTTAAAAACTAAAGACAAGCATGACTCAACCTAATAGTTTAACATTAATTCCCACTCTGATACCATTTGTAGAACATAATGATGGATTGAATATAACCTAAGTCCACCCTAGAATCGTTTATATCAAATTCTCATGAATTAGATTATTAAGAATACTTGTGTCCATAGCAAAATAAAGCTAAGGACTTGATCATAATCAGGGGAGTATAATGAGTCTAAGAGCTTGAGGGTTAGAGATCTTCTACAGCTAAAACACTCAAGATGCACTTAATAGATTTCTCTCATTGTGATGGTGGCAGGGAGAGAAGAGCTATGTACTGATTTTGGCATTGGGACTATAACCCTAATAGTTTATTTTACATACAACTTAATTAGGGTATTCATCAACCTTAACTGGGTCATCTAAGTCGGTATCCACATTGTTAATCTATGCCTAGATGAATATTCTTGACCCAGCTCAATTAGATCACTAGGTAGGGTCCACATAAAAATAATGTAGCAGCAACAATATAATTACATTAAATATGTAGACCAATAGAAAATAATAATTTCCTAACATTTTTTTTTATTTCTCCAACTTAAGAAAAAAGATCCAATTCTCAGAAGCTTTCTATTATGCATTACCACTGCAGGATGTTAAATGGGTGTCGATGATGAAGAACGAATGCAACCAAAAGAAGTAGAAACTATAAATAGCAGTTTTGAGTGTTTATAATATGCTCTTAAAGCATGTAGGCAATTTTTTATTTCCTTGAATGTAGATAATTTGTTTTCAAATTCGAATTAAGTGGCCAATTTCCAAAATAATAGGGAGAAGAAGAAAAGTACAAAGAGTCCTAATACTTGAATGCATAGCTTCATTTTTTCAACTAAATCCATCCGGAAAAAAAAAAAAGAAAAAGGGAAATGTTTTGATCAAAATAATCATTATTTTAAGAATTAACGAATGATAAAGACAATAGAATAAAAAACAAGAACACATAGAGTTAAGTAGAAAACTCTAATCGGGAAAAACTACTGGCAGAGGATCAAAAATTTCACTATATCGAAAACTGAGTACAGAAAATTGAGTCTTACACGAACAAGGTTGAGTCTTATACCACCATAGACTCTCAAAAAATTCTCCCAATTACAAAATCGTCACATAAGTCGTACCGTGAGCTTTTTGGATTAGATCAAATAGAATTCAGATCACGAACTTTAATAATCGCCACCTTGACACAAATTCCAATAATCTTTGACAAACAAACTCTTTACCTCTGTCACAAGAAGGAAAACTCAGCAAGCAACACCAACAAGTCTAAGCAATACTTAAACTTGTCTCCAAGAAGTGTCTTGGTCATCATATCAGCAGGATTATCATAAGTACTAACTTTGCTCACAATTATATCATCTCGAGCAATACTATCACAGATAAAAGCCTTCATTAAGTTCACTAAATAATCCTTTCAACTAAATAGCTTCCTTACAAGCCTCAGTAATAGCTATGTATTCGGCCTCAATAGTAGACAATGCAACTGTAGTCTGTAAGGTAGGTTTCCAACTGATAGCACAACCATTAATAGTTAAAACATACCCAGTAAGAGATCTTTTCTTATCAAGATCTCCAGCAAAATCAGAATTAACATATCCAACGACTTCATTTCCAGTTCTCCCAAATTGCAAACAAGCATCAGCAGAGCTATGCAGGTATCTGAAAATCTACTGAACTGTTTTCCAATATTTTTTACAAGGATTTGCCATGTATCTACTAATAGCACTGACTATATATGACAAATCTAGATGAGAACAAACCATAACATACATAAGAGATCTCACTGCACTAAAATATGGAACTCGAGACATATAATCAAAACATATAATCATTCTCATCATATGATTTTGGAGACAGAGCAGATGAAAGTCTAAAATGAGCTGCTAATGGAGTATTAACAGGTTTAGCATTCTGCATATTGAATTTGTAGAGAAGTTTCTCAATGTACCCTTCTGACTTAGGTACAATTCATATGCCCTCCTATCTCTCAGAATCTTTATTCCAAGTATTTTCTTCACTGCTCTTAAATCTTTCATCTTAAACTTCTTACTGAGCTGGACTTTAACCTTTCTTATCTCTTCTTTATTCTTGGCTGTTATTAACATATCATCGACGTACAAGAGTAGATATATAAAAGATCTACCAGCATTTTTCTTAAAGTAGACACATCTATCATAACTGCTTCTTTTGAAATCTTGAGTGGTCATAAATGAATCAAATCTCTTATACCATTGTATGGGTGATTGTTTCAGGCCATACAGGGACTTATTCAATAGACACACATAGTCCTCTTTGCCTGAGACTATAAAACCCTCTGGTTGCTGCATGTAGATGTCCTCTTCAAGTTTTCCATATAGGAATAATGTCTTCACATCTAACTGCTCAAGCTCACGATCATGCATAGCCAAAATACCAAGTAAAACTCGAATTGAACTATGTTTTACAAAGGGAGAAAACACATCTGTAAAGTCAACACCTGGAACCTGACTGTACCTTTTGCAACTAGTCTCGCCTTATACCTGGGTTCTTCAAATCCTGGTGTTCCTTCTTTCTGTTTGTACACCCATTTATAGTGAACAACTTTCTTATCTTTAAGTAGTTTCACCAAGTCCTATGTGCTATTCTTGTGAATTGATTCTACCTCTTCCTGCATGGTAATCATCTATTTTCTAGAGTTGTCACTACTAACTGCCTCTATGTAGGTAGAAAGTTCTTCACTGGAATTAACACCTTCAACCACATTCAAAGTATAGTCAACTAGATCAGCCTCAGTATACCTTTGTGGAGGTTTAATATATCTTCTAGGCCGGTCTTTAGCAAGAGAATACTGTGGTGACACTAGTGCTAGCGATGGTGGTGAAGAAGAAACTGACTGAGATGTAAACACTAGTGTAGATCCTAACCCAATCTCAAGCTCCCCCTGAGTGTTTAATTTCTGCTAATTTTTACCAATAGCATCTCTAAGAGGTAAATCACAAAGCATGGTAGTTTCATTAAATATAACATGTCTACTCATTACGATTTTCTGGGTTTCTAGACACCACAACTTATATTCTTTAACACTAGTCTTATAGCCAAGGAAAATACACTTCATAGATCTAGGTTCCAGTTTTTTCATTATCAACATGAGCATAGACAGGACATCCAAATATCTTTAAATCAAAATAACTAGCAAGAATACCAGACCAGACCTCTTCTAGAGTCTTTTCATTAATAGCAGTTGAGGGAGAGTGATAAATAAGAAAGCAGGCTGTAGAAGCAGCTTCGGCCCAAAAGTATTTAGGTAAACGAGCATTAGAGAGCATACAATGTACTATCTCCATCAATGTCCTATTCATTCACTCTGCCACACCGTTTTTTTACAGGGTACTGCGAACTTTAAGTGCCTTAAAATTCCTTCTGACTTGCAAAACACATTAAACTCATCAAAACAAAACTCCAAGCCATTAACAGTGCAGAGATGTTTAGTCTGCTTCCCTATCTGCTTCTCGATCATAGTCTTCCACTCATTGAATGTAGGTAACACATCATTCTTTTACTTCAAGAAGAACACCCAGAGGTTTCTGGAGAAATCATCGATGATCGTCAACAAATATCTAGCACCTACCTCAGAACGTACCCTAGATTATCCCCAGAGATCAAAATAGATATAGTCAAGCATTCCTTTTATGTTGTAGATGCTTTTTATAAATCTAACTCACTTCTGCTTCCCAAAAATGCAGTGCTCATAGAACTTCAGTTTACTAGTACTCTGCCCATCAAGAAATCCTCTTTTGCTTAGTTCAGCCATGTCATTCCTACTTATATGCCCAAGATGCATATGCCAAAGCCTAGTAACTTCATCATTTGACAATGAAAGGGTAGAGATAGCTGCTTCACCAATGACTGTAGAACCCAACAAGACATATAGCTTAGCAGATCTTTTATGCCATTTCATCACAACAAAAGCTCCTCTAGAAACCTTCAGAATTCTACCTTCATCAGTGTACTTATACCCTTTTGAATCAAGAGTACTCAAAGAGATTAGATTTCTCTTTAAATTTGCAATATGTCTAACACCACCAAGGGTCCTAATAACCCCATCAAATATTTTAATTCTGACTATTCCAATACCAACAACCTTACAAGGTGTATTATTTCCCATCAACACAGTTTCTTTAGACACAGTTTCATATGTTGAGAACCAGTCCCTATTAAGACATATATGAAACATGCAACCTGAATCTTGAATCCAAAATCCAGTCATCGAAAAGTTTTGTGTCACCATCAGAAACTACTAGGAGTTCTCCATCACTGAAATCATCTTCCGCCACACTGGCTTCACTAGAATTATCTACTTATTTTCCCTTCTAATTAGCAGCCTCTCTCTTTTTTCTATTCTGCAGCTTATAACATTTAGATTTGATGTAGCCCTTTTTCTTGCAATAATTTCAAGTTTTGTTTTTATTTTTAGAATTCGATCTGCCCCTAGATTTGCCATAAGAATTCCTATCATGCGTTCTCCTTCAAGAAATGAGACTCTCTACCTGAGTCTCAGTTCTAGTCACAATCCAGTTCATATTTTCCTTAGAGAATATAGTATCATATACCTCACTTAGGGTAAGAGTTTCAGTACTATACAAAATTGCATCCCTAAAAGTCATATATGAAGGGGCAATGAACACAACAAAATCAACCCTAGATCCTCATCATATTTAACCTCTATAGTTTCCAGATCAGAAATAATTTCCTTTAGTTTAAGTGGTCTTCTAAGGATGTACCTTCTGCCATACGATGTGAATACAATCGCTGCTTCAGATACAACTTGTTGGTTAGACTTTTTGTTATGCACAGCCACTCTAATTTCAACCATAATGAGTCTGCGGTTTTCTTCTTTAGAACATCTTGTAATATCTTATTCAACAAATGAAGATGAATCTGAGATAGGGCTTTTTGATCCCTACGTTGCTTTTTCTCTACAGATAAGGATGTTGGCATCTGATTGATCCCTAACAGTGTATCATCCAAAATCTATCTGCGCGAGTATAACCCGCATCTTAACCTGCCATAGCGAAAATCTAGTGTTGCGGTCCAAAAACGGAATATCATACTTCATGATTGTCATTATCATGATCAAACCTGGCTTGAAAAGCTCTGATACCAATTTGTTAAGAATTAACAAATGATAAAGGCAATAGAACGAAAAATAAGAATACACAGATTTAAATTGAAAACCCTAATCCAGAAAAATCATTGGTAGAGGAGAAAAAATTTCACTATGTCAAAAACTGAGTACAAAAGGTTGAGTCTTACAAGGCCAAGATTGAGTCTTATACCACCATAAACCCCTAAAAAATTCTTCCAATTACAAAATCACTGTATATGTCAAACAACGAGTTTTTTGGGTCAGGCCAAACAGATAAGATTGTTCACAACTGATAAAAAAAAATTGGACACTTCTCTTAGATCGTGTTATAAGACTTTGTACATTTATAGTGTGTCTTAATCTATATTGGTATATCCATGTGCAAAAGTCTTGGTGTGTAAATATTGAACAAGGATCATGTATAATATATTCTTGTAATAATTATCGTTAACAAGAACATATTCTCAGAAACTTGATAATTAGTGTATATCTTTCTTAATCCTGAAATAAGTGATGAACCCGTGTTTTATAACTTATATTATTTGAGATGTTAAAATGTACGGATCAATAAATTGACGATCTAGACTTTGACATTTTGGTAATGCATTATTATGGATAAGTCTGGTCATCCAATAGATATAGTCTTGTATCAAGGAATTGAAAGATATAATGGGATGGGCAAAACAGTAATTTTATCTAGCTCTAATTATCGATATTCATATGGGGTTATACATACAAATGTTAATTATCTAATGGACATAATTTTAACTATAAAGTATCTTGTGATATTGATTTAATTTAAGAGTGCAGTTTAGACCTTTAGTACAATAAATCCATGACTAGTAGTAGAAGCCCACTTGTATTAAGAGTTAATTAGAACTGAGCATTTGTCTACTAGAGCTTGAATTAAATAGGTCTAATTGGGTTTCCAATCTACACCAACATCTTGAGCTACATGAGATTAGCTAAATTGGGCTCAATAATTTTTTTGGATAATTACACAAAAGAGGAATAAGGCTGAATTAGTAATGAGCCATTAGAGCCCATTATTGTGCCCATAGGGCACTGAAATTCGGCCAACCTAGATGCCTTAGGGCTGGCCAAAATTCCTTTAAGGGATGAGCCTATAAAAAGAGAAATTCTTAGAGTCACCGTTGAAGGTTATTAGAGTTCTTGGATTCACACTTAGAGTTGATCAAGATTGAGGTGCCTATATACCTTTATAGTTTCAAGCTTGGTGCTTACGAAGGAAGACTCACTGGTTGAGGAACAATATTCTTTGTATATATGTAGACTATAATAAAGATTTTAAAAAGTTTCTACGAAAAACTATAATGTGAATTTTTTTTTTGTTTTACATACTTTTACTCATCTTTAATTTTGTCACTTTTTCATAAATTATAACTAACACTTATATAATTCATATATATTATAAAATTTTGGTATACATCCTATCATATATGATTGTTACTTTCTGAAATATAAAGACCTAATTTTGTGCTAAAAATAAATAATGCAGTACAGAAAACCAATATAAAGTCTAGTTATAAGAATTTATTAATCAGGCTCAAATAACTAATCTTAAACAACCGATCCAATCCATACATTCACAGATCGGATTAGATTGGTTAAAAGATTATGCAGATTAGATTGGATGAGATTTCTAAAATCAGCACTTAGTACAGATTGGATGGGAATATGCTAAAAAAAGTGTAGAACGGATTGGATTAACACCTTTACCTAAAACAACCACTTGAAAAAACAAAAATAAAAAAAGAGAAAAGTTTCCTTTGTTCCAGTTACCCTCCTTCCTTGCCTTGCCTCTACCACGCGCTGCCTTGCCCCAAGTTCTAGAGTGTCATGACTCGCTAGTCTCGGCCTTCCAGCTATTATTTTGCCAGACCTTAATAATTGTCGACAATCACTACATTTATCCACTCGTCATCTACTATGAATGGGTTTATCATTTCCATGTTTCAAACTTGGTCCTTGTCTGCCTATGCACTTCCTAATTCAGATATGGAAGTGTTGGGTAACTTTTATACTCCTTGAAATTTTGTTTTATGGTTTTATTAGTTCAAAAATTAATAAATATATTTTGATCCATCCTGATTAATGATAAAAATATCAGTATTGATAGAAATATCTATACCCCAATTTTATGTAAATCTCGGGAAAAACATCGATATCAACGAAAATTTCTGTGAAAATCACGAATAATTACATAAAACTATAGAATTTCTTAATGAAACCTTAAGAAATGTTATGTGATTCAATTATTATTAGCTTTCTCGTAAAAAATGGCATAATATTAGAAATATATATATATATATATGGGTACCAATCCAGTAGGTATTTTTTTTTTTTTTTACCTATGCATAGGTATCAATTTGGCCAATGAAAATTTTTCATACATATTTTTTTATTATAAAAAATAGGAGAGAGAAATAACATTAATGACGCATGTTTTTTCATGTACCTCATTATAGCCATTGGATCACTATTAGATGATGATCCAACGGCTACAAAAAAATACCTACACATAGGTAAAAAAAAAAAAAATATCTACTGGATTGGCAACCTATATATATATATCATATAGATTAATGTAGTGCATTACTTTTCAACTATTATCGCACCAATTAGATCATAACTCTTGAGAACAACTGTCATTAATTCCCAATGAGATAATTTTTTTTTTCTTCTGTCCCTTTTTTTTTAAAGTGCATTTGTCGTGTATAAGGTGTATTTGAACAAATATAATGATAAAAAATGTCCAAAATAATTTTTTTTTTTTTTTTGTGAAAAACATGAAACCAATGAAGATGCCCACATTTTCAAGAATATCCACGATATTCTGCATATTTATGAATAAAATTTTCAAAAACGATATTTCTCCATATACCCTAAATATTTCTTTGAAATTTTGATATATTATTACTACACCTACTATCTATATTAGAACCTTTCACTGAGTGATTTCTTGGCGAAATATCGCTAATAATATTGATTTTTGCATTCTTGATCCTAACATTAAATATGAGTTTTGAAAGACTTTAAAGTCGAAATAGTACTACCATACATGAACCATATATTGATGTACATTATCACTTTAAACCATTTTATCATCAACAATGTTACCTAGTTATTATTCAGATGTATAAGACATAATAATATATGTTCCTAACTATGGTAACTTGAACTTAACATTTTTTTGCATTGGCTAAGTTCTCTTGCGGACTACTTTAAGTGACATAATTTCAATAATGAAAGATATATTAGTTTTGCTAGTTGGAAATTATTTGGGTTTGCTAAGTATTATTGACGAAAGTGTTATATGACATTGAATAGTTAGGCGTACGCCTATTACTTTGTGGGTTAAAATGAAGGGAAAATTAGAAGAAAGATTCTTTCCACCTCATTATCAAATACTAAGACTAGATCAATTGTTACACCTTATGCAAACTACCTCTTATGTTTATTATCTTGGGTCATATCATATTAGACAACCTAGGTTAGCCATATTAATTGTTATCAAATTAGAAATCACTATTACCAACCTACATTAAATCCCGAGTTAGTTATCCGAATTGCAACAAATTTGGTTGAAATTAAAACCATGTGGGCCACCATAACCAAGTTTTTTAGGAGCATATGAAGAATATCAGTGATACGAAGTGTAAGCAATTTTATGAGACCTATATTACAGAAGATATAATTGAGTCTGCTGAGGATGATAATTCTAGCATAGCTCAATACATTGTTGCCTTTTCATTTTATAATCCAATTCCTTTACCCATTGATCCTAATTCCTAAAGTTTTATCTTGATTATATTATATATAGTGCATGATCTGACATTTGGATAGATTTTTTTCCTAACAAAGGATCTTGTCTTTTCAATATTTCTTATACAAAAAGAATTGATTAAGTGTCAAGTTCTTCGATTATACTTCTTTATCGACTTTCAAGCATTACGTTTGAAGACATTTCTATGTTTCTAATTGTTGCTAATGATTTATCGAAGTTTTAACTCGACTAGTCGAGTTCTAGAGTCCCAAGAGAATGATGAGAATAGTAACGAATTAAATGAAGAGTTTATATTAAAGAATTTAGGAAGGATGATCTTTTTTAGATTACAAATTAGTAAATGACCATCTTTATTAATTTATAGCTTAATGACTTTTTTTATGGGTTAATGTTCAATTGTTAATTAGTTACTAATTTATAGCCTAATGCTCCTTTTTTTAGTTAGTTATTGTTCAATTATTAGTTATAAACTGGGGCCATTTAGTCATAACTTTTAAACTAAGATTATTTACTAATTTTTTGCCTTAAAAACGGATATGTATACCTATTCACTCTTTTATATTAACATTGTTATTTAGAATTATTATCAGAGTTTTATCATATAATTTAGTTTCCCAATTGTTTTTGGTTTCCTCTATAGTCTTCATATTTCCTATTTTAGGTTTATTTCCTATTTTAGGTTTATGTTTTTTGTTTCTTAATTTTTTTAAGTTTTTTTAGCTGTGTTGAATTGCCTATAAATAGGCCTTTTGCTAATTTCAGGTTGATAGATTTAAATGAAATTACTCTCACTATAAATTCCTCTTTCTCTAACCTCCTTTGGTTCTACGACTTGCATCTGCATAACTATCTATATTTATCTTAAATCCATCCCGTGTTTATTTAAACAATTCATACTAAATATCAATTAACCTTAGAGAGGCTACATAATGTTTTGTTATTATTATTATATAATTATTATTTTTCGGTCACAATAATACTGCTTTATACCCTCAATCCCACGCGTCTTAAGACGCGTAATTTTTCAAAAACTTGAAAACCGATTCTCCTCCAGTTCTCTAAGAAAAGCCCAACGGCCCACTAACCCATCAAGCACGCCCAGCTCTTCTTGCCCCGCGCGTCATCACGCGCCAAATGTGTAGCGTGGCTCCACATGAATAATTATGTTAAAAGTAGAAAATCACAAATAGTTTTATTTTATTTTTACTTAAGAAAAGAAAATAAAAAAATTTCTGTAAATCCCACAC
>JXTC01000062.1:1033594-1100533 GCA_002914845.1 Trema orientale
GGAGGAAATCAATCACTTGACTGGCATTTCTATACGAGTAATTTGATTTCCTAAATATGGTAACTTGGAATGTGCGTTTGTTGACGTCGTGTATAAGTATACTATGGGATTTATTTTTGGAGAAGTTTATGGTAAGAATTAATTTTTTCTGCAAACGAAATATATTATAGTCAGTGTAATTATTTGATTTGCCTTATGGCTTAAATCCTATATTCAAGTGATTGTCAAATCAACTGAATAAATATGTATAAGATACTAATTTATATACGAACAAATTTAAAACAATCCAATTTGATTTGGTAAATTTTAGAAAGTTGAACCAAAGAATGATGTATTGTATGAAAATGACGAGTTGTTTTTATGTTTCCATATTGATTTATGAACCACATGTCGTTTTTTATGACACGGAAATTTGTTTTGTCTGGATGCTTTTTCTGTAATAGACGACATTTTATTTAACTAGTTTTGAGGACGTGCCTCTCTCCCGTTTGTTTTTTATTTTTATTTTTTGGCGAAATATATTATAGTGTTAGTTATAATTGATGTTTTAAATATAGATTGATATTCTAAGGAAAAAAAGAAAAAAAATGTTTTCCTGTACAAAAATTTTATATAAAGGATTAATTGTAAAAAAAAAAAATTATGGATAAACTACTTCCACAATATAATCAATTCTTATGATTAATTAAGAAAAAAGATTTTTGTTTGCCTTTAAATTGTTCTGTTTATTTTATTTTATTTTTTAAGGTATTCTATGATTTATTTTTCTCAAAATAATAAATATAACTAACTAAGCTATTATGACGATGAACATAAAAATAAAAAGAGAAAAAAAAAAGAGCTTTTATAATTATGAAAAAAAAAAAAACATAGTAATTGAAGTACAAATTTGAAAAGGCAAGTTTACTAAAAAACTGAAAAATGAAAAGGCAAGTGAAGATAGAAAGAAAAAATAAAAAAAAAAAATTTGTTTGTGAATAGCAAAACGTAAGTAGGACCCTGGGTCATTATATATAGTATGGAGTAAAACGAATTTTCAATATACCAAATCACATTAAACTAATTAATATATTACATATTTGTATTTGAATTTAAAGAGGGATAAAACTATAAAATAAGGGTATAAATGGCAACAAAAAAGTTGAAGTGTTGCTTTCTTATTGACACTTATTATATATAGATAGCTAAGATAGTTTTATGTGAAACGACATGTTGGTTTATTTCCTTTTCTGTCGAAATATTCATGTTAAAAGACTCTTTTTAACTTCTTTTTTTCCCCTTCCATGACATAGAGGGACACTTAATTTAATCTCTTTGTATATTACTAATTCTTTTAACAACATATCGTTTTTCAATCGTCGTATCAATTTTCTTTTCAAGATTTTGTAGTTTTTAGCAATATTCTGCTGAAATTACGGTTCGTTATAAAATTGAAACACAGAGGATATTGTTCCATGATGAAAAAGTATGTATACATTATATATATATATATGATTCAATTTGAACGAATCTACTAGAATTCTGACCATGGTTTCCAATTTTCTTTTCTGGATTCATTTGATTATAAGTATTTTTAATAGGATTATTTGGAGTAGTGTTGTTATTTTAATTTATCGTTTTCTTTTTAGTTAATACCAAATAGAGATTTGCTTAAATCCTTTTGGATTTATAACATAAATAAAATAATTAATAAAATCGAAAAATTCAAGAGATATAAGCAGAAATTTACATTATTATTATATCGACCCAAGATCGGATCTAATAGAGACAAAAGACGTCAAGGAAAACGTCAAGACATGCTCTATCCATTCAATCATATCAACATTTTCAAATTGGGTAATGGGGTCAACAAGAAGAAAGATGAAGAATAGTTATCAGTTGCCGTAAGTACAACAATTCACCATATTTCTATTTTTTCTTTATTTTATTTGTAATATTGTGATTGTTGTTTCTTGTATATATTAATTTCTTTTGTTCCATAATCTTTGTTTTTCGTAGTCCAATGATGTGAATCTCATTGAAAATGGAGGATTCTCTATAGTTCTATGAACTGTTTTAGGATAATCTACTCTTGAACGTTTAAGAATAAATGTGAGTATTTGAAGTTTTCTTGCCTTTCACTATTTTGTTCTAATCTTTACCGGTTATATGATCCTATATTATAATCTCTGCATTGGTCAGTAGTGCTAGTAATTCTAGTTTTATTTATAATGCCTTATATATGATATGATCACTCTAGGGTTTTGTATGTCGGTACAATTGTCTGGTTAGTGAGCTTTATTAAAATATTATTTTATTATCTCCAATTTCAGACAACCATTCCATTGTTTTAAAAGTTGATTTTTGGTCACTATCTTTTCTAAGTCTGCACTTATGTTTTAAACTTGTGAATATTTTTTGATCTTTGGTAGAACATTTCTTGGAAGAATTACTGGTTACTTTTGTAATTTTCTATAATGACAAAATCATTTAGTGAAGTTGTATTAGGCTCTATATTTATGGTTTGCTGCCTAGACCTTATTGTGATTGGAGGTTCCGATCCATATCATAATTTAAACCTTTTCCAGAAAGCTTCTTCAAAGACTAACAAGACCACATGAACATATGGTGCTCTTCCATAATAATTCGATGAAAAAATCAATGTCTCCTTTTGTGGTTTATTGTCTCTATTTTGTGGAGTTTATTATCTCCCTTACGGATTCTCTCTTGTTCTGTATGATTATCCCTTGATTCCTACTTTCAAATTATTAACGAGTAATTTGAATATTTGTTTGCACACTCAAGAAGATTGCCTTTATCTATATTTTAAATATAACCGATTGTTATTATCTCCAATATGCTCGCTACTTATCTAACATTGTTCTATGTGGCTTCTCATCTCACAATTCTAATTTGCTCGGAACAATGCTACACTACAACAAATCTACATACTTAACAAGTAAACTCAAAGTTTACCATGTTTTTTTAAATATATTAAAAAGTAAGATAAATATATTAAAAAGTTTACCAATTCAAAATTTTAAAAAGTAAGATAAATATATTAAAATAAAAGATCAAATTGTTTCCATTTTGTTCAGGGGACTCTGATTCAGTGCACGTTTAAAGGTATTTTGTTTCCTGGGAGATTTTGCTTTGATAGTTAATTCGCTTGGGATTTTTCTTTACATATATATTTGGTATTCTCATATTGAATAAATTATATTCAATTAAACACCAAATATGTCTACAATAACATTTTATTGTCTCCCAAATATATTGTCTCCCTTTGTGGAGTTTGTTGTCTCCCCTGTGTTTGGAGTTTATTATCTCCCCTAGTAGAGTATATCTCTCTATATTATTTTTCTCAATACAGATTGCTTATGAAAAAACTAAGGGAGAGAGAGACTTGTAGAGCTCCCCCTTCAGTGAAAATAGGCAAGTGAATGTTTGGCACTCTTTCAAGCAATTCAACTATGATGTTTATGGCAGTTTTGTAAAGCATGAAGGATTTGAGTATGACGGTTTTGAGCATGCAAAGTTTATAAAGCATAAAGAGTTTATATCCAGGTTCTTCTATGGATCAGAGATGTTGACCATAAATATCCAATTTTTAGATTCAGATACATTGACAGTGTTTGTTACCGTTAGATACATTTTTTTTTCTAGTATCATAGTCAACCAGCTACATTTAGTTTAGCTATGATAGTTTAATGAATGGAGAATTAGCTTATCTATTGGAAGAATTTTATCTTCTAGTTTAATATGTTATTATAAAGATAACATTTTTATAATGACAAATTTATTACCTATAAAAATGAATTCTTTTTTTATTTTTTGGTTTTAAATTTTTTGGCCAATGGAACATGACATTGATTTTCATCAATACGTCTTTTACTGTTTTACATTTACATGTGTGTGTATTTTCTACCTCTAGTGCTTATATTATTGTCCGATTATTACTATTATTCCTTAACAATGAATAGAAAAGAAAAAGGTTTCCGATACATCTCTCTAATGAGATCGTGTAGTGGATCAAAATTCAAAACTCTGCAAGTAAATTTGGCCTAAATGTTAACTATAGTTTCTCATCTAACGATCAAACAACTGGGAGGGCAAGCTACAATAACGAATCATTGGTTTAATTGAATAACTAAATAAAATAAATAGACATTTTTTTTCGTCTCAGGTCGATGGATCTTCTGAATTGAAATTAAATAAACCTGTAACTAAATGAGCTTATTCATCTTTCTNCTTTTCTTTATCATTTTATTAATTTTGTTAATTCTTATTGTTAGTCTATTCTAAATATCTATTCAAAATTTTTAAATTTTTGTTAGTCTATAAGAATTTTAGAGAAATTACAAAAAAAGTGTCTTTTAATGCTTACAGATGAAAATATGTTTCGAAAATAACGAATGTCCGAATGCTTTACTTGATTAGTAATCATACTCATTTCTGACCTTATGGTTTAAGCTTAAAATCTCAGTAACCATTATTAAAAGAACAAAGAAAAAGAAAAGAAAAAAAAAAAAAAATAGAGGACAAATTAGAGAAGTGACGAGATCGCTTACAAAGGACACAAGGTATGAATGAAATCATATTCAATAAACAAACGGAGAATTCTATTACGGGAGGGATAAATCCCTCCTACTAGTAAGAGTATTTTTTAAGCCATCCGATGAAAATAAGTGGTGATCAATAAATAGTGTATAATGCTTCTATACGCTACAATATATAGAAACAAGACTCTATCTTCCTCAAGTACCCTTTTCTCCTATTACTCTCTCCTAGCTCCTCTGTTCTTTGCTGACTCCAAATCCAAAAATGATATTCAACTTCGTTGATCTGGAAACTAAAACCATTTCCGAGTTCCAAATGAAAAAGAAATGAGCCGTGATAAAAATTAGAAAACTTATTTTCTTAACCCAAATACATGCTCACAGGTTCTATCCAGCAACATAACATAACAAATATCTTAAGTTATAGGTGATAACGATATCCATGTAAAATCAAAATTTTCAAATCTACTTCCTTAACCCAAATCCACACCCACTAATTTTACTTGGAGACCCAAAAAAAAAAAAAAAAAAAAAAAAAATATCAGCTTGCATAAAGAAAATGAACCCAAACTCAAAAAGATACGAAGTACAAAATTTTCTACCTACGAATTCCTGGCGTTGCAATTAGGGGGAAAAAACTACAAAAAGGAAAGAATAATGGGACTTCAGATATGTCGATGTTTTTTAGAGTAAACACCATTAACGTTTTGATTCTTGGGTTTTTCTTTATTTCTTTCTTTGGTCCTTTGTTTTATAATGAGATTCTTGTTTGGTCCCATATAACGCACAATCAAAATTATATTTGTTTTTCTCTCTCACAGTGCCAAACCGATCCACTCTTATGTGTGGGATGTAATTCCCGTTATATCAAGTGTGACCAATACCTGCATATTCAGGTGCAAAGGTAACCAAATGTCCCAGTGGGCTTAGTTGCAAATGACCTTTCACCATTAGAAGTGAGTTTGAAATCCGAAATCTGAAACTTATTCGGGGAGGTCATCCCATAAAAGAATATTAGAATATTTGAAATCACATTGTATGAAGGTTTGATGGGCTAAACCATGTAGATACTCCATTCCTCTAGCAACATCCAGTACAATTACTGTACTGATATGATTATAATTCATACCGGCAGCAAGTCCAGATACAATCTTTATTTCATCTTTTTTTCCTTTTATGTTCTCAAAACACAAATTAAGAAAACATGTGTGGGAGCCTTAAATTAGAAGAAGACTGTCAAGAACAAAAAGAAGTAGAGAAAGGGAAAGTAGTTCTAGGAAAATTTTGGGATCGTGCAGAAGAGAGAAGAAAAAGTTGTTGGTTTTTTTTTTTTTTTAATTCTCTAAAATGACATATATTACCGGGAATATTTCACTTTGTACTGAAGTATATTTGTAATCTTTTGGACCACTATTTTCATAACCATTGGATTAAATCCAATAGTTCAAAAAGTGCACCTAGAAGTTGGAGCGATTTTACCCTTTTTATAATAGAATTTTCCTAAAGAATAATACTGAATTTTTTTTAAAAAAAACGACAGCATCTGTTACAACTTACGAATAAGAAATGAAAACCGTTTCTCTTGAAATGATAATAAACGACACGAACTTTATACTATAAAATGCTTCCAAAAAAAAAAAACGTGAAAACGACTCTCCAAAAAACGACAGTATATTTGCGTAACGACAAATTCAGGGAAAGCGACAACATTAAGAATGATAATGTTCCAACAAACAAAGAAGCTCTAGAAAATGAAAAGTCTAGAAAAACGACAACCTATGTTAGAAGGAAACGATTATAAACTTTACAAATGACAAATACAGATTTGGAAAACAGCCTCCAGGACCAGGTCCAGGTAAACAATAGCAATTCAAACACGACAATGTTGCCTGAAAACAACGAAACTTTAGAAGACCACTGAAAGGTTGATTTTAACAACGTGACCAGCTTATTAAAATAATGTCAGTTTAATTTGCAAGTACCAAATAGTAAATGGAGCGAATAAATGGTACAAACACTTTTAACGTGGTTTAGAGAAAGTTTAGAATATTAGCTTTGTTTAGCCAACTTTAATTTGGTTAAGCGAATAAAGCAGATGATAAAATGTTTATAATTTCGCCGTCTCGCAGAGAATTAGAAAAAGATTGATCTTTGTGGATTAATATGAAAATGAAGTTCATAACCCTCAACATGTTTTAATCTACAAGAAAATTTACAAGATAAATGAAATGCATTGCAAATAACTACAACTGGAACTAAATGACCAAAACAAGTCCAAATAAGACAAGTACAATGATAATGGCTTCAAAAACGCCAAAATCATAGAAAAAACTACTAAATCTATCCCAAACGACAATGCTTCCTATAAAGAACAAAACTTCAGAAAATAATAACCCGAGAAAACCACGAAAGTCTTGGAAGCGATAATGTGTCTTTAAACGACAATGGTTTCGTAAAAACCATAAAACCTGAGTTAACCGCAAGAGCAATTGATTAATAATAACATTGAAAGACTACAAATTCCAGGCAGCAATAACGTGTATTCGGAACGACAACGTTTCATGTAAACAACAGATGTGCAGAAAATAATTATTACAAGCAAAGAAACGACAAGTCTTTCACAAACGACAATAAATTAGAAAAACTAACAGTCTAATAAACCGACATCTATTGACACTAGATTGAATATTCTTCGTAAAACAACAATACTTGTAGAAGAGAAATTAGGAAAAATATGCATTAAAATTTGTCTATTTTGTGGCATATGCTAGTTTTAAAAAACCTTTTAAAAAATATGCACGATGACCAAAATACTCTTAAAAAAATTATGCCCCTTTTTTCATTCTTCTCTACTTCGTATCTTCTTCTTCCTTCTTCCCTCGCCTCTAAAACTGTCCATAAATCTCATTTTGATGCATATCTCTGAATCTTTTCTCTCTAATATACTCAAAAAAATAAAACTAACAGAATTAAAATAAAAATAAATAAACCACAAAACCAAAACCCAAAAAAGCTCAAGTTCAGATCTTAAGCAGTAAAGTTAATGTGAAAAAGGGTTTCAGAAAAAAAAAACTGAAAATTAACGATTACCCAAATCCATCGAATAAACCATATAATTTCGTCATCTCTGTATCATCTTCATTTCTAAGCCATCCATAAAAATTCGATAAACCCATAAATTTCAGAAAACCCACCCACAGAAGCGTCGAATGGCCATTGAGTGGCCTTTATATGAATGACCATCGAACGACCATCGAACATCCCTCTGTCGAATGTCTATCGAGTGGCCATCGAATAGCCTTTAGTCGAACAGTCATCGAGCCGCTTTCCGTCGAACAACCATCGAGTGGCCATCGAATAGCCTTTAGTCGAATAGTCATCGAGCGGCTTTCCATCGAATAACTATCGAGTGGCCATCGAACAGCCCTTAGTCAAACAGTCATCGAGCAGTATTCCGTCGAACTATCGAGTGGCCATCGAACATCCCTTAGTCGAACGGCCATCGAGCGATTTTCCGTCGAATGAGTGTTGACGAGCATCGAGAAGGAATCGAAACGACTTCGAAAGTTCGATGCATTCTTGATGCACCATCGAAATGCATTGATGAGAGTTGCGGCTGGAGGAACATAGTGGTGGATTAGCGAGGTGTGGCTCTGGCTCTCAAATAAGAACTGCAACTTCTTCCACAATTAATTTTGTCGGAACTGATGAACAGAAGAGGAAGAGGTTTTTCCTTTCTTTTTTTTCCAGTCAAAGTATAACTTTGTGTAGGAGAGTGAAGAGAGGAGAGGAGGGAGGGAAATGATAAGTTAAAATTGTTCATGGTCGGCAGGAATTTGTTGAGGGTCAGCGTTGGCTGGTTTTTGTCAACTACTGTGGAGGTAAGGGAAGAAGGAAGAAGAAAGATACGAAGTGGGAGGAGATGAAGAGATGGGCACAGTTTTTTTAAGGACATTTTCGTCATCATGCATATATTTTAAGAGGATTTTTAAAACGAGCATATGCCCCAAAATAGGTATATTTTGACGCATATTTTTCCTACAATTCGACAGAGATCCAAATTTAAAAGAACAACCGTCCACTACAAACGAAAATGTCTCTTAAAAACGACTTTAGAACCTTTTTTTTTTTTGAAGGAAAAATACTAATTCCACCATTAAAAGTTTTTGGCACACTGGACATTTAATTGTGGGTTACTAAGTAAATACCTGCAAATAGTTGGTAATTAAGAATACACACTTCATAATTTAGTTTCTTCTTATTATCTTTTTTGTTAACGAAAAATGATTTGCTATTTTGGAATTTATGAGGTTGATTCCCACGTTAAAAATCTCTCTTTCTTTTTAGAGAGAGAGAGAGAGAGAGAGAGAGTTTTTCTAACAGGACTTTGCTCGTAAAGAACATTTTTTAGAGTAAACTGGAAAGTTGAGGGTAGAACAATTTGGACAGAAAGTTATTGAACAAATACATAAACAAGTATACAACTAGTTCAAAATATAAACATGGTTATAGGGAATTAAAAGGCTTTGTAGGTTGTAGCAAACAAGAAAATCAGAACTTCAGAAAATAAGTTCTCTAATTAAACAAACAAAATATGAGTATTAATGAAAAACAAGATCTCCCGGCATTGTATCTTCACCTCAAAAAAAACAAAGCGAAGGGGGGGGAAATTTCTGCCCCCTTCAACTTCTTTCCCATCAGAAATTACAGCAAAGTCTCCATTCTTAACCCTAGTCTAAGTCTATGTCCTCAAATCTTTATGCTGCTTTCTCAGCATATTTTCATCGAATAGAAGTAAAAAAGTTTTCTAGAGTTCGTCATGTGACTCATCATCGTCTGCTGATCCTCCACCAGGGGCACCACCCGATCTCTGGTAAACCGCAGTGATAATAGGGTTACAAACAGCTTCAACCTCCTTCAGCTTCTCTTCATAGTCCTCTTTCTCAGCAGACTGGTTGTCGTCAAGCCAATCAAGAGCCTCCTTCGTGGCAGTTTCAATTTTCTCCTTCTCATCAGACTCGAGCTTGTCGGCGAGCTTGTCTTTGTCGTTGATCTGGTTTTTCATGTTGTAGACGTAAGTTTCGAGGCTGTTACGAGCGTCGATCTTCTCCTTCACCTTCTTATCTTCCTCGGCGAACTCTTCTGCCTCCTTAACCATGCGTTCGATCTCTTCCTGGCTCAAACGACCCTTGTCGTTTGTGATGGTGATCTTCTCCGATTTACCAGTGCCCTTGTCTTCTGCCTTGACGTTTAAGATACCATTTGCATCAACTTCAAAGGTAACTTCAATTTGCGGAGTTCCCCTGTTCAATTGAAAATTGAAAACTGTTAGATTTCAAATCCCCGGAAGAAGCTGAGGCTATATTAATAACTAGTTAATAGTTAATTGACAGCAGAAACCTAACCTTGGAGCTGGAGGAATGCCAGTAAGATCAAATTTACCAAGGTTCCTACAATCCTTTGTGAGACTCCTTTCACCTTCAAAGACCTGAATATTGAAAAAGAAATCAAGTCCTATTCTATTCGAAGATCCAGATCCCTATATTTTGTCCAGAACTTTTTAACCTAAGCAAAAGCAAGTTAAACTAAAAGGTGAGAAGAAAAGAAGAATCACATACCTGAATGGAGACTGTAGTCTGTTGATCCTGGTAAGTAGTGAAAACCTGAGATTTCTTGGTTGGGATCACAGTGTTTCTTGGAATCAACTTGGTCATCACCCCACCAACAGTTTCAATACCAAGAGTCAACGGAGCAACATCCAGAAGAAGGATATCTGCATAAAGAATGACCACGTGGCAGTCAGTATTTGAAAACTTGTCTATCCAAAAATCCCAGTAAAACAGTATTCATAATGGTTTGGCTATGAATAATAGAAACTAAGGATGACACCTTTGGTTTCTTCACCACCCTCTCCACTCAAAATGCTTCCTTGTACAGCAGCACCATAAGCAACTGCCTCATCAGGGTTCACACCCTTGTTTGGCTCCTTGCCATCAAAGTAGTCCTTAAGAAGTTGTTGGACCTTTGGAATCCTGGTACTTCCACCAACAAGAACAATCTCATGAATCTGGCTCTTCTCCAATCCAGCATCTTCCATGGCCTTCTTCACAGGTCCCATGGTCTTTCTGAACAAATCATTGTTCAACTCTTCAAATCTAGCTCGGGTTAGTGGTTCAGAAAAGTCAACACCATCGAAAAGTGACTCAATCTCCACACGGACTTGGTGCTGGCTGCTGAGAGCTCTCTTGGCTCGTTCAGCTTCCCTCCTCAACTTTCCAAGAGCTCTGTTGTCCTTGCTGATATCCTTTCCATGCTTTTTCTTGATCAACTTGATGAAGTACTCCATAATTCTCTGATCAAAATCCTCACCTGCAGGCATGGAGGAAAACAGAAGCACATTCAACAAACACTCAAATATAATTAATCAAGGCAATTAAAATAGCTCTATCAATGCAAAAGCTTATTCTAAGTTATACCCTGCAACCCTTAACATGGTGTTGTTCTTTCCATACCATTAAGTGCCAAAGAATTTTCTTAACCCCAAAAATGGGGGCATCATACAAAATTTTCTCATAAACACAGACTATACATGCAATAATGAATTTACCCAAACAAAGACGGGAAAAAAAATGAAGTTTGTTCTTCAGTTGATTTGATTAGCTTTGAATATGTAAAATTCAAGTAAGTACAAGCACAATAAAATAGAATAATTCTCACCTCCCAAATGAGTGTCTCCATTCGTGGCAAGAACCTCGAACACGCCACCATCAATTGTCAAAATACTGACATCGAAAGTTCCACCACCAAGATCAAAGACAAGAATGTTCTTCTCTCCACCTTTCTTGTCCAAGCCGTATGCGATTGCAGCAGCAGTTGGTTCATTAATAATCCTGGCAACATTTAGGCCAGCAATAATACCGGCATCCTTGGTTGCCTGTCTCTGAGCATCATTGAAGTAAGCTGTGCATAGGACAAGAAAATAACTTAGTCCTGGAAACTAACAACATGATTGACATTTAATTGGGAATTACTCATAAGATTCAATATTTAACTCACCAGGAACTGTGACAACAGCATCCTTAATCTTCTTCCCGAGGAAAGCCTCAGCTGTTTCCTTCATCTTAGTCAGAACCATAGCACTGATCTCCTCAGGGCTGAAAACCTTAACCTCACCATCCTTAATTTTGACTTGAATATAAGGCTTCCCATCCTTGTTCACAATCTTGTAAGGGAAAAGCTTCATGTCCTTCTGGACCTCTTTGTCATCGAACCTGGAAGAGTTCAATCTTAATTTAGTACAACACCGCACTAACTTGAACAACATAAAGTAACAACAAATAAGAAGATGAATTACTTTCTCCCTATAAGCCTCTTGACATCAAAGATGGTCCTTTCGGGATTGACAGCCGCCTGGTTCTTTGCTGCCTCACCAATCAGTCTCTCAGTCTCAGTGAAAGCAACCCATGATGGGGTTATACGGTTTCCTTGGTCGTTGGCTATGATTTCTACATGACCGTTCTTATACACACCAACACAGGAATAAGTTGTACCAAGATCTATCCCAATAACAGTTCCCAACTTGGAAGCTTCTTCTTTGGCAATTGAAATTGCAAAAAGGCAACCTGTGATGCAGATTTGAAAAGTTAATAGCAATACATTACAAATCCTTAAAAAAATATCCCATTTTTAACATAAAGACATATAATTCCAACAACATACAGTAGAGCACATCTGGGTATAGATACAAAATGGTCTTTGCAATGTCGTTTAGAGCACATTTACGTGTATAATAAAAGTCCCGATATTATATGTATTAATCACAACCGTTTCATAATATGGGGATATGTAACAACGCCATAATACCAGGATCATCAAATTCAACGTTCCAAAAAGTTCGGAGATTTCACAAAACTCCTTTACTTAATTTCTATAGCATCATATAACATCAAATACAGAACTTTACTTCAAAATTTAACAGACCCATATACCAATTAGTTAGTGTAATCATTCTGATTTCAAATCCTTCTAGTGTAATCATTCTGATTTCAAATCCTTCTCAATTTAAACAATTATTCAGTGTAATCTACTACGAAAATCGTAACTCAAGCTAAAAATGTTGATCGCAATAGAAATAATACGTAACCAAACTAGCAAATAAAATCTTAAAAAATCACAGTCAAGAAAAACTCATGCGATTATTGAGATCTAAAGCTATAATAGTTACATTAATGCTAAAAAAAAGGAAAAAAAAAATCGATATGAAACTCTACTCTGAAACTCATGCGATCAACCGGGTTCATCTAAAACCAAAGCTATTAAGCTCTTTTAACCAAACACAAAATCATTAAAATCAAAATCAGATCTATCACATTTCCGGAAAACCAAAGTGCAAAAATTATGGGGAAAAAAAAAATCAGATCTGAGTAGTGAAAAAACTCACCGAAGAAAACGATGGCGAGTACGATCAAAGAACCGCGAGCTCTCCACGACCCAGCCATGGCTGCCGCAATAATAACCTTCTCTGTTACTCTCTCTCTCTCTCTCTCTCTAGATTTGGCTTGGGCTCTCTTCAATGGAGCTTCGAGTTAAGTTTTTGGCTCTCTGGTTTTCGCTTTTTGGGGTTTGATTTGCTTAGAATGAAGACGCGCGTGAGTCTCAGTGGCTTATATAGAACAGAGCTACATTAACGTCTGTTCTAATGCACGTCACCAATACCGGACCGGACCAAGCATTCTGTGCGAACTTGTCATCCTCCGTGACGTGGACCAATCAGCTTTCGGGGACATGTTCATCCAGCCAATAAAATTACACCTCTTGTTGGGATGATCTAAGCCGTTCATTTTCTTAATTGTCCACGTGTTGCATTCAGGTTCCTTTGCGGTCCTCACACCGCCATACCCTATGATTCTTTTCTTCCAAAATAAATCCCTTCTGTATTTCTTTTTTGAGAGAACGCGTCGTTCTGTCAGTCACGGTTTACCAAGTAATTTTCCGAAGAAAACAAAATTATTATTTTACAAGAACTACGGTTTTTTTTTTTTTTTCTCTCAAAAAAAAAAAGAACTACGGTAAGGTACTACTGTTTTTTATTACAACAAAATTGAAGTTATTGGTCTGAGAAAGGGTTAATAATCACCTAGGTCCCCAACCTTTCTTTGATGTATTAATTAAGTCCTCATTCTTTTTTTTATCACTTTTAAATCTCCAAACTTTTTAGTTTGTTTCAGTTAAGTCCTATTTTGTAGTTTCCATCAAAAATTGCTGTTAAACGTCACGTGATGGGCACATGCTCCATTTAGGAGGGGCATTGGCTGGAAATAAAGGAGAAAATACTGGACAACCATTGTCTTCAAAAATAATCGCCCAAAATCCACTGAAACATTGAACTAAGCATAAATTGGAAGAATTTCGTCAAAAAAAAAAAAAAAAAAGCATAAATTAGAAGAAAAGTAGCTGCTGATACTTGTAATGTCAAGAAAAATCTTATAGTCATCTATGGATGTATTGAATGAATGGAATTCAAGGAGAAGCATCAAGATGAAGATTTTTTTTTTTTTTTTAATTTTTTTTTCCGTTTTCGTAAATGAAGATATCTTTGATTTGCTCGTTCGTTGCCAGCTGAGACAAGATCAAGCAGAAGAAGACAAATATGGGTGGATGTTTCATAAAGCAAAAGATTTTTTTTTTTTTTTTATCTTTTGGGAAAAATTCCCATTAATTTTGATCTTCAAAAAACAAGCTGACCCAATGATTTTTTTCTCTTATTAATAAAATTGGTAAACAAAAATCACTTAATAACCAAAACCCAATTCAGCCCTCCATAGAAAAACCTTAAATAAGCATAACAACAAGCAATATCAGTCTTGTAAAATGCCCAAGATATCAACGTTCTTGTAGAGAAAAAGTCAAATCTCGCCACGCTTAAGTTGGGTGCCCCATTCTCAACAGAAGAGCTTCTCCTCCTTCTTTCCGGAATTGAGCTTGGTGGAGGACTCCGGAAGGTGAATTCTGGCCGCGGTTTTGGAGGCTGCACGCGGAACGATTTTTTCGATCAGTTAGCAGTTGAGAGATGGAATGAAACTCTTTGACACCATTTCTTCGTCTGATTTGAATGAAGGGCTCAAGCTAAATTTAGGGTTCCAAAAATTAAGAAGAAAATTAGTCTTTTATAAATTCAAAAAGGAACTGAGAAGTCCGAATATTCTTCATCCACTATTAATTCCTTAGTTTACTAATTTTCTAATAATTGCTAATTCCTTCACGTGCTAATAATTGCTCACTAATCTTTCTCCTTTATTTCCATAGTGTGCCCCCTGCCAAATCGAGCATATGTCGATCACATGAGGTTTAACCGTAGATTTGGATGGAAATAGTGGAACAGGACTTAACTGAGACAAAATAAAAAGTTTGATGATATAAAAGCTACAAAAAATAAAATGGGGATTTAATTAATAATACTTTGGGGAAAGGTTTGAGGACTCTATGATATGAACCCAATATTTAATGAAACAAAACACTAGTGCTACCATGGTGATTTCTTTTCAGATTAATGATACTATTGGTCCTAAATCATCGCTAGAATCTCATTCTTAATCTTCAAAATTTAGAATATTTTTACTTTGGTTCTTAAATTATATAAAATGTTCAATTTCAGTATTTTTTTTTTTAACAGACTCTGCTAATATTTAATTAAAATTGACGAAGATATTTTTTTTTTCTTCTAAACAAAGTTTATGGACCAATGCTAAATGAAAATTTTGTATAAAATTACTATTTTGCCCTTAAATTTAACGGAATTAACAAACAAAATGCTTAAGGACTAACGTGAAATACTTTTAATGGTCTAAGAACCAATATGAAAAAATTTTAAATTCTAAGGACCAAAATAAAATTTTTTTGATCTCATTCTTCATCACAACTTTTCTATTGCAATCTCTATCCTACTAGAAAGGGAGATTTTTTTTTTCCCTTCTTGGTAGAATTTTCCTAATTTTTTTTATTTTTCTTTCAATAACCTTTCTAATCATTTGAGTGTTTTGTTCTTATAGATTTTTTCTTATCGAGTTTTATCCTACCAAATTTTAAATGTATGTAGGTTTTATTTATTTTATTTTTCTACTAGATTTTATATATATGTAGGTCTTGTTTAATTTTATTTTGCCTACTGTGCTTTTCTTCAAGATATGAATTTTCTATGATCCAAATATGGAAGAAATTCAATATAGACTCTACAAGGTTCACAATGGAATCTATTAGGTTTGATGGAAAGTTTTGAAATAATAAAAATCTGGATTTTGTGGTGTCTTTGGGATTTACTGTCTATGTAGTAGAAATTGATTTTTAAGGTTGTTGTGGGTATAGTGAACTCTTCTAATGATATGTCTAGCCATACTGCTTGTGATACAAACTCTTTTTGAGAGATAACGCTAGTCGTTTTATCTTTCATTCTAAGAACAAAAGCCCATATATATGCTAAGATTAGTTTTTCTATTCTGATAGTTTGTTTTATAATTGGGAAATTTCTACTTGTACTACTTATATCCTAGCAATTAGTTTATTTTAATAATAAATTTTTTTTTACCTTTAAAAAATAAGAATTTTTTCATAAATAATTTAGGACCAATGTGATTATTTATTCTTCGCATTTTCAATTGCCTAAGTCATTATAGGTGTCATTTTTCTTTTATAAAAACTTTTAGGAGTCGTGACTCGTGTTTGATATTACTTATGCATATAGAAAATGAAAATGAAATATATTTTTTTTTAAACTAGGAGAAAACCAATAAATCTATTATCATGAGAACATAAACCTTCACTTACAAGTAGGAATTCATGTTTGCCAAACGTATTTGTGTCATGTTAGTATCTATATATAAAACCATATTACTCAATCTAAATCCAACCTATTTGATAATCGTGTCAAAAGCACAAATTCAACTAACTTATCTATAAACTAATTGACACAACATGACCTTATTAACATGTTTATATAAACATAAACATGTCATATATGTCTACATAACACAACTTGTTACTCTCGTTTAACATAAATTAATTAGAATAAACTCATTCAAAATATGTAACACAGATTTTAATATAATATACAATTTTGTACCACAAAACATGGCAAACTAAACAAACTAATTAAATTTCAATATATATTTATAACAATATATATCGGTGAATAAATGTTAATATATTTATACATACATAAATCCTAAATTAATAGTTTGATGCAATCTAAGTAATAAAATAAACACTCGTAAAGTTTCAAATAATATGTCAAAGGATTTTTTTTTAAAAAAAAAAAGTCCCAATACACATGATAAAAACTTATTTTTACTAAATGAATAGTTCAGTCTGACATTTAAATAAAATGATTAGTCCAATGGTCCTCTCTAGCAATATAGATACAACCAAATCAGTGTTATAGTCATTGATAAACATGTTATAATGAGTCAATTTTGAGTTGACTTGAAATCGATATGTTGTTGTATCATATTTTATGAGTAAATTCATTTATTTTCCAAATCCAAAACTCACTAATTTTATGTAAATTTAGAATCATGTACTATATTATGACCCGTACCTTCACTTGTATGAAAAGATCATTAAAACTTATACAACACATATTGAGAAAAAAATTTATCGGAGAGGTCATGACTATATTTCAAATCTTGACTACAACAAGATGATTCTTTTCTTTTTCTTTCAAAAAGTAGTAGGTAGAAATAGTATAATGTTATGTTTAGATGATAATTTAAGTATTTAAGATAATTTGGCTTTGATATTGAATATGTTTCAGCAGTTGGATAGGTTGTTATGACAGAGAAAGGTAATTACTTGAAGAATTGGCTTGTCTCGACATTCTATATAGATGTCAAGATAGGAAAGGTAATTTTCTGGAGGATGACAATTCATCAAGACATTCCATATATATATATAGGGCACCAATCTAGTAGGTATTTTTTTTTTTTTTTACCTATGCATAGGCATCAATTTGGCCAATGAAAATTTAATATGCACATTTTTTTATTATAAAAAGTAAGAGAGAGAAAGAGCATTAATGATGCACGTCTTTTTATACACTTCATTATAGCCATTGGATCACCATTAGATGATGATCCAACGATTAAAAAAAAATACCTACCATAGGTAAAAAAATAAAAAAAAAACCTATTGGATTGGCAACCATATATATATATATATCATGACATTTAAGAAACCACATAAAAACTTAGTATTTTCCACAAATAGGCTATATTGTTACATAAAGAATCCAAATTTTTTTTCCCTTGTAATTGAGTAGGTATATTAATAGGCTTAATTACAATTAGAAAAGTTGTTGGAGAGTCTTATTAATGGGTTATATCTGTAATTGGGTAGCCAAGGAGAGATGAGAAGATAGTTTTCTAGTTCATAAAGGGGAACTTTATAAGTAACTGGGTTGTTATAAAAGGACTCAGTTGTAGTAGGATTCTCAGTCAGCACATCATAAGGTGTAGCATATAGGGGGGCTATAAGTCTTATCTAGAAAGATAGAGAAACAAAGCGTATTCTCTAGTAATTAGGTAGTGAATAGAAAAAGGCAAAGAGAATTAGAGAGCAAAGAGATTGTCAAACACCAGGGTTTGCTTAAGTTCTTTCTTGGATCTTGTAGGAGACTTCTTCTTTTTTTAAATAGATAAAGAATAAGGTTAGACAAAGAGAGTTGTAAGCCAGAGAAAGAGTTAAACACTTGGGTCTATCGGAATTCTTTCTGAAGAAATTATTGGTAGAGAATTATCTTGTAATATGTCTTTATAATTTTCCAATAAAACTGATGCAATATGCAACAGTAGATGTAGATCGATTTATGGTTGAACCACTATTATTCTTAGTGTCTTAATTATTGCTTTATTGGTACTTTTTGGGTGTGTGTTTTGGTGTATCGTCAAAACACCAAATATAATTTCTCCATTCAATTACTATCCTAGAAATCTAGCACAATGGTAAGAAAGAGTCGAACCTATAGAGAACTTGTACAACTATTAGATCGACCCGGATTACTCTAAATTAGTACCAAACATGTTATAATATCTGGGCTCAGCCCAACTGGTGGTCTGCCAACCTCTCTGGCCTATTTACCTACCTTTTTCTGACCAGTCCGGAGTGTTATGCTAAGTCCGTATTGTCTTCTGTGGGATCCATAGTAGGTGTCCCATTTGGCAAAATCCTGCCTTAAGGCACGTCCCTAATAGTATTTGAACCCCAGACCTCTACTTTAAGAATGACTTACAAGCGTAGCTGGTAATGCCCCAAGTACCATATCAGGTGTACTCTGAAAAGATCATGAGTATTTAAGTGGTGGTTCATGAGCCCAAAAGTACCTTTAAGTTAGCATTTTTAGGTGAGGCTCAGTGGTGTTACAATTGGTATAATAGCTGACCCAGTCTATACCTAAGTCAGTCTTGGAAGGTTGCCACCTGCTGTAATCTTGGTAAATGTGAAACCCACCTATAGAGATTAAGTTAAATGTGGGCTACTAAATGTGAACTTTTTAGCGAGGATGCTAATTTATTAATAGAAGGAAATTAGCAAAGAGAATTTATATGCAATGAACTAAATCAAATACAAGACTAAATATGAAATATACCCTATCTAAGCATGGTCTTGTATCTTGATTATCCATTTTCAAGCTTGATTCTAATAAGTCCAACATGTATCCATCTTCAAGCTTAACTCCTTGATCAACTTGAGTTAGAACTTTTAAAGCTATTTCACTACACACTCAAGTTAAATCATTAGTACTAAATCAAATGTTTGTTATCTTCAATATAAGAGTGAGTAAGATTGAAACCTTAATTTCTCAACAATCTCCCCATTTTTGATAATGATAAACATTGATTTATGAGATAAAAGAAAATATGCAATAAGGATATGAAAATATAAAATTTGACAAGTTTACTTTAATCCTTACCATATTTTAAGCTCCATCTCAAAATATGCTTAAGAAAGTAAAATGACTTGCTCCCTCTTTTTAACTCAATTAAGCATCATAAGTATATTATGAGAAAATTAAAAATGTGTGCTAAACAAAGTTCTCCCCCTTAAAATATGCACACTCATAAATAAATCTTTTTCTTTTGATATTCATAATTCAACATTTGTCATATAATACCCTAAATTCTATATTAGGTATGCTCTAAGAAGATTATGGTATTTAAGTGGTGATTCATGAGCTCAAAAGTATCTTCAAATTAGTACTTTTGGGTAAAGTCCAATGGTATTACAATTGGTAAATCATATACAACCCAATAATTCTTCTAAATCTCTAAATATTTGAAATAAATATTGCAAACCCAAAGCTATAATCAATAGATTCGCACTAATTAACTTTTCGAGTTCTTAAAATATCTCTATAAGATACAACGAACATCTCTCGCATTAAATTTTGAATGTCAAAGCATCTTATGTACCACTCAATAAGTTCTCCTTGGTCAACCCATTCATAGATGATCCTAAAAAATCTGAGAGGGGAAACCTAAAAGAATGAGCTCGACAGTCCAGTAAGAAACCAATGACCTCTATTAGTTGGATCAAGTATATACAATTTAGAACATATCATAAATATTTTTTTGAACAACTCTAATTTCAAACTTAATACTTTTCAAGATAAACAAGTGAAACTAATCGGAAATAATTTAACAAAAATAATAGATTTCAAAACTTATAGTTTCAATCTCATTCAATAATTAATAATACTTTCAAAGTTGCTTTATAGTTTTTATATGACTTTGACCGCACTTAACCCGATTGGCTAGGTCCACATTTACTATATTTGGCCCCTTTAACTAGGTTTATATTTACTATATTTAACCTTTATAACTAGGTCTACATTCAGTACGTACTATTTACATTTAACCCTTGCGGAATGAGTTCATATTACGTAGTGTTGAAAAGCATTTTAACATATTCACATTTGATATGGTTCAGAAATATTTTCACATTTTTTAAAGTGAAATAAATTTTAAAATCATTTAACAATAGCAAGAATCATAAGCACGATCCATAGGTTTTTTAAGAAGATAATATAATTCGATCAAAGTAGATTTTGTCTAACAACAATATTTTGAAGTAAGTATTTCAATTTTATAAATACATATTTTTCAAAAGGAAACATTAAGAATTTAACTTTGATAAAATAAAAGTCACTAGTAAAAATGAAAGGTTACTTACCTCGTTCGCTTTGTATATTTAAGTAAAATAATCAACACAATCTCTCAAATACATATTATCACACAAATCATATATAAATGTCAAAGTAGTAGGATCATACACTAGTTACTTGAAAAATAATGATTACTTACTACTCTTGTACTTTCTAAGGTATAACTCTATTTTTTCCAAATAACCTCAATTCCTAGGATTCTTAACAATCCTAATCTATCTCTAAAAGTTACCAAACTTAGGGGTAAGTTTTACCGTCATTAGGGTTTTAAACATGTCAATAATCTACAATTTGTTAAAAGTGCCAAGCGTTTTAGATTTTTTAGATTAGTGCCCACTTCAGAATGCTATAACTCCCTCGTTATAACTCTGTTTTCAATGATCTATATCGTTGAAAAGCTTATCGAAGAAGCTTTTTAACCATACTAAATATGACTAATCAGAAAAATATAAGTCCCTGAAAATCTAATCGCAATTGCTATTGCATTTTCTACCTTTGTCAAAGACTTAAAAAGTCATAGCTTTCTCTTTACCCAGCCAAATCACTCAAAATTTGTCTTGTTTAGATCCTAAAATTAATAGAGTTCATCCTATATTAAATTAATCCGTAGAGTTCATAAATCATTAATAGGCAAATCAAAATCCTATTCCTAGACATGCAATCCAATCCCCTAAAATCTAATTAGTACATATTAGATTAGAGCTAATTACTTTAAAATTGAAAGGAATTGAATCATCTGCTTGCTTATTCCTCTTCTCAAAACTATACAGCTACCTCTCTGCCTTTCCTATAAAGCGTACATATTAAAACTGAAACAGATTATTAATTTCTTAAAATATTCATTATTAAATTACCAAATTGACCCCTAAATAATATGTATAAGTAAGGGCTCTTTTGTCTTTTTCTTTATTCTTATTTTCTTTCCTTTATATATATATATATATATATATTCCTTTTTTATGAGGACACACACCTTTTAGGAGCTTCCTATATCTTATGTTACTCATTATACGTTGAGGTTTCCAAACGATTGACTAAATCCCACATGGGAAACTAACTCAAATTTTACAGTCAAAAAATCTAATAAATTAAGACCATGTATCTTTTTACATTTTAGGATGGATCTTTTTCTACTTGTTCTTTCTTTTTTCATTCTTTTTTTTTAAAAAATGTATAAGTAAGTGTTAATTCTCATTTTGACACTAAAATTAGTAATCAACAAGAGAGAAGAATTTTTCAAGAAAAGGTAACAGAGGTTATAGTGCTTGCCTCTAGAATTGTGCTTTGACTGAATAATCAAATATAGAAGACCCGAATATAGTCAATATTTTGGAATTTATAGTGCTCTAGAATTGTTTGTATTTTTGTCAAAGTTTTCTTTTTTAAAGAAAACAATTATTGCTATCCCTTTTATATTTTAATCTTACAATTTTCTAAATATGTTGAGAATGTATAAAAATAAATAGAACTTTATTATTTAATATCATTTTATGTGTATTTATGTCATTTTATATATAAGTATCTTCGTTTAAAAATATTTATAAAAAAAAAGGCAATGGAATAAAAAAAGAATGAAAAAAGATATGGCAACTAATGGACTATTTGGTATGGGATTTGGAAATAAAATTTTTAAATAACAAGATCCTATTCGAGAAAAAGGATTATATTCATATTTTCATAATATAACATTGATTTATTAATTGGATATGAATTGAAAGAAAACAAATTGGAGTGAATTTAGATTCAATTACTATCAACTCTTTTATAACAATATGAAGGGTGTCAGTACCACTCACCAGTCTTACTGTTTGATATGTGGATTCTACTATGCTTTTATCTTATTGAAATGTGAAATATTTTAGTTAAATCTACATGTCAATCAGTGATATTGGAGAGTGAAAAAGATTGTAAGCCTAACATTTTCATAACAATATAGACCTACTAATTAGAGGCGAAAAATGGATGGAAGAGTTACATAAATACTCTTAATAGGACATATTTTTTTTTATTTTTAATTTATTCATACTTGTTTTATATATATATATATATATTTGGAGAAATGTATACTATAAGTATTTTTCATATATATCGCATTATACATTTCATGAATAAGACTTATACCTAAAAATCAACATATTTTATAATGTATACCATATGTCTAAATTCACACTATAAATATAAATCATAAGTAAATATTTATACTATAAATGAATAATATACATTCTTTAAAATGGGTATTGGTGAAATCAAATGAAATAGCGAGTATTGGTGAAATATACGGAACAAATATGTATTGAACATAAATTTCACAATTGAATGGATTTAGTATTCTTTGGGCAAAAATGACTTCTTTTATGACTCTTTTTCAAATTGACATTTTAATGACAGGTAGTCAGAAAAGTTTTGACCATTATTTTTGTAGTCATAAAAATTTTGATGGTCTTAAAAGTGTCATTTTAATTTAGAATCATAAAAGGAAAATGGACCTTCATAGGATTATTTTGGATTAAAAGGATCTTTGTACGAGTGTTTTGAAAAATAACTCTTTTAAGAGTGTCACAATTAATGATGGGTTGTCACTACATATATGCCCACAAATTTATGACTTTTCTAGGACGAATTAGTGGCTACTGATAGAGCAACTACCTGTCACACACTATTAAAAAAGTCATTTTTTAAAATACTCCGAAAAAAAATAATTTTTAGTCTAAATAATTCCTATCTAGGTCCATTTTTCATTGAATAATAAAAGAAGTTATTTTGACCCAAACTACTGAGAAATTACACCCACTATCTTTTTTGGTACCTAGTATTTTACAAATACCTATTATTTCATTTTATTTCAAAACTTCCTATTTTTGGGTTCAAATTTCACATGTGACAATATGTGTGGTATATATTTATAATATAAATTTGTATCTAATGGTTTAAATTTATAGTGTAAATTTATATCTATGATATATATTTTGAAATATATATCGATTTTTAGGTATGACTTTCATTCATGAAACATATATCACGGTATAAATTTTTTGTATAAAATATTAGTAATATATATTTCTCTAAAAAAAAGGGGTATTTGCGAAATAAAAATAAAAACAAATATTGTAGAAAATATTATTAAGAAAGCGGGTATTTATGTCCTTTTCCCCGAATTACTCCTAGTTAGGTCCATAAACATGTAAAATCCGGCCTTAAAGTAGGCCCATTCTACGATTGAGCAAATGATGGCGATTTCTGTTGTCCCTGTTGAATCATATTCACCTGCTACAGTCTCTACTGTACACTAATTCCAGACTCTCTCTCTGTCTCTCATTTATGCACAAAAAAACTTTTTTTTTTTTTTTCCTTTGTTATTTTATTTTATTTTTTTTTAAATTTCCCAAACCCTAACTCAAGCTCTAACTCCTCCATCAATGGCGATCGCATCTCCATCGGCTCCAACCTTCCGCTGCACTCGGACCGAGTCACCGGCTGGCTTCTCACGCTTCCCCTCCATTGCGCTGACTCACTCCCAACAACGAAATCGAACTCACCCCTTAAGTCGCCGACTCGTCATCTCGTCCCGGCTCAACTCTTCGACGCCTTCCGGAGCCGGTGGCTCCGTCTCCCCAGACAACGGCGATCTCCAGTACGAGCTGTTCCATGGATTCTCGCCTCAGCGCCGGAGGAGGGGATCGCCGGTGTTCGTCACGCTCCCTGTGGACTCCGTGGGTCCGGCCGGACAAGTCCGGCGCCGCAAAGCGATGGCCCAGTCGTTTCGGGCGCTTGCTGCGGCTGGAGTTGAGGGCGTGGTCATGGAGGTCTGGTGGGGCCTGGTGGAGAGGGATCGGCCTAGGGTTTACAATTGGCAAGGGTATTTGGAGATTATCGCGCTGGCGCGAAGGTGTGGACTCAAAGTTCGAGCTGTCATGGCTTTTCATCAATGTGGGACTGGACCTGGGGACCCTCATTGGTTAGTCTAATTTCATTTCGTTTGTTCATTTCAGTTTTAGTATATATGCTTTTGCCTTACCCAATTGCTAGTAGTTGTACAATTATATTGTATTTATGAGATTAGTGTATTCGAATTGTGGATTATGGACTTTGGTTACATTTACTAATCCATGACAGATAGTAATAGAAATGAAAATGGGGAAGTGTTCCCCTTTTCCGTCTACTCTTGTGTTTACTTGCACAATTGGGAAACGAGTTTTGGGGGTGGATACACAATTTGGTTCCTTCTCATTTCTTTTCACAAACCCTTTTCCATTGCGGATTAGAAAAGCTGCTCTTTGTAAGTTCCTTTCTGTGATGAAATTCCATTTTGGTGATTATCAGTGTTATTTTAAAGGTGGTTTAGGTTGCACTTTTGGAGTACCACTAAAACCCCTTTTCCGTGTACTCTTGTGTTTACTTACAAAATTAGGAAACAAGTTTTGGGAATGGATACACGATTTGATTCCTTCTCATTCTTTTCACAAACCCTTTTCCATTGCGGATTGGAAAAGCTGCTCTTTTTATTTCCTTTCAATGATGAAATTCCATTTTCGTGATTAAGTGTTGTTTTAAGGTGGTTTAGGTTGCAATGTTGGAATACTGCAAAAGGGCTAAGCTGCCCCATCGTATAGACGTCTTCATTCTAAAGAATTTGAACATTTGACAAAATTTTATGATCTTTGAAAGTCGGACAGGTAGACGGTTGTGTTATTGACATTGTTATCTAAAAAGGATGAATGTTAATGCCTTTTATTGGTGTCTTATTTGTCCACTCTTTTGGTTTTCTGAAGCATGTTTCAAAGATTTGATTCTGTTTGAACTTGGTCTGTCATGATAGACGATTTTGCTAGAGTTGCTTAGCTGATTTTCTTGGAGATCTTCACTTCAAACTTATTGTGATTTTCTTGCTGCTTCTTGGACTATCTTCATTTTTTTTAATCAATGCATGATGAAAATCGGGAGTCTTTTCTAAATATTTTTCAGTTAATTTTATTAGTAAAACTTGGCTTCTTTTGGCAATGTGTGGATCTGGCAACGCCTACAATCTTTGGCCTAAATATTACTTTGTAATAAGCTCAGTTTATTCCCAAGTTGCTTAGAATAGATAGTTGTGTAATTTCTTGACTTGGTTTAGTCAATGTAGTTGCATTTATCCTGGTTGGATATTTCTTTTTTAAACTAAACTACACTGTACACTTGGTGGGTGAATATTGTAGTGTTTCATTTGTATGTCCATGCAAATAAGAGATGAATTATGTGTTTTGGCATTGATTGTCACACAACAAAAAAGCTTTATGGATTTTTCTCTTGGAAGTAGTCAGAGTTCTTTTATCAATCTTCAAAGTGGATAATATTTCCTGGAACTTTTTTTTTTTCCCCATCCTGAAACTAGAGGTATAGTGCATACTATTCACTTTGTTAATATATGTTTGTATTTATATTGTTACTATCTTGTGTTGAATAGATATTTATTTTCTTCTGTACTTGTATTCCCGGTTTGTTATTTATAGACATTGAATCTGAATCTAGTTCTTTTGTTTATATAAGGATCCCTCTTCCCCTCTGGGTACTTGAAGAAATTGATAAAGATCCAGATTTAGCATATTCTGATAGATTTGGTCGAAGGAATATGGAATACATTTCTCTTGGATGTGATATCCTCCCTGTTCTATGTGGCCGTTCACCAATCCAAGCATATACAGATTTTATGAGGAATTTCAGAGATGCTTTTAGGCCATTTCTTGGTGCTATTATCACAGTAAGATGACACGATCATAATTATTCACGTTGAGGTTTTGACCATGATGATAATGCCTTGATCTTTAAATTAGATGCTCTTGGTTTGTAGGGTATTCAGGTTGGGATGGGTCCTGCTGGTGAATTAAGGTATCCTTCATGCCCTACCCAGAAGCTAGCATGGGCTTGGCGCTCTCGTGAACTTGGAGAGTTTCAGTGCTATGATAAGGTAAGGGGAAAAAACATTTTAACTCTATAACAAGTTACGCTCTACTTGTGCGTGGACTTGGTTTTCTGATGGATTTTTACTCTCCTTTTAGCCTGATAAACATCCGTAGCCCCTATACTGAAATTGTTCCCCCTTTTTCTTTTTCGAATGTTGTTGTTAGTATATGCTTGCGTCTCTCAATGCTTGTGCAAGGGAGATTGGGATGCGTGAATGGGGAGATGGGGGTCCTATTGGCACTGGCAATTTGATGCAGAATCCCGAACAGACGGAGTTTTTCAGAAGTGATAAGGGATCTTGGAATTCACCGTATGGAAATTTTTTTCTTGAATGGTACTCCGGAATGCTGCTGCTTCATGGAGAGAGGATATGTAGGGAAGCTGAGACTGTTTTCCGGGGTACAGAAGTTAATACATCGGCAAAAGTGGCTGGAATCCACTGGCATTATGGCACAGAGTCTCATCCATCAGAGTTGACTGCTGGCTACTACAACACTTCAATGAGGGATGGATATCTACCAATTGTTCGCATGCTTGCTAGGTATGGATTCACTTTGTGCTGCTCATGTTTTGAAATGCAAGATAAGGAAGAGAAACAGATGAACCCTGTCAGCAGCCCGGAGGGCTATCTTAAGCAGCTGCTATTGGCAGCTAGGTTGTGTGACATACCACTCGAAGGAGAGAATGCTGCTTCAAATTTGGATGATGGATCGTTCCAACAGGTGGTAAAGATGTCGAAGTTTTACTCCGATGGTCTCGAAAAGCCCTCCTTCTCATTCAACTTTGTGAGGATGGACAAAAACATGTTTGAATATCAAAATTGGGTTCGTTTTACTCGTTTTGTGAGGCAAATGTCTAGTGCAAATATTTTTCGAGCCAAGCTAGGTTTCGGGGGTGATATACATCAGTTTATAACGTCCAGATCAGATGCAAAATTTGGAATGGCTTTTGCTTATTGTTAGAAACGCTGCATTCCATTTGCAACATCAAAGCAAATGTTATAATTTCGCACCACCACTGATGTGAATATACAGATAGAGATTACCTCTGATCTACTATTTTTAGATGTGTGGTAATGCCTCATTTTTCCCCCTAATGATTCTCCTACCCATTGCGCTCATTTCTTAGTTGCAGAGTTATATGAATTGTAATACATCGCCTTCCTGATGTTTTGAAAATGGTTGGCTTGTCATCTATTAATCTTTTTCCTTTTATTTTTCTGAAAACTGATAAGATGTAATTGACTATTGCTTTTGCTAGCAGTAAATTTGATAGTATAGCATCAATGTTTTTATTTATTTATTTATTTTTTCCTTTGTTGACCTATAAAAATAGAATCGAAAGCAATTAATTGATCCTAGTAATCACTGCATTGGTTGAGAAAATAAACAAATACGTAAAATCAGTCTGCTCGTTTGCCTCTCTGTTTTTTATTTTTGGTAAAAATAGATGATATTTTGTAAGAAGCGAAAAAGAGAGAAAACGACATGGGTAGGACTAATGTGGGCCAAAATGATTTTTTTGTGCATTTTTCTAAAAGTGACATTTTTAGGGGTGTCAAGAACAGCTTGACGGTGAAAAAGTTCTAGATAATAATTTTTTTATAATCAAGAAACTCTTGACACTTTTAAAAATGTCATTTTTAGAAAAATTTATTAAAAAAGTCATTTTGGTCTAAGTTAGTCCTATCCACGTCATTTCCTCAAATTACATAATATCGAGGCCCGAGATCACCCTAAGCTCGAAGATGGGGGAAGTAGGGGACCAGCAATTCATATCCGATAAGCAAAGCCTCCGGAACAGAGGTGAAATCTAAACTACCAAAGCTAGACGAAAAACAAGCCCATTGTGCTATGTTATGAGCTAGACAATTAGAGAGTCTAGGAGTAAATGATGCTGACCAAACAGGAACAAGAGCTAAAAGGTTGGTACAATCAAAAACTACATTAGATAGTTCCCATGGGCAAACTCCTTCAGCTCCGTTAAGACTTTGGATGAACAGTTTTGGAGTCTGCTCGTTTGCCACGTTGGTGTTGAAATTGAAACTTGAAATTGACATGGATAGTAGTAATTTTAACAACAATGACCTTTTCAGGGGTGTTCTGAAAAATGAATTTTTTAGGCAAGAACGTAGCCGTATGGAGCTCATATTAGACAATTGACTCTCTGAATTTTATTTTTCTAGCAAACTTTTCATAAAATTAGTCTTTTACTTTCTTTGAACTTAACTGAACTTATAAGATTTTAAGTAATATGCTCCTCAAACTCCGAGTCAAACTATTTCTACAATTGAAGCACATTCTATGAGTATCACAATGTATGAGACGAGTCTTATATTATTTTGATCATTATGGTCACAAATAATATAAAAAGACATTCATCACATATACTGTGATACTCGAAGAAAAATCATTATTTAAAGCACTCGTAGGAAGGTTTTGAAAATATTCCCAGTCAGATCTATTTCCCAATTGAAGATACAATCATATTGCCAAAATCAACTGACAACTAATATTATCCATAAAAAAAAAAAAATCATTGCAGTGAATACCTGTGGTCACATTCAGTAATTTGTTTCTGAAATTTTTTTTTTTGAATTTGGCTTATGCCTAACCTATCTTTAGTTTTTTGATTGATTAGGTTGCAAATCCTTAATTGGGTTAAAAAAAAAAATCAAAACTATAAAAGGATCAAAACCCTGCATCCCCTTACTAACACCTCGCACCCAATAATCTCTATATTAGGGCGGGTCACTGTGTCTCATGTGAGTCAAATCATGAGGCCCACCTCTAACGGAAATTGTAATGCAGTAATGCATCAGACACGTAGCTCTTGATGTCAATATGCAGACGGTAATTAATTGAGTTGTTAAACATCTTGTATTTTATTCAAGATCTATATAGAAAATTAGAAATTCCATTACTAAAGGGATGATTTATGATTATAATGCCGGGTATGTACTCAACTACTATAGTACTGGTTTTTTGACCATCAACTTACGTGCACGTGAGTTTTCATGTTTCAATTAGCGAATCATAATAATAGGGAGTTATTCCACAGTTTTTTATCGTCAATGTTCCCCTTGTACTTTGCATGAACAGGCCAACAATTCTTTGAAGCTAATAATGCTCAGGCACTTCTTTTGCCTTAGAACCTACCATGTGGCTGGCCCCTCTCACGATAGAAATCATATTGCTTTGTTCACATGATTCTAGTTTATATATGTCTTTTCTACCATATAATGCTTGTACCACCTTTTTCTCTTTGCTCCATCTTATGAGTATCACATTATGTATAATTATGGGGCTGTACATACACAAAAGATCATGTTTTCTTCATTTTCAGCCATACAGTGAGAAAGGGCATTTTCGTTTATGGTCTCTGCTTGTCCTTATCAAATAGTTCCTCCTTAAAAAGTATAGGGCCAGTCCGTACAGCACACGAAATTTTTAGAATATGAATTGAGTCCCTCTTCTTTTTTTTTTTCTCTCAGGAAAAAAAACATATGAATTTAGTCCCTTTCTCCATTGTTGTGCATTGCAACATATGATGGTGTAAGTGCCATGCCCTACAGTAATGTTTAGGCTCAGAACATCTACGTACACTAACTACAGCACTACTTTCCATTCTACGATGGGATTTTAGTAGAATTTTTTTTGCCTCCATTTAACAATGACCTTAAAATCGAAAGCATAAAAGCAGAGCAGATATCTGAAAAAAAGGCTTTACAAAGACATATATTAGATTACTAATTCTTCCAAAAGCTTAAGTTGCAAAGAGGTGAACAAACATTAATTAGATGTTTATGCATTTGAGTATAACATATTGGATATGCATAGCCTGAGGTTGACGTGTAAATCCTCTCTTAGGGGTGTGTGCCAAAATTTTATTAGTAAGAGTATTTTATGGATTTCACAAATTTTTCCTAGTATAAAGAGGACATTTGGGGCCCGGTTTTGTTAAATGATTCTAAAGATAAATTAGATTGCTTAAGAGGCATATGAAACTTTTTTTTATATTCGTTCTATTGCATCATAGTGAAAACTTACTATGGTTGATAGTGGATATAACTCTCATATTGAGAGTGAACCATACTATTAGTTTTGCGTGTGTTTGCTTTGTTTTCTATTTTATTGTTCTTATAAGTAAAGAATTAAGGTATTTAATTTTTTGGAATTATCTGCTAGTTAACAATTCTACCTAAGAACTAAGAGACTGCAAAATTGCTTTCTAGTTACCATTTTTAGATAACACAACCGTATTTCTTGATAATTAATTAAAGAACAAAAACCCAACAGAGATTTCATTTCAAGTCTATTAACATATATATCCATCTTCTCCATATTTTTCAGAATACATATTCAAGAGAGTTATTAACTATTTTGGTAAGCAAAAGCAGAATATATAATACGTTTAGCTACTTCCATTAGGAGATACTAAGATAATTTAACAGTTGGCACAAACAGGTGATGCCGACATACACTATCATCAATGTTTGTTTCTTGGGAAAAAGGATCAGAAAATTTGGATTGTCAACTTAATAGGCCGGTGATGACGTTTTCTGATATGACTGCCACCACTCATGCATGATTGTAAATCGAGTCCAAACAAAGCAAGAGAGGTGGATGGCTTTCCTATCCTTTCCATAGAGGACCTCCCTTGAGAATGAGCTCGATTTGTCCATTACCATACAATATGACATCTATAAACGCTAAAAGGGTTTACCGAATATGAAGAGGATAAGCTCCTTTGATGAAGCAAGCATGCAAAATGAATAGTACTCTTTTATGAGCAACTCTCTACTAGTGCTTGACTATTTGGTTGGGATCTTATATACATATCCACCATTTTTGGTTCTCATGAACATGTACGTTTTGGCCTACCTTTTTTGGTACACAAAAAGTAGGAAGGAATATAAATTTTTTAATTAATAGATAACAAAAGGGAGTTCTAACTAAATGTGCATTATGGTGTCACATACTTTGAGAACGGTAACAGTTCCTAATTGTACGCAGAAAAGATGTAGAGTTTTGTGTTTTAGTCGGTCAGTCTTTAAATCCATATTGACAAACCATAACATCAACAATTTAGGTTCTTTGAATTCACCTAACAAACAACTATCACCCACTCAAATTCTTTGAATTCACCTACATAAACAACACCATCTTCATCATCATCATTGCTTGCTCCACTATTGGAATTTATTTAGTGTAGTTTTTTCTTAATATAAACAGTAAGTATTATGTCACATATAGTTTGACTATGATATCTCGAGAATGTGCTCCTACTAATGGCCATGACTTTGTTAACCTTCCAAAAGCTCTGAAAACGATTGTTTAAATGTATAATATTAGGGGGGNTATTTCCTAAGTTGACTTAATTATATAAATATGAGAATTTTCATATCCACAAATGAATTAATAGCTCCATTCATTAAGTAGTAATGGTACGTAGATAAATTGAGAGATGACATTTGCATTTTGTCAAACGCCTTATGATGTTGATAAAGACTTGGCAAAACTGAATAGTGAAGTCAATAATAATGCTTCAAATGGGGCACTGAAGAGAGAGATGAAAGATGTTTCTAGAGCTAGCGAGCTAGCCGCAACATGCATGGTATGCAATCTAAGATACTAAACCATCACTTGAGTTGACTAGTAATGACCAAACTAGATGTTACTCCATGATCGATTACTTCGGCATTCATGATGTTATAAACTAAATAAGAACAAAAACGTTAACACACTTCATGATGATCTAGTTATAACGTTTTCGAGTGAGTGGTGAATTCCCTTCTAGATACGAAAAAGAAAGTCATGGTTAAAGTTGTGCTAGTATAATTGTGCTAGTCTTGGAGAAATGTGGGCAAAACCAATAAAAAGCCAAATAATGCTTGAAGTAGGGCACTGAAGAAAGAAAGACAAGCAATGTAGCTTAAGAATGTTAAATCATGATCAGAGTTTACAATTTTTAATTGGATTAAAAGTTAGTATATAATAGAGTAGTATATATGTATATATATAGGCATACATTACCATAACTATCATTGGCCCTTACGAATTTTCCCTTCTGTCATTGCCTTGGGTTCGGATCGTAACAATAATTACTCGTAAAATAAACGTGAGAATTAATATTTGTTAGCCAACTCCCATCATAATCACCTGGAAAAATTTCGGGAAATGAAAACCAATAAAGCCGATGCAGAGAGTATATAGAGCTTCTAAGCCATGAAATTAGCGCTGTTACTCCCGTTTTTAGTATCCCAAAAATTATGTACAATAGTTCACATAGTTAAATATGGTTTGATGATGTAACATAAATCATATGAACATCAAGTTAGTGTGGTTTGACTTCCTGGTGGTTATTATTAATGGGTACAATATTTTCTTCACCACTCTGCATAGCTTTTGAGTCTGGAGTAGAATGCACCACAAAAATTGAAAAAAAGTCTAATAAATATGGTTCCACAATCTTTTTACCCCACCACTTGATATAAAAAGCACAAGGCTCCTACTTCCTCCTAACCCCTCAAACATTTGTGTGCTAAAACACCCACCTCAAGATCCACAAATGGCTTCTCTGACCAAAACTTTTCTTTTCATTTTCCTCTTGCTCTTTATGGACATGTCTTCAAGTAAGCAAGTTTTACATTTTTATTTTATTTATTTATTTTTAAAAAAAGAAAACAAAGTTTCAACATTAATTAATACGTATAATCACTTTTCATCTTCATGCAGGCAGAGTCAAAGGTTTTGTAGATGAAGTGAAGCCAGCATCCCTCCCGAAAAATGAGGTAACAATAACATATTCTAAGACAATACAACATGAAAAAGAAATTTTCTTTAATAGAATTACTAATTGGGCTCTTTTATTGTGCTCATCCTATGTAACAATCCTTTCAAAAATTTTATTATTATCTATCTTTGAGTGTCAAATTTTGCTACTAAAAATATTTGTAGCCAATAAAAAACAATTAATTATAAATTTTTTTGGACACTAAAAAACCAGTTTGAGTTACAACTTAATTTGAATTTTGGGCAACAAATTTTGTAACTAATACCAATATTTATAGTAGTGAAACTAGTTTTTTTTTTTGTTTTTTGTTTTTTTGTTGTTGTTGTTGTTGCTGCTTTAATTAGCTAGTAAAAGTACTAGGTCAAAATGTTGGTGTTGGTCACTGAATAAATCAGGTTGTTCATAAAAAATTTGTTCTTTTCTTTAAAAAGAAAATTTTTAACTTTGATTTTTGTTGTGTAAAAGGCCATTGTTGGAAAGAAGATGAGAAAGCTCATAACGCTTGATGCTATATTGGACTATGACAAGCCAGTACCTAATCCTAAGCATGACAAGAAGCCTGGTGGTGGTAACAAACGCTGATGTTCAAGCCTACTAATATTATTGTCACTCCCTTCACAGTTCAAATGTTGTATTTTAGTAACAATAGATGCTATTTCTGCTTCTAGGAAAAGAAGGCAGGTGTATCCTTAAACTCAAAGAAAGAAAAAGGTTATTAAGCTTACAAAGCCAATAGATTATGATTTTATTTGATGCCATAAAACAAGTAATAAATAAAGCCTGGTATTGGAGGGAAACATTGTATTTTATACATATTAGTGACATGTTTTATCATTGATATATATGATAATATGTTGTATATATGTAAATTGAATCTCTATCCTCAACCAATGAATAGATGACACATCGTGTTAAAAATTTAAATAAAAAAGTTCAAAAAATTGATTGGACAGTTTCAAATTTTAGGACATATTATAACAATTTATTTGTTAGAGTTCCCAAAAACAAGGCAATCTTGAAATATATATATATATATATATTTTGGGGAAAGAATGATTGTTTCCAAAATGGTTGATCACAGTACTAAAAGTGTACATTATCTGCCAGAATAAATATCAAACATTAATATACGTGTTGGCTTTGAATGTTAGGGGATATAGCAGTTATTGATGAAAGACAATGAGTAGGAGAGAAGGGCTTAATTGAATACAAAAATGGGTACCGATAATAGATGAAAGAGACCACGTGTATGGTCTGAAAGATGACATCAATAAATTTTTTTGTCCTTTTTAATTTTCTCAAAGATGGCTAAACTAATTTCCATATCCTATAAGGAGACATCGTTCTATTGTAATACCCCCATCATGTCTGCCACTAACTACTATAAATGAAGCAAAAACTTTTCCAATGTACCATGAATTATGATGCTCAGCTCTCAAATATTGATGCTAAGGTTCTATATTAGAATCTCTGCCAAACCATACTAGTTATTATGTTAGTAATCTTAATGAGTAATGTGATCTTCCCTCAAAAAATATACCAACTTGTTATTATTGAAATTTCATGAGACTAATATTATTGTATAGAGCTTTATTCAATAACTATGAATTATACTATACCAGCAGTAATTAAGAAGGAAAATATTCCGAACTTTAATCTAACTTCTTTTATATGCCAATTAACCACAGAGTTGGAGTAGAAAGGAACTGTGAAGTGGACAGTAATTATGAAAAAAGAATAGTGGATCTGGTTTGCAAAGATGGCACTAAAGCAGAGGAATTTTTCTTCAAATATAGCTGGCAGAGTTAGAAAGTCAACTTCAGAGAAAGTTCCAGGAAATAATATGATGATTTGTTAAGCACCATGATTTTATACATTAGATTTTAAATGTACAAATATATATAGCTAATAAGCACAATGAATGAAGATGAGTTTTACATATTATGGAGAATCACATGACAAAACTTGGTAAAAGAAAACTGACAATTATTAAATTGGTGCAAAACTGAAAAGAAAATACCTAAGAAAGATCATGATTATTTTTTACTGTTTCATCTTAATGTATAAAAGATTGATTCAATTGGTTTGACTGTCTATACAAGAGTACTAGAGGTACAAAATTTTGAGGAGATTTTTAGTTAAAACCCTTTTTTTGTTTCATGATAAAGCATAAGATGAACCTAATTGAAAGTGACATTCTATCATCCAACCACCAAAAAAAAAAAAAGTTAATCATATAATTAAAAAAAAAAAAAACCTTCAGATGAAATTTTTGGACTTGTGTTACATCTAATACTATGTTTGTTCCTTTATTCTCTTCTGCATAATGAAGTATAAGAAAGAATCTAGGGCTCTGCATTAAGCTCACGAAGAAGACAACTTCTTATTGGATGCATGAAAAGGCAAAATAAAAAGGATATAAAATTCAGATTATAATAATAAGCAATTAAAAAAAAAAGGTGAGGGGGCAAAAGGGGTTCTGAAATTGTTTCTTAAAAAATTTCGGGGATGAGCATAAATATGGTTTTTCACCTGACAAGCCTCTTTTGTTATGATGAGTAGGCCTTTGTTATTATGTCAACCGACAACCTCAAGTTGTGCAAGCAAATACAGGACTGGAATCTTAATCATTTTTAGTACTTAATTAATTTGCTATTAAGGGCCACCATTATCAATAAGCAATCTTATCACAGCTGATTTATTCAATAAAATACTCAATCCCAACTCAACTATGACCCTTAACTTCTATACAATTGGCTGTGTCAAGCTACATCCATATATTTCTCTCTCGCTGTTTGTTTATGAATTAATCAATGGCGCGCATCGAAAATCGTGTCTTTAATCTGAATTATTGGCATCCTAATTAAAATGTTAAGCATTTGGAGATAGAAACCCTAATTCTTTTATAGAATCATATATTAAGCCCAAAGTTGATCATGTATTTCTTTGTGATTAAGATCAAGTCCTAGGATTTGTTCACCTGAATGATTCATACAGGTTCTTTTAGAATACAATTTATATTGATTCTTTTGATAGGTAAAATAATTTTATTTGGTCATGTGTTATTGATGTTTCCCTATTGATTAAATTTAGAGCACAACAACTTACATGAGGATAAATGGGTCTATTAATTGTAGGTCATAACCATAAATGGAATGATACCTAACATGTGAAAAATGGCCCTTGTTAGTGTGCAAAGGGTTGTATTACATTAGATATCAAAAGGGAAGTGAATTCCAAAAGGTGAACAAAAGCCACAAACTAAGTTGTGTATTGTCCCACACCAACACTAATGCCTTTGGCAGAAAAAAGAGGCAACTAAAACCTTTTATTTAATTTTTTTTCTTTCTTTCTTTCTTATATGTAGCAGAAATATTTGGTGTAGTTGACTTTGGAGTAGGGAATATGGGTAATGTATTTTGAAAAATCATTCCACAAAAGCATTTTTCTTGTGGGGTTGAGAGTCATCATGATAAGCTGTTTTGGCTCTATTCCCTTACCACTCAAAATAAAAAGCAGACCTTCCCACTCTCCCTCTGAACTACATTCAATCTCCATTCACCAAACAAAGTTAGGGAATTAAGAAAAAGAGGAAAAAAAAAATCAAACAAAAATGCTTCCTCAACAGATCAAGATCTTCATTCTCATGTACCTTCTACTCATTAACTCCTCGTTTTCAGGTAAGATCGATCGAATACGAAAATAATAAGCTGTTTAAGCACTAAAATCAAATCTATAATGAGCTCTACAAGCGATTGAAGTAGCTAGCACAAATCAAAACTTTTCTTTTACTTTGCAGCAGAAGGAGCTGATCATGACAACTTCAAGGGTTCTGGTATGAAGCTCACTAACACTCCAGATCATGAGGTAAGCTTTTTATCAATATTATCACATATACTATATATACTTATATATGAAGAGTAATTAAAAGATAGTCTTAATTATTTTTCAGTCCTTGATATACTGATGATTAATACTTTATGATCTGATATCTGTTGAAGTTGATGCTTATGAAGGCGATGAATATTGGAAGGAAGCTACTCATCACAGTTGATGCAATGTTAGATTATCAAGACCCGGGAGCCAACCCTGTACATGATCCACATAAAGGGCATTGAGGATGATGATCATGATTAATTATGTGGTGATTAAAGTACGTATGTACGTGGGAGTTAGTATTAATAATCCTTGATCATGAGGTTTTAATTAATTAAGAAATCATCTTGAAGTCTATATATATATATGTGACCTTTTTGGTGCAACTTAAGAGTGTTGGTGAGAGTCTGAGAAATGTGTGGATTTTCCCATGAGTGATGAGTTTAATATCATGATTGGTGTGGAGCTGTGTGTGTGTGTGTGTGTATATATATCATGTAATTTGAACTCTAAATTTGCAGTTTGCACTCTTAATCTTAATATAATTTGCAGTTTGCAGTTTAATGTCATTATATTAAGTTAGTGCATGTATTACTGGAGATGTGAAATTTTAATTGTGATTAATCGCTTTATAGGAATTTGTTTTCGTCATAATCTAGAGATAGATATGTATAGCAATTTCGTAGATTGATTTGAAAGACATAAACATCCATGTTTATTATAATAATCTATATATGTACACCTCGATTTGAAAACGTTTATTTGCAAATTAGCTCTTAACTAAGATTAATGAAGAGGACAAATTGTACTCACAAAGAACAAAAATAACTCCTTTACTTCTTTTTTCTTTTTAAATATTTAAAAATTCAAACATAACTCTTTTGTAGTCATCGATGATAATCTCAAAATCTCCTTTTAACCCGAAACTGATGAAAAAATGAAAAGAAAAACAATATATATATATATATATATATATCTCTCTCTCACACACATATATATATATATATATATTTTAAATTTACTAATTAAGAGTTTGTAAGATAACCTGGACGGCATACATAACCTGTACAAAAATATTTTTGTTTTGTTTTCTTTGTCCAATTTTTTGCTTTTCATTTTATTTGTATTTTCTTATGATATTTGTTTGGTGAATATTCTTCAAGGCTGCATAAATATCTGTGATCTTTACTGATCATGAGACTGAATATACCTTAAGAACTGTTCGGACAATATATAGTCTTATCTTATGAGGTATCTGCTAGGACTCACCAACACAATTTATTCCGCATTTTCAAAATTGGGATTAGTTCTTGTTTGTACCTTTGTGTTTCACTATTATATATTCTATTAAATTCAAATTTTGTACTGCGCTGAACAACTCCTTATTTATGTGGGAGCTATAAATGATTTAACCATATTTGATGCGATATTCATAAATGGTTTATAATATGTTACACATACATACACACACCTTCACTGCCCAGTCGTTTCATATATATATATATATATATATTATATATATATATATATATTATATATATATATATAAGATTTTCCATTATTATCTCCACTGCAATGGGAACATAGTGGAAAGTTCAATCAATTTCAGACCAGTAAATAGCACTGTTATTGTTCTCCAATGTTTTTATTTGCTTGGCATATATATTGGTCCCCAATTTTATTTTCAATTTGGTATTGAGGTATGTAAGGTATTGTATTTTCTTTGACATTTGTTAGTCTTTTTGCCTTTCCATTTGAAAGGTCAATTAGAGTCATGTGAAAGTAGAAATATTTTGCACCATTCGTCCATATAATATAATGTTTTACCTGTTTAGTAAACTTAGTCTTGAAACAAGTAATGTAATCTTTTTAAGTATAACAATTTATAATTAAATGAAAATTTCATGGACAAAAGTTAAAAATTTAGTCAAATTTGACTAATAGAAAATGATATATATGTGTAATTGTTTTAGTTTTAAGGGTGATAATATAATTATTTTTGGACATATGGTTTTGAAATAAATCAAGTGTCATTGTATTTTTTTTTTTTTCCGCTTGGGATTCGATAATCTAATTAACTGTTTCTTTTGCATCTGCTGGTCAATCCCGACTAGAGCAATTATTATACAAATAATATTATCGAATATCATTAGGAGAAAAAGACATTAATATTTTCAAATAATTATACGTCAAGGATTCTCAGCTACCTAAGCATCCAAGAAAAATCCTTTAACATTCGAAATATTGTTGTTTTCTTTTCCTCGTACTCTCTACTCTCAGTGGCCAAGTAGACTGTTGTTTTGGACAAATTTTCCAAAAGACTAGCGAATACTAAATAATTAGTTGAAGAGTCGAATATTAGGGGGGGAAGGAAGATTGAGACCAGACCATTAAACAAGTGAAATGTTAGGGACCAACGAAATATATTTTCCCCTCGTATGGCAATATGGGTGTTCGTCCAATCCGCCAAACCTATGAAACCAACAAAACCAATGATGGTTTGGTTTGGCTTGTATTTTTCCAAAACTATTCAAGTTGGTTCGATCTGTAAATTTACTCTCAAAAAAATCAAACTAATCTAAACCAACTTATATATATATATATACATATATGGGTGAGTTTTCAAAATTTTATTTTTCTCCATGAATGGGTAAGTTTGACTAATTTGGAAATAAACCTACAATAACAAGTCATCTCATTCAATGTATTGATTTCTAATTCTTTTTTATTTATTTCCTATTTGAAAATTTAATCTAAAGTTTAATTTTTTAATTACCTTTAATTTAAAATTATATGTACTATTGTATCTTCAATATTTCATAAAATTCTTTTTTACTGTACGAAAGGTAAAATCTAATGTAGCATAATTTTCATATTATGAATAAGTTATTTTCTTAAATAACAAAAAATGAATAAAGCAACTACATTGAAAGAAAATTTATTTAAAAAAAATTATGCGTGAAATAACTTAAAATTTGTACATATTTTGTTATTTTTTTTTCCAACGAATAAGATAGTTGAGAATAATTTGGGATTATTAAGTATTTTATACTAGTTTTATTTTCTTATAAAAAAAAGAAAATAAAAAAAATTGACCAACTCATCAGGTTACTCATCTTTTTTGTTTTTAATTTTAAATAACTTTCTATGTTTATATATGTATTAGTTATAATAATTTTTTTAGTAAATCTACTAATATTATTTTAGCCATTAGATTAAAATCTAATGGCACAAATTAGACTATCCATCCATAGAGTAAAAACAAAAATCTCCATTGAAACATCACCCATATATATATATATATATATATATTAAAAATGGACCATAATCTAATAGATATTTTTTTTGCCTATTTATAGATATTTTTTTTAGCCGTTAGATCATTATCTAACGGCTACTATAATTTGAGTAGTTAAAAAAATAACAATAAATACACATTATTTAATGCTTTTCTCCCTCTACTTTTTATCATGAAAAAATATGCGTGATAAATTTTAATTGGACAAAATAATACTATACATAGGTTACAAAAAAAAAAAAAAAAAAACCTGCTAGGTTGGTGCCAATTAAAAATATATTTGCATTTATATAAGTTATTAAATGGTTTTTAAAAAATTTTGACAACATGTTTATGCGTGAGTTTTCTTTTTTATTTTTACTCTAAGTTAATGCTCTTCTCTTTTATATGCCATTAGTGAACGGTCCAAAAAATTGGCACCAAAATGACTAAATCTAAAACAGCACAAATGCTTGGTGCGTTAATTTTCCGGCTTTTAAAAAAATCAAACCGATTTTTTTTTTATCTAGAAAAAACACCAAACTGAATATAAATAGTTTGGATTAGTTCGAATTAGTCGCAATAGTTGCCTCAAATAGATTGGATTGGATTGAAAACTCCAAACCGATTATAGGTTAGTTTGATAGGAATATTACCTTGAAGAGGCGATTTGATTCAGTTGAACACCCAACAGACTTTCTGATTAAAACGATAAATGAATTAACAGATGCTCAAAAAATAATACGTTGGGTACCTTAATGCATGCCCCCAGAAAAGTTGGAGACGTGTTTACAAGTTTTCTTTGTGTACACAATAATATACATGATTGTAATTTTTTTTTTTTCAATGGGTTACAGGGTGAAGAGTGACACTATTAATCAGATAAATTCGAGGTGACTTTATGTACTTGTGTATCGAAGTAAGAAAAACGTACTAAAAATTTTATGCGAATTTTTTGTTTTTGTATGAACAATATTAATGGTTTTTGACTTTTTTCTATTACTCTTTGGAGAAAACAATTGATGTGAATGTTTCCACTAACGATAAATTTCATTCATGGTCACTAAACTACGATGAATGTGTTCTCTCAATCCTTAATGAGTACCTCATTTCAATTTCGAACTTTAAAACTAGATATTTTATTTGAAGGATGTCTAAGACGTTGATGCCAAGGGATAGAGAAAGAGGAAAGGATTGAATTGCATGAAGCTTTTTGTGCTTTATAAAGATAGTAGAGTCCCTCTCCAGTTTAGTTCCTGTCCCAATCATCTTCCCCAAGTGTAAGTCCTGTACCATACAAAAATGAGTGAGGAATATGATGCTACAAAAGAAGTATCGGGCAAGTTTGCTTATGAAAATGAGATTTAATTAAAAGTTTAGAACACACAAAACATTATCAAGAACCAAACTAGATGAGAACATAACCCAACGAACATGTGTAACATTAGCAATAGATCCATTTGGTAGTTCTACTATTTATCCTTAACAACTTTCGAAGTTGTGAGTAATTCAGGACTACAAACAATACGATCAGTTGCTCTACTATCAAGAATCCATGTTGTTTTCTTGCCTTGAGAAGAAAAACAAAGAACTTTACCTGAAAGTTCATCATGAGTTGAGGGATTACCAACATGATTTGCTATGGAAGACTTGTTATTGTAAGCATATGCAGGATTTGTTGGCATGCTTCTGAGTAAAAGGCAATAAATTAGATATGTCATCCTTCTCATCTTGTTGTGGAGCAGCAAATTGATTGCCCTGCTTTGTTGTCCTTGCTTTCTGTGTTAACCGTTAGTTGTGGAGCCAATATGATTCCTTGAATATAGTCATGTATCTCATTTTCAATATGAAAGAGTTGGACACTATTTACCTAAGAAAAACGTTCTCGTAATTCATTCCATATTGCATGTGCTCCATTATAATAGAACACGCTGGCTGCAATTTCCTTAGAGAGTGAACTTAATATCCAGGTCTTGGCAAGGTTATCACAAGAAATCTACTGCTGCAACTTGTCGCCTGCATCATTTCTTGGTCATATCATCGATCCATTAACAAAGCCACATTTGTTTTTGACTGTTAAGGCCATAGTCATAGAGTGATTCCATGTGCTATAGTTTTCATCAGTAAGAAGCTGTGACACGAGAACCAACCCAGGCTGATCTGAATGATGAAGATACAGAGGGTGGTTGGGATTGTCGAACTTTAGATGCCATGCTCAATTGAGTTGGCTTCTTTGGGTCATTCTCATCTCCCATGGTTAATATTGAAATGGACAAAGTTTTTCAGGCCACCAAGATTCGGTGCTCTGGTACCATAATAAGAAGATATTTGGTTAGAGAATTATGATAGTTTTATTCAACAGTAAAGATACAACTTTATATACGATGCCATAAAATTTAGATTCTATTCTATTGCCTAGAAATTAGCTCTGACTTTCACTAGAATAGAAACAGACTAATTAAGTCAACATACATCATTTACTTTCATATTCTAATTGATTGTCTTTAACCCTTCATGAATCTAAATATTCAATTCTGAAATTTAGAGACTAAAATGAAAATTTTAGGTTGAAGAAAAAACTAAAATGAACTTTCAACCCATTAATGATTTAAAAAAAAAAAACGAATATTGGCGAACATGTTGAACATTATTGGGTGTAATTAGTCGCTCCTTTTATCAAACAGAGTATTTAGTCCTTGATATGTTGAACATTGCGCCAAATAATACAAAAGGCGTTTAAAGGGGAAAAAAAAAAGGTAACAGTTAACGCACACAGCTAACGGCTTTTAACGGATCACCGTTTCAGCATTAATACCGTAACCTTGAAGGCAAACAAAAACAACAGAAAAACGTCGCCGTATTAGCGTCATAGTTATCCATCCCACTAGTGTACAGCCGTGTGTCAATCCTAACAGCAAAAATGATCCCCAAAACCTATTCCAACCCATCAAATAACACCACGTGTCCCAAACAGTTTATCCGAAAAGACACTTCTGTCCTCCTCCCAAAAAAAAACTGCCAACCAACAACAACAACAACCACCTCCCTCACTCACACTTTTGCCAGCAAGGATAGACATCTGATCTGCAATCGGCGGCCCAGTCCACTCCCATCAGACCTTCCTTCCCTTTCTCTATTCTCTCTCTACTTTACAATTAATCACTTTAGGAGAAGGGGATTTGTTGAGAATGGTGGCAAGTTCATATCCATAATTAACTCTGTAACCTCTTTTGCTTATATTCCTTTTTTTTTTCACTCTTTCATTCTCTAATTTATTTCACACAAACTTCATCATCGTCGACCTGGTCCTCCCCGACGTGTTTGCGCGCCGCCAAGATGCCGGGCTTAGTCTCAGTCAAAACCCCACCCGACGCGCCGCCGCTACGGATCTCGGTCTCCGAAACCCAAACCCCTACCCAGCCCCAAAGATCCGACCCGGGAATACCCAAAACCCCATCCCCACACCCCAAAAGGCTCCCCTCTCCTTCCGCCTCCGCCTCCGCCTCCCGGTCCAAACCCTCCCCGGACCGCCGATCCAAGAAGCCCCAGCCCGATAGTCCGAACCAGATCTTGTCGGAGGCTTCGCTTGACAACCCGGATCTCGGCCCGTTTCTGCTGAAACTGGCCCGGGACACGATTGCCTCCGGCGAAGGCCCTATCAAGGCGTTGGATTACGCGGTTCGGGCCTCGAAGTCGTTCGAGCGGTGCGCCGTCGATGGCGAGCCCAGTTTGGACTTGGCCATGAGCCTTCATGTTCTTGCTGCTATATACTGTAGCTTGGGGAGGTTCGAGGAGGCTGTGCCGGTTCTGGAGAGGGCGATTCAGGTGCCCGACGTTTCGAGGGGTGCGGATCACGCGCTCGCCGCGTTCTCGGGCCATATGCAGTTGGGGGATACGTACTCGATGCTGGGACAGGTGGACCGTTCGATTTCGTGCTATGAGGAAGGACTGAAGATCCAGATCGAAGCTTTGGGTGATACTGATCCCCGAGTTGGAGAAACTTGCAGGTCTGGTAGATTTCCGGTTATCGTTTCCTATGTGGGTTTATCATAGAAACCCTTTACAATAATTAAGCTGAGTAAGGTAGATTATTTAGAGAGGTTATCTTAATTATGAAATTAAGTTTGTTACAAAATGTTTGTGAAATGTAGATTTTTATTTAAAATTTCTTTGGGATAAAGAAGAGGACTTACTGAATCATAATTATTAGGATACTTGGGTTAATGTCCTGGTTTGTTGATTTCCCATATTTAAGGATTTAAGGGTTCATGCTGATATTAGGAGGGATTGACGTAGTTTGAAAAACAAATTTAAAGTTTAAGGTGCATAAGGACATGACATTCCCTAAGGAACGGACGGATTTTCTTTCCTTATGAAAAAAAAAAATTAGTTTAAAGTGAGGTTTCTGGAGAGCACTGCAAATGGTATGCATTGATTGGGAAAATATAGGTTTACCCACAAAAGGAAATATTGTGATCATCCTCTAACTTTAATTAATATCCCCTGTCTCCTCATTAATTACAATCATTCCCAATCCCTAAAATAGGAAAGAATTCAAAGAGTTTAAGTTAGATTTTGCTGAAAGAAAATAACTTGACAAGATTTGTAGGATTTATTTTGGGAAAACATGACAAACTTAAAATATATAGCAAATCAGAAAAGGAAAGAACTTTATATTTATATGTATTTATTATATTCTTTTTTAACGAACTTTCTTGTTTAGTTACTGTTTATATAGAAGCAAAATAATAAAGCTGTTCATGCTTAAAATACACTTTAATCCTACCTTCTTATCATAGTATTTATTGGCTCTGTCCAAGATTACCATAAATATATGCACAATGAATTATTATTTGGTAAGATTAGAGCTTTAGTGATAGTTTCTCAAGGGTACTCATAATAAAGTGAAATGGTATCAAAATGCAGGTATTTAGCTGAGGCTCATGTTCAAGCAATGCAGTTTGATAGAGCAGAAGAACTCTGTAAGAAAACTCTTGAAATTCACCGCGTCCACAGTGAACCAGCATCTCTCGAAGAGGCAGCTGACCGACGGCTGATGGCCCTTGTTTGTGAGGCAAAGGGTGACTATGAAGCAGCCCTTGAACATCTTGTTCTGGCCAGCATGGCAATGATTGCAAATGGACAAGACAACGAGGTTGCGTCTATTGATGTGAGCATAGGCAACATTTACATGTCTCTTTGTCGCTTTGATGAGGCTATCTTCTCCTACCAGAAGGCGCTTACTGTTTTTAAGTCATCAAAGGGCGACAGCCATCCTTTGGTTGCATCTGTGTTTGTACGTCTTGCCGACCTATACCACCGAACGGGAAAGCTTCGGGAATCCAAGTCATATTGTGAAAATGCTCTCAGGATATTTGCAAAACCTGTGCCTGGAACTACAGCAGAAGAGATTGCTGGTGGGCTGACTGAAATTTCTGCTATTTATGAGTCTGTTGATGAACCAGAGGAGGCACTGAAGCTCTTGCAGAAGGCAATGAAGTTGTTGGAGGATAAACCCGGACAGCAAAGCACAATTGCTGGAATAGAAGCACGAATGGGAGTAATGTTTTATATGGTTGGGAGATACGAGGAAGCAAGGAACTCTTTTGAGAGTGCTATAGCAAAACTGAGAGCTAGTGGAGAGAGAAAGTCGGCTTTCTTTGGGGTTGTGTTGAACCAGATGGGATTGGCTTGTGTGCAGCTGTTCAAGATAGATGAAGCTGCTGAGTTGTTTGAGGAAGCAAGGGGGATACTAGAACAAGAATGTGGCTCATGTCATCAAGATACCATTGGGGTATATAGCAATCTTGCGGCAACCTACGATGCAATGGGGAGGTAAGAACCTATGGTCTGCATACTGTAACTAATATTGATTGAAAAAATCATGGTTCAGCATTGCGGATTGTGTGTCTCTATCTTCGCTATGAACAAAACTAAACTGGAGTTTTAGATTGCCAAATGCATTCGGTAAAAGAGATTGTCATTAATTAGTCAGTCCTCTGAAGTCATCTAACTTAGAGAACTTTCATATTTTGCTGGCTTTCTTTGTTGTCACGGTTGAAATATTAAATCACAGTTCATTATTATATACATTCTATATAATCACTTCATTCTTTTATTTGTTACAAACTCCGGAAAGTTTTTGAAAATTCGGAGTTTTCCATGCTATATGTTCTTCAGAAACCCGATTTCTGGTGAGTTCTCTTATTCTTTTAGAATTTTTCGATCACCTTGACAACACCCTTTATCCCTGGTTCTCCATGGTGATCTCTGTTGTTGTTCCTCTATCAACAGATTTTGTTTTGTTGCTCTTTGTTTCTACAGTTTGTCTGAATGCTCATAATTTGTAAAGAAGACCTCACTGGGAATAAGAAATGTTTAACTGCCTCTATCGTTACTTATATTCCAGGTTTACAATGCGTCTAGCTGTGTCCACTCCATGGACATTTTCTGTTATTAGTTACTTCTAGTTCAAGTTTTTGGCTTCACTTTCTCTAATGTGCTCTGTTACCATTTTGGTATCTAGTTTTCAAGCAAGACCAGTAAAGAACTTGGTCTTACTTGAACATTTAGCTGTTTGCTTTCTTTATTTTGATGAATTGAAATGGGGATTGTTTCAGAGTTGAAGATGCAATTGAGATTCTGGAGTATGTTCTTAAATTGCGTGAAGAAAAGCTTGGAATTGCAAATCCTGATTTCGAAGATGAGAAAAGAAGGCTAGCTGAGCTTTTGAAAGAGGCAGGTAAGACTCGAGACAGAAAAGCTAAATCACTTGAAAACCTCATTGATCCCAACTCGAAGAAGACGAAGAAAGAGGTGACAAAGAGGTGGCCAGGCTTGGGGTTTAGAATTTAAAAAAAAGATCTTCATTGATACCCTGCTACATCCATCTGATTTCTTACAAAGTGCACATTATGTAACATAGATCATGTATAGGGTTGAAGTTTTAATTCGGCGAGGTTTTTTCCCGTTTCTTGAGCTTTGAAATCCTCTCATTTATTTTTCCCCTGGTTAATTATTTTATTGAATGTCTGCTGTTGTGAGCTTGAAGTTGTTCACTGAGAAAAAAGAAAAATATTCATCTGAGTGAATAAAATTCTTGTATGTTTTCTCTTTACAGATATATCTTATTTACATTGCTTGAAGTTGAAAACTCATTGCTGTTTATGAAAGTTTTAATACATTGCTCTGTTTTCATAAAAGCCCTTCTGCATGCAGTTGACAAAATTGACAGATTGGCTTTGATTATTCTTTTAGCCTAATCTTTTGTTGTTTAAACATTGTGGCTGTTCACAACCAACTTTAAGTTCAGAGAATATGATGTCCAGGTTATCATTTAAACATAATTCAGATAATACTACATTGTGTGATGTCTCAAATGTTAGGGAATAACCTCCCCAATAGACACACAATAGTGGAAGCGATAAAAAAGAAATAATTGTGAAAATAATGCCGAAATAAATAAGCAAGACATACACAAAATTAGCGTGGTTCACCAATTTGGCTGCGTTCACAGAGCTGCTGCAGATTTTTACTATTGAGAGAAAAGGAAATCTTTACAAGTGTTTACAAACACTTACTCAGCACTCTTCACACAAAGGAAATCTTTACAAATGTTTACAAACACTTACTCAGCACTCTTCACACCCAGACCCCGAATACACCAAAGAGAAAAAACTGTATTTTTCTCTAACTCTCAAGAATAAAATCTCTCTATTTTACTCTCACTATGCTTGGTGTTTCTCACTTCTCTGGGATGAGATGAATGAAGGAATAAGGCCACTATTTATAGGCTTAGATCACTATCCCCCTCACCAACCATTTACATATTATTTCCATATAAAATACGCGGCCAATACACGGTTTCCTTTACCGTATTTTTTTCTTTTACACGGAGTAATACCGTGTTTCATTTACATGGTTAATACATGGCTTGACAAATTCCACCGCTTGACATCAAAGGTTTGGTTGAAGTTGAAATTATTGAAGTACAGATTGGGCTGTTATATGTGATCTCAAAATTGGAATCAGAGTGCATCTAGTCATAACACTTGACTTTTCTGATGCCCTAGAGCATGAGTTCGAGTTGAATATAATGTACGTGGATGTGATTTTTTTTCCTTGTTTGATTTGCTTCTCTTGTTTTGAGTTCTTTTTTATAACTGAATAGTCAGTGTCTGTCAGCTAGCTCACACTGATGGCCTTTTGCATCTAATATTACCATATTGATCCTATCCAAAAGAGGCAAACGGATTATCTATGTGCCCACAAAATCTATGTGCCCACAAACATATAAGTTCCTTTAGAATTAATCAGAGAAAATGAAAACCATTCTTATGAATTTCAAAGTTCATATTTCAATTATATTTACTCCAATAATAGGATTCTGTTATTAAATTATTAGTTGGGCCATCCCGTAAATATGCTAAGTTTGGTAGCCTTGCCTTTTCAATAAATTCTCCATAATAATTTGTAGCCGTTGGCTTAAGGTTCTCGATAATAATTGGTCGAGTCTGAACCAACTAAAAAAAATTAACTAATTAATTATGGGAAAAAGGGGAAGACGGGGTGTTTTGGGGGGTCTGTGAGAATAAGCTGAAAAGATTTAAGAAGTTTGCACTACAAAAAAAATCCTCGTAAGTTACATTTTAAAAAATATAAAATATACTAGTGCGATTAAAAGTCTAGTCGCATTTCAAATATCATTCCTTTTAGTGACATTTATAAAAGATATTAATTAATTATATTAGTGTCACTTTCAAATGTTACTGAATTGTTTGATTAATAAATAATATTTTTAGAATGTCTGAAAAATATTTTAATGGCTTTTTAAAAATGTTACTAGATCATGACATTTGGAAGAAAGTCACTACATTAGTTTTTTGGGTTAAATACAGAAATGATCCATGAAATATACTTATTGTATCATTTTGCCCCCAAATTTTCATCTTATTTAGTAATAACCCCTGAATCATGCAATCGTTACAGCAATGACCCATTCGTCGCAAATTTTTAGTTTTTTAACAGAATATAGTCATGGACAAAGTGTATAATTGAGCATTATTTACCTCTATGAGTCAGAATCTTGTTTTTAGCCATAGTTATTAAACTATGCACTTTACATATGACTCATTTATGTTAGACTTTTGTGAAAAAATAATCATTGCTATAATAATTGCGTAAATTTTAGTAGTTTGCCATGTAAGTTAAAAATTCAAAATCTTATTCTTGACCTAATTCTGCCAAATATTTAACATTTTGTGACAAAAAGATCATTGTTGCAATAATAACATAATCTAGAGACTATTACTATGTAAGTTAAAAATTTAATTAGGAAGTAAACTGGTACAACGTGTATACTTCAGGGACTATTAATATCATTAACTCTAGTGTTTTTTAATAGATGTTGTGACATTTTAAAATGACATAAGGCTATTGTTTTGGGGTTTTCTAATTTTTAGAATTAATCATAAGGCATGGATTAGTGCTAATTAAGCACAAGATTACCAAAACTTAAGCTAACTCACCTAAACTATATGTTGCATGTAGGAAACGATGCTAGCTCAAGAAAACGATAAGAAGCGTAGCCTAGACTACATGTCGTTTGGAAGCCATGCTCTTCATGTGCAAGTCACAAGTTTCGGATACACGCTTTTCCACTTTTCTAGAGACTTCTAGAAACTTCTTACTTGTACCTTAAGCCCTTATAGCCTAAGAACTTGCAACCTAAGCACTTATAATTACAAGTACTTCTACCTTAAGTACTTGTACACTAAGATAAACTAGCTAACAAGAGGTTGATACCTCATTCCCTTATAGCTTAAGACCTCTTGTAATACAAGGCATTATTTGTCTATAAATAAGAGTTATATACCCTATTTGTAAAACAACTATTCAATTCATTTAGCTCAAAAAGATATCAATACAATTACCTTTTATTTTTCCTTTTGCTCTCACGTTCTCTCTCTTTTTTGTATTCATTCGAAGCCTAGAGCGCCCTTCCATTGATCTTTACCCCCGTCATCATCTCTTGCCTTCCTCTTAACTCAAAGCTATCAAACTCTTCTACTTGGCATAGCTCCCACTGAAATCATCATCTCCACTTTGTCCTTAAGCTATAAATTATCATAATTTGTTTAATATCCTTTATTGGGCTTCAAATCCTTTTCCTTTCTTGTTGAGCCCGTGGCTCTATTTGTCTTCTCATCATCCTCTTTATACACGTGTGTGTATATATATATATATATATAAATTTAACCATCCTTATCACTTCCATCACCATCTCAATCTCTTCACTAACCTGCAGCTCTAAATCGTCAACACCACCACCATCACCTTGTCATCTCCTCCAAGCCTGGCCACACAAGCCCAATTCATGCTTTAATATTTGCACTTCAGTGATCTGTGGATACCGAGCTACTCTCCTCGAACTCTGTGCTTGATCTGTGGCACAAGTTTGGGATTTCGTGTTCTATCACTATCTTTTACTAATAATTTATCTAACCTCTCATTGACTTCTAGTTGACACTATGGTCGGTTTATTCACCTCCGTCAACTAGATTCCTTACCATATTATTATATTATTGTCGATTCGTAAGCTAGTTATCCCTGCAACTGTCTACGTACGGGGACACCGTGGGAAGTGTTGTTCTTTATTGCGACTGCCTATCGGGACTTCGATACGTAGTGTCAGCATTGTGATAGCACTTACGTTATTATTGCATCATTATTACTATTGCTATATCGTAAGTACGTTATCCCTGCAACCGTTAACGTGGCAAAGACGCTGTGGGAAGTGTCGTTTTCTATATCGACCGCCCATCAAGACTTCGACACGTAGACAGTATTGTGATAACTCTTACACCTATGTATACTTCGTAATCTAACTATAATTCCAGTTATTTTCTGTTTTATTTTTATTAATCACATGTCCTGTTAATTAGTCAGAGTACGAGGCCAAATCCCGAACAGCCATGATAATGGCAAAATAAATATCAATAAATCTGGTCAATTAATTAATAAAAATATGCTATTAATTTCATTTTTTTTATTTAGATTTTTTTTTGAGAGCGGCATATAGATTTTCATTTTAGCATAAAATTTTTAACGACTAATTCTAGTTACCATAAAAACAATAAAAAACAGGCGAACTCGTGCTGTGTTTAGTAAATAATTTAATTAAATAAAGGAAAAAAAATAGTCCAAAAAGGAAACAATTAACAAAAAAAAAAAAATAAAAAATGTTTTGCGAGCTACACCTCATTAAAACCTGAGAGAATATGAGCACATGTCTCTGTATATAAATCATTCACAAATTCAGATAAAAACTAAAAATATTTACAAAACAATTATCAGAAAAATTAAAGTAGAAGTAATTCAAATTAATCAAGAAGTTGGATGTTCAAATCCGAGAAATCTGCATAATTTTTTAACAAAAAAAAATTAGCAAACACATAATTAATTACATCTAAAATAATAAAAAAATGAGATGAAATGAATCTTAATGAAAAAAACATGATTAAAAATTATTAATATTGTTTATTATAATTTCCTGAGCAACGTGAGTATTATATGCTGATGATGAAAATAATAGTTGACGTGTCAAGGTGCCTGTTCAGGAGAAGTATTAGTGTTTGGAATCTAAAAGCTTATCTTTTTCAAGATTACTGTTATGCATGCTGCATCTTCCGACCAAAAATTAGAAAGAAAAAAAAATAAAATATCGTCTTATAATATATCATAAAACAAGTAATAGAAGATCAACTCTAACTGTCCACAATCACGTATACTAATTAAACAAAGTTCAAATTCATTCTTATAAGAAACAACTTTCCAACAATATATCCGATAATAATAACAATATATAAAAGAAAATATTAGTAAACAACGGATAGATACTCAAAAGTATACTAACTCATAAGGATAGTAAAAGAGTTGTTCTACTGCCACGCTCCTATTTTTTCTCTCCCCACACCTTTTCTATTTATTTTTTTTAGAAAGTGGAGCTTAACTAATGACCTCTATTTATTACAAATTAAAAGAAAATACTTAATATTACCCAATCTATACCCCACCCCATTAGGGATCATAGATTTTCACACCTACTCCCGGTGTGACTCGAACCTAGGACCGAGATCCCAGGTAGCAGGTACTCCTACCACTTGAGCCCCTATTTTTTCTCTCCCTATACCCTTTCTAATTAATTAATTGTTTACAAACATATCCTTCAATAAATTAATAAAAATATCCTTACATAGGCATTACATAAAGAAATTTCATTTCTAAGCTCACCACTCAAATATACCCAACATAGCACGCTTACAAAATCAAGTCATCAATCTAAGAAATCAATAATTTGATATTCATGAATAAATTGTCAATATTTAAGACTTTGATTATACCATTAATTTCATTATAATAAGATAATTTTTTTAAAATTTTAATATTATTAATGTTTATTTGTTATTACCTATATAAAATTTTAAAAAAAAAACTAGAAAGAGCAATAGCATCTCATGATATTATTTTTGTTTTATTTGTATATATACTTGCTTAAATTAGTTTTTTCCCCCTAAAACTACATCCATGTATATATATTCAGTTTCTTAAATCATGTGTAATTGTTTTTTTTTTCAAAATAATAGATATAGCCACTTAGAATAACGTGATCTTAAAACAGATTCCTCATCATATTCTCTCTTCTTTTTGTTACTACAAAATTTCTTGAACAATTAGTTATTGACAAATTTATATAATTCTAATGAGTTTTGGAACTCCAAGTTGACGATGAAATAAATTAGTTTTGGAACTCTAAGTTGAGGTTGAGTATTTCATCATCAGAATTGCAAACTTGGATTATGTCATGCATTCTACTCAATTCATTCAAGATATATTTTTTTTCTTTATTTTCTAGCAAAACTTTAAATAGAAAAATGAACAAAGGAGAAAAAGACAAGTGTAAATTATGTTATTGATTTTCTTTTCTTTTATTTTTATTTATGGTTTTTAGCGGAAAAAAAAACTGATTGTCTTTTTTTTTTTTTTTAGTATTCACCAACTATAGAAATATACATCAAAATCTTGAAGAAGAAAATGAAAATGGAGAAAGACAAATAAGTTGAGTTCTAAAAACTAATAAATAGTAAAGCACTAGGAGGGTGGGACAAGAAATATTTACAAAAATATTTACTAATAGGCAATGTTGTACTTAATGAAAATTTAAAAGGTGTGTGAAAGAAATTTTAAAATTCTATGTAGGATCTTATTAGAAAGAAGGTGGAGAAAGAAAAAAAGAAAAGTGACAATAGAGCTACTCTAAGAGTTATCTTTGAATGAATTTTTTTTTTATTTTATTTTGTATGCAATCTTCAATTTCTGGATTAAGAAGAAGGAGTTAGACCTACATAGACAATAATATAAAATAGATGTTTATTAATAAAATCCCTCAAAAGAAAAAGAATAGAAGGAAGAAAATGACAAGAAAGCTTTCATTCCAGTAAAAAAAAAAATAAGGAAAGTGTTTTCAAATATAATATTATATTTATATAATAGAAAGAACTATTAAAAAAGGAAAATAATAATAATAACTAAATAATTTTAAAATGTGTGCCATGTACAAGTTAGCATTATGAATTTTATATCATTATAACTAATACTAGAGACATTAATATCTTATACCAAATACTTATACCACATGAGGTACAAGATTTCAACTACATTTCTTTTAAAGTGGAACCACATTATTTAAAGTTATGTGACAAAAAATGATGCGATATCACTAATATAAATTTTTTATACAAGATTTTAGTATCTTAATCTTTAGCTTATCAGTATTTAAAGGATTGTTTTATTTTTTAAATAATATCTTTATATATATGTTTCCAATTATTCAAAAAATAATTATAACTTTCATTTTATTCTATTTCTAATAATCAATAATACTAAAAATAAATAAATGACAATTTTTTAAAATGTCACTAAATTAAAAATTAGCGTCATTGTTAAAAATGCTTCTTATTAAAAAAAATGCTTCCAAATTGAAATCTAAAAAATATTAATAATATTTAAAAAATACCACTGAAAATAAATTATAGTAAATACCACTAAATCAAAATGTTAATGGCATTTAAAAAATGCCAATAAAAATAAATTATGGTGACTTTTTTAAGTAAATGCCATCAAACTAGTATTATATAGTTAGTGGTGTCAAAATGGGCTGGCACTAATGGATTGTCATGGGCACAACATTATTAGTAACTATGCCTGGACTAGCACGGCACGATAAGTTAATGTGCCTGGACCGACATGGGCACAGGCACGACACGTGGCACAAATAACAGACACGACATATACGATTAAGAAAAATAATTAGTTTGCAAAAAATATACTTAATTAAATTAAATTTAATTTTTTTGGCATAATTTTAATTCAATAAATGTAAAACAATTAGAAAAATAAAAATATTTTATAGGTAAACGTAATATATATTATAAATATTACATCAATTTTTAATTTTTTAAAGCAAAAAAGTTCCAAAATTTAATAAGTTTGAGCGAAAAAACTTAAAGATATTAAGAATCTAAGGCAAAACTCACCTCCAATAAAAAGTCCTCAAAAGATTAAGAAAGAAAAATTCAGTTTAGATAAGTGTCAAATCATAACTTTTGAGTTATACATTTTGATTTAATTTGAGTAGGTGCCAATTTAGTTAGAATATACTTTAACTGCAGAAATTTAGATTAATTATTATTTTTTACGTACACTCTAATATTTTAATTTAGATTTTTTTTAATACAAAAGTTATCTTAATTTCTTTCCTTTACAAAATAATTAATAATTCATGATTCATAATTACTTAAAAGGAAATATGTTTAATAGTATCAAAATAACTAAATTTTGAAGGAAAAAAATTCAATAATGAGCACGATTATGGAACAAGAATAATAAGAGTTTGAAAATAGAAATAATTAAGTTTGAAATCATATATGATAAAAAAATGACAATGTTAGACATATGAATAATATAATAAAAAATTTTAAAGAATTAATATTTTATTATGTTTTCTCTTAGTATCTTCGTATATGCCTTGTATGATATCGACTTGTTGATAAAATTTTAACACCAACTGGAGGGTGTATGATTCACTATCCTTCAAATTGTTATTCCTTATTTTTCCTCTTTTACTCCCTATGTTGTATTTGAATTTCGGAACGAAATTCCTTTAAAGAGAGAAGTATATAAAAACTGAATTTTTTTTTAAAGGATATAAAAGTAATTTTGAGCTATGGGCAGTTTGGTAATTTTAAATTTTCGGGATATTTAAATAAAAATATTTGGATTGTATCTAGACTTAATTAAGTCTAGGTTTAATTGGACGAAAATGTAAAGAAAGTTTTAAAACAAGGATAAATAAAAATTTTTGAGGACATAATTGTTAGAAAGTTCAGGAGACTGGGCAAAAATTTGAATTTCTAAAATAGTACCCATTTAATCTGGAGCTGACACGTGGTCACTAACTTTTTCTTTTGCCCATAAATCCCTGAACTCTTCCTCTCTTCTCACCAAGGCCCCCGAAACCTCTCTTCCTGCACCTCTCGGTTTCTCTTTTGAAATCCCAGCAACGACGTTGACTCAGGCGATGAACTCTGGCCAAGCGTGCTCCCAGCTAATGAACGAAGCTGCGCCGTCGTGCTCCTCCGCCTGTCGCACAACCAGACGCAAAAACGGGAGGCGTGAAGCCATCCCCAAATCGCGGCACAATTCGGCGATTTAACCATCGTGCACCATCGTCAGCTGTTGCTGCCAGCCCGGATCTCCACTCAACGTTGGACTCGACGAGATCCAGTCGTTATCCCACTCGCACGCCCGCGCGTGAACGCACGCGCGCATCTGAGCCATTTGTTCGATTGATCCGTCGGTTTTGATTTATTCCGGATCTTTTCTTCTTTTTCGATTTTTTCCCCTTTTTCTTTTAACCTAAATCAAATTAAATCAAAAACCTAAATCTAATAAATATCTATTTCAAATTAAATTAACTTAACCAAATTAAATTAAAATACCTAAACCTAATAAAATAATATAAAATTAAATAAAACTGAACCTAAACCAAAATAAAATAAAACAACTTAAATTATTAAAAATCTAAATTAAAATTACGCTGGGACACACATTTTTAATGAGTAAAAAATATAATTAACTCTATAAAAATAGAGTTATCAACTACTTTGCGTGCCACGAGTCGATCCTGCACCGGGACCCATCTTTGATAAAGTATATATCTAACCTAGTATTTTGGGTGCTCTGAATTCGGTGGTAGTTTCTCTATTTAAGGCTCCGATGGGAAAGTCACTTTTTCAAGTGGACTTACCGGGATCCAGAAATTGTTGTTCGAACACCCAAGTGACCAACGAAAGTTTTTTCGAGCGTGATTAACTTGGTATTACTATCATATCGAGGTAGAGATTCAATTACCTAGTTTTATACTTGTTTGGATTTATAATTGCATTAGAATTAATTTATGAAAAATCGTGGTTCATTCGACGGTCTAATAAAGTTATAGAATATTGGATTATACTGGAATTGGACTGTGGATTTCATATACATATTTTCTTTAAATTGTGATTATAGAGTAATACAGCAGAGAGCTGTCCATGTTACAGTAAATCCCAGAATAATGCCATGTTGAATTTTAAAGCATGATTTGATTCTTGAATGTATGGTTATTGAGAACAGTTATATGTTGTACATAGCATAGGATCACACAATTGAGTTCCATTATTGCATCATAGTAGTTAGATCTCTGGCGAGTTGCTGCAGCGCTAGGTAAAAGACCTAGGTCCCTGCACAGGTTTTTGACTGATACATCTATGGGTAGTGTTAGAATGCTGGGTACCTCTGCTACAGAGGTATTGCAGAGTCGTGATGGGAGGATGAGAGCTCACTCATATACTTGGTCGGTTTATGATATGTACAATTATGTGGATTTAGTTTTGGGTTTGAATACGAGATTATTCGTGATATTAATTATTTTATAAACTTGGTTTATAAATAGATTTTGGAAAAGGTATTAAAGTACTATGCATGTTTGATAAAATTGTATTCATTTGAAAAGGTAATTGAATTTCTACTGAGCATGTGAATGCTCACCCCTCTACTTCTCCCACTTTCAGGTGCTCAACTATTTGAGGTAGTTGTTCTGATGATCAGACAAGTTAAGCAGCTTGTACTTGCTTTCATACTCCTATTTCCCTCGTGGGTATCTGTACTCTGATTTTTTAATCTATTATTTAGCCAAGACTAGTAAATTTTACTAAGTAGATGTATGAGGATAGTTTTGTTCTTAATTTGAGAACTTGAAACTACAAATGATTTAATGTAAATTATTTTGGACTTTGGATTAAAGTTTTCAATTGAACCCAGTTTACCAAAATCCATGAATTATTTGTGAGTTTCCAAATGAATTAATCACAAGTTCTCTTAAATGTAATGAGTATTTTTCTTAAATAATTAAAACTACTAAGAGTTTTAAATGGATATGGAATTCATAATGACCTGAGGATTAAAATAAAATTATCTAATACTTGATTTCCCCTGAATTTCGAAGAATTATTATTTTATTATATTTTCACTTAAAATTACTAAATGTCATGTCTTTGGATTTCCAGTCGTGACAATATACGATCATTTCTTAATTAAAACCACCTCGTGTACAGTCTAATAATCAGATTCAGGTGTGAAAAGTGAAATTCTAAATCAGAATTGGATTCAAATATTAGAATAAAATACCACTAATGTCTTGGAGGACATGAAGAATATGTTCATACACTATCATATATTTATAAGTAGCTATGTATATATTCTTCAGACAGTAGGGACATGGAAATTAATGTCTTCTGCATGTCCACTAAATGATATTTCATTCCGCTCTAGGACACATATATAGTTGGTGTGCATGACCATGACCAGTCAATAAACGAAAACCTCCAAAAAGAAATTTTACTGCAAGCCAAAAGAAAAGAATAAAATGAAAATATAAGACAAAAAGAAGAGTAGAGATCAATAGATCATAAGACATCAACTGAAAGAAACAAAACCCAAGTTGTTCTTAGTTCCTAGAAAGGGTAGCTAGATCAATAGATCGTAAGGCATGTGTGGTAGGCAAAAACAAATATTAAAAGAGAGAAAAAAAAAAGCTGAAACTTAAACATTTTTAGATTCAAGTAGGACGAAATTTCTGAAAAGTAATCTGTAAGAAAATTTTTGCAGAGAATGGTGATAGAAATCAAGAGCAAAAGTTTGTAGAGAAAACGAAGATGAAGTTTTAGAGAAAAAGGTTATTGTTATTATTGTTGTCGTCACTATTAGTAAGTAATATTATTTTAGTATTATATTATATATTTTTTTTGATGGGATATATTATATTATATTATACTATAATTATATCGTATTAGTCTTATTTAGCGTTATTTTTATTAATAATAAGAGTTCTGGCTTTTCTTTTGAAGGTATTATTTTAGAGTAGCATATATTCACTCAAAGCTAGCCATATATCATTATAATTTTCTTCATTATGGCCTTTGGCATGCGTTGTCTAAACTCTAAACTAGTGATAAAATGTTTCCTAGCTAAATGTCACATCAATTTAAATTGTACAAATATATTTACTTTTATTTTACTTTGAACGTCAAAAATTAACTAAACCCGCATTTGTTCTCGCTAAATTATTGGAATTCGATAGACCAATCAAATCATAGGAAGTACGCTATTTCACTTTCTTATAAATAATATTTTCACCAGCTCATAGCCTTATATATATGTTGTCCCTCTTAGCTCGATCACTAGTACGAATAAACAATCTTGCACACTATTTTTTACATATTATTTATTATAAACAATAAAGTAAAAGCAAAATCTTGATCATCTACTATATATACACTTCTAATTCATCCCTTTTGCTTAATATTTATAAGCTTGTCTTTTATTTTTATTTTTCAATTTTCTGATCGTCTTAATTTTCATCATCAGCTAGTAATATTAATCACAAACAACAATGGTTTCTGATGAAGCTCTTCGAACTATAGTTGGTATAATAGGTATACACTCTTTTTCAAACTTATATATTAACAAGGAAAAAAAATTATGGGATTATTTCATGATCATATATATGCTATATATATATATATATGATTGTTCTAAGGATCAAAACTAATATGGGATTACTTGGCTTATTTTTCAGGAAACATCATCTGCTTATTCTTCTTTTTATCACCAGTGTGAGCTTACTAATAAATAGTTTTGATTCATATGATTATTTTTTTTAATGACGAAAATAGATAGGATATGGTTAATTAAGTTTCCATTTCTTATATTAATTAGATTATTTTTTTGTGTACACATTTGTAGACCAACTTTTGTTCGAATATGGAAGAAAGGGTCAGTGGAGCGGTACTCAGCCTTCCCATACCTAGCAGCCCTAATGAGCTGCCTGGTCTGGACTCTGTACTCGCTGCCCATGGTGCACCCCGGTAGCACCTTGGTCCTGACCATTAGCGCGTCGGGGGTCGCCATCGAGTCCATCTACATCACTCTCTTTTTGATCTTCTCTGACAATAAAAAGAGGCTTAAAGTGCTTCTAATAGTGTTATTGGAGCTCTTCTTCACGGCTCTTCTTGCTACTCTGGCTCTAACTAATTTAGTTCACACACAAAAGAAGATCAGGTCCTTGATTGTTGGTTTCGTTTGTATATTCTTTGGCGTCGTGTTATACTCTTCACCATTAGCTGTCATGGTTAGTCTCCTCAACTTATGATGATCTTTGTTCTTTTCACTTGAATATATTTGTATATATATATATATATTATAGCATACGATAACTTAATTCGCCATATACATCTAACACCAAAAAAACAAAAAAAAACAAAAAAGTGAAGGAAAACCAGCTTATACGATGTGTACTGCATGCTTATACATTTACCTATCTTCGATTTGTTCTCCCCATCTAATAAAGCACTTTCTATATTCTGTTATATTTTAATTTGATGCAGTGAACATGGAAAAACAATAAAAGTAATAATAGCAATAACTATATTATAGCTATTACTATTGTTATTAATATGACGTTATTATACATGTACTGGTGTTGCAATTAGCTTAGCATGCACAATATGTAAAGTTTACAATATAAATTAATATATATATTCTCTATTTAGTGCTGTGTTTTTCACAGTATTTGTAAATTAGTAAGCTACAATTAAATATGGCTCTCTTTTTTAATTTTTTTATTAACTCATTTTTGTACTAATTAATTAGTTTATTTTCTTATGGTGTACAGAAACTGGTGATCTCAACAAAAAGCGTGGAGTATATGCCATTTTTCCTGTCATTTGCTTCCTTCATGAATAGTCTCGTTTGGACTTCTTATGCTCTTATCCGTTTTGACCCTTTTGTCCTTGTAATTTCCAAACTTCATTACCTCTCTCTGATTAATAATGGAGTAACGCTAAGAATATATATATATATATATATATATAATATTTACGGAAAAACTTATAGTAAATGATGACATAATTTTTAGTCGTACAATTTGAAATGATGTTGTCTACGTTAAAATAAGATGTAGTTGATAATCATGACACATTATTCTGTGCATAAATAGAGATTATCTAGCATTACTCTTAATTTAAAATTTTATCACACCTCGGAAAAAAATGACTATAGATAACTATCTATGTTATTATACTTTGAACCACATCATTTTGAGTTTCACGTACACTTTGATTGAACTGAGAGACATTAAAAAGTAGTGGCTTTTGGTTCGGATCAGGTACCCAATGGGCTGGGCACACTGTTTGGACTGGCCCAGATGATTCTTCATGCTGTATACTACAAATCAACGAAACAACTTATCGCAGAAAGAAAGGGCAAAGAAGTAAATTTGTCTGATGCTGTTGTGGAGGCTGGAGAAGAACAACCCAAGAAGATAGGTGCCATCGCTCCAGAGATTAATGGTCATGATTCTGAGGATCAATCATAAGTCACAATCATCATAAATTATGGGCTCATGATCTCTTTGCCACCGTCTGATTCTCATGAACCCCATTATTTGGACTAGAGAGATCAAGCTCTAACTATATGTATAGAAGCATGGCCTGAATTAGTGTACACAAGAACTATTTGAATATTGATCATGCTTAGCCGAAATAAAATTAATGGTAGAATTAGTGTACCAATTTTTCTACTAAGAATTGTATAAGATCATATATATCAGCACGAAGTGCACATTTTTAGTGTGCAATATTGTTTAATATAGGATTGAAGTTTTAATATTTATTAGGCAAGGTTCTTCTGTTCTGTTGCTTGATTGAATTTGAAAATAGGATAATGCTAGGTGTATTAAAAATTGTACCAAATTTTTAATACCAGCACATATGACATATAAGTTGGCACTATTTAATTGGTATATTAAAACTTACCATAAATAAGTTAATCATATTCACTAATTGAATATTGCCAACTCACATACCATATGTAGATTAGTATTAAAAATTTGATAAAAATTTCGGTACACGTAGCATTATCCTTTGAAAATAATCTGTCATTTACTTTTATCCCCCTAATAAGCTGCAGGTTCTTAATTGGCTCCCACGTGCAGAAACCAATTAATACAAATTAATAGTTACAAAGTTAATTAATAGTTAAAGGCCTTACTTTTATACAAATTGGTTGCACATTAATGTCAAAAGGCCTTTTATCCAAATCGGCAGCACATTAATGTCAAAAGCCTTTTTATCATTTATTATTGTTTGAACAAATTATGTTAATATGTCATGAATTTAGCAGCACATTAATGTCAAAAGCCCTTTTATCATTTATTATTGGTTGAACAAATTATGTTAATATGTCATGAATTTAGCACTTTTATCATTTACTAAATTATTGATGAACAAATCATCTTAATATGTCATGAATATACATATTCAAGAGTACAAATTTTTTAATACAGTTCAGCTAAAAATAATTTAGTTTATGTTCACGAAAGATCACCAATAAGCATTTACTAAGAAAAGAATAATTATTACTTTCATTTTTCCTATGCCTGAAAAACCGTAAGTGTCCTTCTCACCAAGAATTATAAAAGAAAGTCTCTCTCTCTCTCTCTTTTTCTCTCTCTCTCTCTCATTTTCTCCCTTATGTTTTCCCTTATAAGGATTGTCTTTATAGACAACAAAAGCTAAAGTCCTACTAGGAGTTAAAAAATAAATAGCTTAGTTAGAATCCTATAAGCTTACTAGAATTCATCCCATTTCTCCCTTATGTTTTCCCTTATAAGGATTGTCTTTATAGACAACAAAAGCTAAAGTCCTACTAGGAGCTTCTTTTTTTTTTTTTTTGTGACTAGGGAAGGGAGACGGGGTGGGATTCGAACCCCACACCTTGAACTCCTCTTAGAGGAGGTTTACCACGAGGGCCACTAACCTAAATAGCCCAAATAGATAGTTTAGTTAGAATCCTATAAGCTTACTAGGATTTATCCCATGCATAATTTATCTAGTGTATTAGAGTTCTAGGCAATCAAAAGTATCCTAATTAGATCCTACGTAGCTAATTTAGAGTCCTAGGTGCTATAAGAGTCTCTAAAAAGATAGCCACATTTATAACAATTTTCCCCTTTGGTTGTTCTTTAAAATTCCTTAGATGTTTGTAGTCTCTAAACACCCCAAACAGGGCTCATCGGTTTCACATGCACTGTTTGGATTTAGCTATCAAGAGTGCCTTTGTCAACTTGTCTATTGAGTTATCTTCTATAAAAATCTTTTCCATGCTAACAATATTTTTTGGAAACAATGTCACAAATAAAATGGAGCTTTGATGTCTATGTGGTTCATCCTCTAATGATACACTTGATTTTTGGTCAACTGCACATAACGGGCTTTGACTATCATAAAACATTTTCACGTACTCCAATTTGATGCCAAGTTCTTCAGTTGATCCTTACCCACATAGCTTCCTTAACTGCCTCAGTTGCAGCAATGTACTCTATCTTTGTTAATGATAATTCTACCATCAATTGCAAATTGGCTTTCCAACTAATTGTATTTCTACAATGTTTGAAAATATTCTTAGTCAGTGATCTCTTAGTATTAAATCACTTACATATTTAGAATCAATATATCTTATTATTTGCACACTAATTTCTTTCCATCCCTTGTACTTTAAATCAATATAAATGGTGTCTTTCCAATATCTTAGACCCATTTTACTGCATGCTATTTTTCTCAAGTTCTCTGTGTATCTAGTAACAACACTTACAAAATGATACAAATCAGGCATCTCGCAAATATAGCATACATCAATGATTCTATAACACTAGAATAAGAAATCTCAACCATATATTCTTCTTTTCCAAATGTTTTCAAGAGAATCCTCCTTAGAATACTAGAAATGGTTCACAATAAATGTACCCATAGTCTTAGACTTATCTATAGTAAATCTCTTTAGATTTTACGCACATATCAATCATATGATATGTATATAATACCACCCATTGTATCTTTCATAATCTCTATTCTTGGGGTCCTTTTACCCCAGTCATAGATCTTTTATCTCAGACTCACAATTTAGCTATTGCTTTATACAATCTATTCTATTTTATCTCTGCTTTATAATTGACATGTCATCCGCATATAGGTGCAGATATAACTACCATACTATTATCAGGCCTTCTAAAGTACATATAGTTGTCATGGTTACTCCCTTTGAACTCCACCTTGAGCATAAAATTTGTCAAGCCTTTTATACCACTGACGATGAGATTGCATAGGACCATAAAGAGACTTTTTAAGAAAACATATTGTGTTCTTTCCCTTGTTCTGAATAGCTCTCAGGTAATTACGTATAGATTACTTCTCCTATTCCCTATGTAGAAAAGCAGTCTTTATATTTGCTCTAATTCTACATTCTTATAGGAATTCAGCTTAAAAAACTAAAACTCTATTGGATCTGCATTTAACAACCGGAGAAAATACCTTGTTGAAATCAATCTATACCCTTTCAATAAAGCCTTTAGCTACCAATCTAGTCTTGTTCCTCGACTTTTCTATTCCTAAAATCCTAACTTTGTCTTGTATATTCATTTGCATCGTACCAGTTTTGCCTCTCGGGTTTGTCCACCAATACCTAGGTCTAATTTTTCTCAAAGAGTCAATTTCTTCATCTATGGCTTTTGACCATTCTGCACTGACTTCACATTCCATGGTTTTCTTATAATTTCTTGGTTTGGATCCATTATGTCTTTTACAATAATGAGATCAAATGGAACCATATCATTCTAAACCTTCCCAGTAGCTTTATAACCCTCTTTAATATGTGTCTCGTAATACTGTACTCATCCATAAGTTGGTTTATTTTTTCAAAAAACATAGATACTTATGGTTACATTCTTATATTGGTAATCTCAGTTTGAGATTCTATCTGTCACGACCCAAAACCCGGGCCAGTGGCAGAAGGGGAATTTCACAAAGATGGGAAATTTCTTGATTTATTTGAAAAATATCTAAAAAATTTTAATTTTGTAAACAGTCCATTAAAATAAAATATTTAGAATTTCATCCCGTGAACCTCTCCCACAGTTCGTATACATCATTACACATAGACCGAATAATAATTAGAAAACGTAAAATTAAATATAAGTCCAAGCATCATCATCATCCACAACAATAAGTTAAATCCCAGGATGGCATACATAAGTTCATAGATAAATTAGAAAGTAGTAATCTTGGTTTAATGCTCATACAAAATCTCAAATAGTCCAAACACCACAACAGTAGACTTCTAGCATTACCAAGAAATGAACTACAGTCAAGATGGCCTCTTACTCCTCTTGATCACCAAGGTCACACTGAACACCACCTGAGAAGGAAGGTAGGGGGTGAGCATACAATGCCCAGTAGGAAAACAATTACCTCGATCGAAAACATGTAAGTGATGAAAAATTCCTGCATGGTTAGTTCAAATCCAAAACATACACACACCTATATATATATATATAATCCAAGCCAGAAAACCACATATATAAAACAGTGTAATCAAAACCATCAATCCATCTGCACATGATACAAATCAACCCATACCCATGAGCTCTCATCTTCTTATCTGTGGAACTCAAGATGATGGCACTAAGTATGCCTAACAGCCTGCCTGACACCTAAGCCCATACCTAGAGGGGACACCCATGTGTCGCCTACCAAACCTAGAGGGGCAACCGAATTGCCTACGCCTGCCAAATGGGGAAGTAATCAGAAAAACATACTCCGCGTGGGTTTACGGACTCTGCACCGACGGTGAGGCATGCAGCGCCACACTGTAAACCCACGATGCTAACACGGTACTCATGTATGATCCTATAACACGTGCATTACAAAACTGAAGTGTAAAAACTACTGTACTATGGTTTTTCAGTAAAATATGCATAATAGGATTTTACAAAAAAATGGGCAGCATAACGGCCCTATTTTGATATACTCAAAATAACCTGCACTCAGAAAATTCCCAGAGCAATACAGTATATACATCACACAATCAATTCCCATCACAGATATTTAAATCGTCTAAAAATCACATTTGTTCACATATGTTGCAGAAAATAAGTTTTATTCGAAAACGATATAAAACAGAGATAATTGAGTCCCAACATCGACTGAAACAGTGATACCACGCTATTGAGTCCTCGAGGTGTCGTTGACGATTGCCCGGAGGGTCGAGAACCAATTCTGAGCCCTCGATCGTCTTCTTGCGAAAAACTAACTTCTCAACGGAACTTCAATTCTACAAACAGACCTCTTCGTTGAATTCCTAGCACCCAAAATAGTTAGGTTAGACATATAACTTGTCCAATTCGGGTCCGGGTCCGGGTCCACACCGAACCGGTGGCATGCAAAACGAGACAAAATCTCGACCGTCCAATCGCGATTTTCGTGCCGATCACCAAACAACACAATATATATATATATCAAACTTCTCCATTTTCCGAGTACATTCCAAAAATGAGGTCAAAAACACAATCCAATGGCCGGATTAAAAAAGATCAAGCTTAAACTCAAAATACCCAAAAATGGCAAATTTTGATCCGGACAGTATGGAGTCGAGATATATATACCTTGACGACCCTTGCGACGATACGAATCCAACGGGACTAGTGTTGGAATAATGTCTTATAAAGCAGTTTATTATTTAGACATTATAAACAATAATTATTAGATTATTTATTATCTATTTGTTATTAATAAATTCCATGTTATGAAATTCTA